>JASEVX010001493.1:0-15625 GCA_031761405.1 Serripes groenlandicus
GAAGCAACTGGATAATTCGGAGGGTCATTCTGTGTTGATTTCCTGCACTTAGTGTCGCCACTAGGCGACTACTTAGCTTATTGCATACAAGTCGATATTAACCTTTAAACAATTCTATGTAGGCAGATCACTTGATTCACATCTTAAGTTCTATGGCGACCGTAATACTTCAAACGGTGCTGGCATTTATAGCAATGCGTCAAATATTTAAGAACAACTGTTTTATAGCATAAACAATATTTCAATTTGTAATCGGTAAAATGTAGTGGCATAATATTGGCTGCAAAGGTCCATAATAACTGACATAACCTACTACCCCATTTTGTGACAACCCGACCTGGGGAGACAACCAACTGCCTACGACTTAACGTTTGACTGGCGAATCGGCGACCTATGTTACCATAGTGTCGAAATCCCACAAGTTAACACAATCTCATGTAGACAGCATTATGGGGTCAGCCCGTATTACCTATCCCCCGAATTAAGTGCCCAAGCGTTAGACAGCTCTGGACCTCCCCTCTATACATAGAGGTGGAGGGGGACCCCCACGTTACACAGAGGTAGGCCCCCAAACTACAACGTACTTACACATATGTTTATACGACACTGAAGAACCTGCAGCTTGTGAGCGTGTCAGCCCAGGGTAAAGGCCAGGCTGATACCCGCCAAAAGCTTTCTGTCTCCCCAGAGCCGCCCCCTTTAGAACATGAAATTTTACCTTGCGCCTAAAAAATATTTGAGTCCTATTAACACATTACAGAATGTTTAAGATTATTTACAAATGAAAGATTTTTATGAAGTATTATTTGTTCCTTCAGAATGTCCATTGAAAACACTGAAATTGTTTGAGTCTGTGTTCGCCGTGGCGGACTTGTCCAAGGTTGTCCTTGCGTGGTCGTACTTTCTGTGTTTCGACTTGCCATTCGACATCGCTCCGTTCATTGACTAATTATATCTGAAAAGAGACTAAACTTTGAAATTAGAAACAGTCTAAATTATTTAAATTAGGGATGGGAGGGAGGGAATTTTAATAAATTGTACACAGCTATGCCCTTCAAGAGTTGCAGGAAAAAGAAAGCTGACTTTGAATGGCATTCTGGGTACCCCTATCAAGGGACATAATTCTGAATCGAAACTTCAGAAATTCAGAAGCATTTATCTCCCCTGCTATAAACCCTTATTATTTGAAACACCTGACCCTTTGTTACAAATTATTTTAAATTGGATTATAGAATATAAAATTCGTATAATCTGTATTAAATCAATATTGTATACCCTCTAGCTATTTAACACTTCCAAGAGTCTGCAGATCACTTGATTCACATCTTAAGTTCTATGGCGACCGTAATACTTCAAACGGTGCTGGGATTTATAGCATGCGTCAAATATCTAAGAACAACTGTTTTATAGCATAAACAATATTTCAATTTGTAATCGGTAAAATGTAGTGGCATAATATTGGCTGCAAAGGTCCATAATAACTGACATAACCTACTACCCCATTTTGTGACAACCCGACCTGGGGAGACAACCGACTGCTTACGACTTAACGTTTGACTGGCGAATCGGCGACCTATGTTACCATAGTGTCGAAATCCCACAAGTTAACACAATCTCATGTAGACAGCATTATGGGGTCAGCCCGTATTACCTATCCCCCGAATTAAGTGCCCAAGCGTTAGACAGCTCTGGACCTCCCCTCTATACATAGAGGTGGAGGGGGACCCCCACGTTACACAGAGGTAGGCCCTCAAACTACAACGTACTTACACATATGTTTATACGACACTGACAAACCTGCAGCTTGTGAGCGTGTCAGGCCAGGGTAAAGGCCAGGCTGATACCCCCCAAAAGCTTTCTGTCTCCCCAGAGCCGCCACTGTAAAATATCGAACCATATTTTGATATTTTGCCACGCCACAAAATATTATTTTTCTCCTACTGACCAGCAGGGTACATATTTCCATTATCTTTTAAAAACATGTTTAATCTGCTTTCCATTTTTTTAGAAGAATGCTGTTTCCTAAATTTGACAGGTGGGTCCCATCTGTCCTGTACAGACTAGCCTCGTCTACCTTAATATAACTGTCATTATGAATTACTTTCCCACCTGTGTGTAACACGAACGATTTAATGGCTGCATTTACCCTTTTCCTCTTTTTGTCGATCTGGGACCCTGAGCCGATAGGAGCAAAATGCCAATATCTCCTAGCGAGCAGTGATGACCAAATGATTGTTATGTCTTTGAATAACGCTTTATAGCGAAGGATTGAGGTCTTATTGTTTTCAATAATGTTCTTGCCTGAAACACCTTCTGTGGTTAGATCATTCGATCCGCAATGGATAAAAAGGAATGTCGGACACTTATCTTTTTTGAACTGCTTGTCGAGCGTCGAATGCAGGGTGTCCAGTGTCATACCCCTTTCCCCCATCCACTGGACTGAAACCTCTGATAAGCCCAAGTGCTGGTCAAACGTCTGTATTGCCGCCATGCCAGCCCAGTACACGATTGACGACTTTACCAACCACAGACTCTGCATTCCTTTTAAATCTTCCAAACTAGGGATGGGACCTTGACCGGGCTGAGATCGGCCTCTGGCGCTGCACTCCTGAACCTCCCCCACTGTGAGTGAGAAATTGAGTCAGCAATTCTTTGGAAGGGATATAGACTTTCTTACCCGTATATTGGTTTTCAGTATTGTAAGAACATATGTCTGACCAGATTCATCACTCTCTCAGATTTACATGTTTGGGTATTGATAACTTGAACTACTGCTTGATTGTCAACATGGAAAAGAACCCATCGATTTCTTAAGCTGTTTGACCATGTTAAGATAGCGGCTACCACTGGAAACAGCTCCAGGAGGGTCGTATCCCTAGTTAGACCCTGCTTTACCCAATCTTCGGGCCATCTCCCGTGCGCCCATTGACCTGAGAAGTAAATTCCGAATCCCCCATTATAACCCCCCCCCCCCCCCCATTGCATCTGTGTAGAGTTCCAGCTCATTGTTTGTTAACCATGTTCTATTAGATATCTACGAAAGCCTATTAGGACCATTTGAAAAAAAAAAAAAATTGTAAAGGCGTAATAACGCGAAAAAAGGCGTTATAATGCGAAAAAAGGCGTTATAATGCGAAAAAAGGCGCAGTAACGCGAAACAAGGCATAACAACGCAAAGTAAAGGCGTAATTATGCAAAGAAAGGCGTAGTAACGCGGAAAGAAGGCATTATAACGCAAAAAATAAAGGCGTACTAACGCGAAATAAAGGCGTTATAACGCTAAACAAAGGCGTATTAACGCTAATAAAACGCGTTATTACGCGAAAGAAAGGCGTAGTAACGCGAAAATAAACGCGTACTAACGCGAAATAAAGGCGTTATAACGCTAAACAAAGGCGTATTAACGCTAATAAAACGCGTTATTACGCGAAAGAAAGGCGTAGTAACGCGAAAATAAACGTGTAATAACGCGAAAGAAAGGCGTAGTAACGCGAAACTAAATGCGTAATAACGCGAAATAAACGTGTAATAACGCTAAACAAAGCCGTATTAACGCTAATAAAAGGCGTTATTACGTGAAATAAAGGCGTAGTAACGCGAAACTAAAAGCGTTATAACGCGAAATAAAGGCGTAATAACGCTTAACAAAGGCGTAATAACGCGTTTAAAAGGCGTTATTACGCGAAAGAAAGGCGTAGTAACGCGAAACTAAAGGCGTAATCACGCGAAATAAAGGCGTAATAACGCTAAACAAAGCCGTATTAACGCTAATAAAAGGCATTATTACGCGAAATAAAGGCGTAGTAACGCGAAACTAAAGGCGTAATAACGCGAAATAAAGGCGTAATAACGCCTTTTATGGGATATATAAGATTAAATTATTGACGCTTAACAGCATATTTCTTCATATTAATTTATTTAGCGTAATAACGCCTTTTATTAGCGTTATTACGCCTTTATTTCGCGTTAGTACGCCTTTATTTTCGCGTTATAACGCCTTCATTTTCGCGTTATAATGCCTTCATTCCGCGTTATTACGCCTTTCTTCGCATTATTACGCCTTTACTTTGCGTTATAATGCCTTGTTTTGCGTTACTGCGCCTTTGTTCGCATTATAACGCATTTTTTCGCATTATAACGCCTTTTTTCGCGTTATTACGCCTTTACAATAATATTTTTTTCTCAGATGGTCCTAATAGGCTTTCGTAGATATCAAAGTCACCCCATTGTAATGTGTAAGAAAGGAAAGCCAGACGTTTAAATCGGCTTTAATGGTTTTAGAGACCCTAATGTTATGATAAGGCGTTTTGATTCCAATTGTGGCATTAATCAGCGTTCTGCAGAATGCTTTACCAGGGGAGACCACTTTACATGCGAAATTGAGTAGACAAAGCAGTGATTGCATTTCCTTTTAGAGTTATCTTTCTTGAAGATAAGACTGCGTATTTGCTCTTTCGTTTTTATGAGTTTTTCCTTTGGAAGACGCATAACCATTTTCTCGGAATCCATTTCAATCCCCAAAAATGTTAGACATGTTGTAGGATGAACTGTTTTATCTTCAGCTAAAAGGGACTCCAAAATTTGAACACACTGATTGAAATTCTGTTAGCATTAAGCCCGGCCTAGAACTCGGAAGCTTTTTCCCCAAATAGGAAATCGTCTAGATAATGCAGGATGTCGCTACTTTTGGTTTTCTCACCTATCGACCAATGTAGGAAACATGCAAATTTTTCCCAGATAGCACAACTGGCTGACGAGCCCATAGAAAGCATTTTATCATAAAAATATTGGTTTTCAAATTTGATACCGAGTAAACCGAAATCTGATTGGGTGATGGGAAGTAATCGAAACGCTGATTTTAGATCTGTTTTACTTAAAAGTGCCCCTTTACCTAACTTAAAAATCGGATCGGCTGCCTGATCAATATTTGATTATATGACTTTGCGGTATTTTTCCTAAATGAAATCGTTAATAGATTGGCTGTCTGGGTATGACAAGTGATGAATCATTCTATGATCACCGTCTTTTATGGCGACTAAACCTACCGGAGATACTTGAAGGGTTTATTACTGAACGGACCTGCAATTCGACCCCTATTAATTTCTTTGATCAGTTTTTCCCTCATGATATTGGGGTGCTGCTTTGCACTAGACAAGTTAGGTGACTCACGTGCACATCGTGGTCCTGTGTAGTTTAATGGAAATCCATTTTGTAGACCTTCCATTAAGAATATGGCATCCTTATGCTGGTAGTTTTTTTAACGATTCGAGTAAACGTATATTTTTAGCGGTGATTTTCCTAATTCATAAACCTATCACATTATTTGCTTTGCCTGCAACTTGACTTTGGATGGTTTCCGCCACATGACTGACAGGCATGACGAAACCTGCAATTAGACACAAATGGACATTTACCTCCTGTATTGAAATAATTACATAATGCGGAATGGGCTAATGTAGGTCTCCTAAACGATAGAGGATTGCTACTATGCTTAGTATGGTTTGACTGTTCCGTGTAAATACTGCCAGCATTCACATACAACAACTAAAACTTGGAATGAATTGCCCCCCAGGATGCGGATGGATTACTAGCAATTTGCAAACGGAATTGCTCATCGTATTTCCACCAGCCAGGAGACCTACTGACAGCCATTCTAATATCCCTCATATATTTAATCAATTCTTGGGCCCGAGCTGGAAATTTTTTTTCAGCGTTATGCTGACATAAACAAGAAAACCGGATGTCCACTGGTCAATTGATATCTTCGATGGTTCAATTTTTGCATGGTTAATACATAATCTTCCATCTTGTATTGTGATCTCCCCAGCCGGACCATTGTCTGCTATGACTTGCAGCTCTCTTGTGGACTTTAACAATGATGCAATATCAATATATTGCCCTTCCCAAACTTTCTCTTTAACTTTTAAAGGTATACTACTACCTACATTATTAAAAACACTAGGTTCCTGAACCGGCTGCCATGAATCGGCGACCTCCATTACTGGCGCCATTACTTCTTTTTGAAAAATTAACAAATTCGACACTTCACCTAAATCATCCTGGTTTCCCACGGGTAACTTATCCTTCTCCGCCTGCCTGGACCTCTTAGGCTCCTTTCCAACCTTCTTTGAAGCTATTCCCCTCTTAGGTGCCATTATTTTCGCAGATTGCTTCGATTTTAAATTTTAATAAATTGTACACAGCTATGCCCTTCAAGAGTTGCAGGATAAAGGAAGCTGACTTTGAATTGCATTCTGGGTACCCCTATCAAGGGACATAATTCTGAAGCGACACTTTAGAAATTCAGAAGCATTTATCTCCCCTGCTATAAACCCTTATTTATTTGAAACATATAGAATATAAAATTCGTATAATCTGTATTATATATTTTCTGAAAGTCTTTACTTTATTATTTTCTGTTTGTAATTATAGACGAGAGTTATACAATTTCCAAACATTTTACGAAAATGAAAAACACATGAAATGAAGATTATCATGTTCTAGTCAATTAATTTTAAGATAATTTGTTATGACCAACGTATGGTCTTTAATTTTCGTTAACCGTCATTTAACGTTCTTTTCGTATAAAGGTAGCACCTATAGATATATTACTATTGATTCGTTTATCCAGACATACCCTGGGTAAAATACCAATACTTATACTATTGATTTGTTTACCATGTCATACCCTGGATCAAATACAAAGAATTAATAAACTATGAATTAGTTTACCGGACATACCCTGGATAACATACACAGTATTATACTATTGATTGGTTTATCCAGACATACCATGAATAAAATACAAAGAATTATATTATTGATTAGCTTATCTAGACATACCCTGGATAAAATACAAAGTTTAATACTATTGATTAGTTTATCCAGACATACCCCGGGTCAAATATAAAGTATTAATACACTATGAATTAGTTTACCCGGACATACCCTGGATAACATACATAGTATTATACTATTGATTGGTTTATCCAGACATACCATGGATAAAATACAAATAATTATATTATTGATTAGTTTATTCAGACATACACCGTTTCAAATACAAAGTTGTTTACTGTTGCTTAGTTTATCCAGACATACCCAGGATAAAATACAAAGTATTATACTAATGATGAGTTTATACAGACATACCATGGATAAAATACAAAGAATTATATTATTGATTAGTTTATCCAGATATACCCTGGATAAAATACAAAGTTTAATACTATTGATTAGTTCATCAAGACATACCTTGATTAAAATACGAACTATTATATTATTGATTGGTTTATCGAGACATACCCCGGGTCAAATACAAAGTATTATACTATTGACTAGTTTGTCTAGGCTTACCCTAGGTAAAATACAAAGTTGTATACTATTGTTTGGTTTATCAAGACATAGCCCACTTCAAATACAAAGTATTATACTATTGATTAGTATATTCAGACATACCCTGGATAAAATACAAAGTATTATACTATTGATTAGTTTATCCAGACATACTCTAGGTAAAATACAAAGTATTATAGTATTGATTAGTTTATCCAGGCTTACCCTAGGTCAAATACTAAGTATCATACTATTGATTAATTTATCCAGGCTTACCCTATGTAAAATACCAAGTATTATACTATTGATTAGTTTATCCGGACAAACCCTGGATACAATAAAATGTATTATACTATTGATCAGTTTATCCAGACATGCCCTAGGCCATACCCTGGATAAAATAAAGGTTTTATACTAGTGATAAGTTTATGCAGACATACCCTGGCTAGTGTTAACAATAAGTGTCTAATTAACTAATTAACTAATTAACTAACTAACTAACTAACTAACTAACTAACTAACTAACTCTAACTAACTAACTAACTAACTAACTAACTAACTAACTAACTAACTAACTAACTAACTAACTAACTAACTAACTAACTAACTAACTAACTAACTAACTAACTAACTAACTAACTAACTAACTAACTAACTAACTAACTAACTAACTAACTAACTAACTAACTAACTAACTAACTAACTAACTAACTAACTAACTAACTAACTAACTAACTAACTAACTAACTAACTAACTAACTAACTAACTAACTAACTAACTAACTAACTAACTAACTAACTAACTCACTCACTCACTCACTCACTCACTCACTCACTCACTCACTCACTCACTCACTCACTCACTCACTCACTCACTCACTCACTCACTCACTCACTCACTCACTCACTCACTCACTCACTCACTCACTCACTCACTCACTCACTCACTCACTCACTCACTCACTCACTCACTCACTCACTCACTCACTCACTCACTCACTCACTCACTCACTCACTCACTCACTCACTCACTCACTCACTCACTCACTCACTCACTCACTCACTCACTCACTCACTCACTCACTCACTCACTCACTCACTCACTCACTCACTCACTCACTCACTCACTCACTCACTCACTCACTCACTCACTCACTCACTCACTCACTCACTCACTCACTCACTCACTCACTCACTCACTCACTCACTCACTCACTCACTCACTCACTCACTCACTCACTCACTCACTCACTCACTCACTCACTCACTCACTCACTCACTCACTCACTCACTCACTCACTCACTCACTCACTCACTCACTCACTCACTCACTCACTCACTCACTCACTCACTCACTCACTCACTCACTCACTCACTCACTCACTCACTCACTCACTCACTCACTCACTCACTCACTCACTCACTCACTCACTCACTCACTCACTCACTCACTCACTCACTCACTCACTCACTCACTCACTCACTCACTCACTCACTCACTCACTCACTCACTCACTCACTCACTCACTCACTCACTCACTCACTCACTCACTCACTCACTCACTCACTCACTCACTCACTCACTCACTCACTCACTCACTCACTCACTCACTCACTCACTCACTCACTCACTCACTCACTCACTCACTCACTCACTCACTCACTCACTCACTCACTCACTCACTCACTCACTCACTCACTCACTCACTCACTCACTCACTCACTCACTCACTCACTCACTCACTCACTCACTCACTCACTCACTCACTCACTCACTCACTCACTCACTCACTCACTCACTCACTCACTCACTCACTCACTCACTCACTCACTCACTCACTCACTCACTCACTTAATCACTCATATACTCATTCACTCACTCACTCACTCACTCACGCACTAACTCACGCACTCACTTAATCACTCACATACTCATTCACTCATGCACTCACACACTCATTCACGTACTCACTCACGCACTCACTTAATCACTCATGTACTCATTCACTCACGCACGTTCTTGCTCACTGACTCACTAACTCACTGACTCACTATCTCAATAACTCATTAATTCACTACCTAACTAACTAACTAACTAACTAACGCACTCATTCACTCACTCACTCACTCACTCACTCACTCTATCATTCACTCACGGACGTTCTTGTTCACTCACTCACGCACGTTCTTGTTCACTCACTCACTGACACACTCACTCACTCACTAACTCACTCATTCACTCTATCACGTTCTTGCTCACTCACTTACTGACTAGCGCACTAACTAACTAACTAACTAAATAACTCACTCACTCACTCACTCACGTAATCACTCACACTCTCTTTCACTGAGGCACGATCTTGCTCACTCACTCACTCACTCACTCAATATATCAACAACTTGTATTCATTTATTTGTTCACTAATTCATTAAGTAACTAAAACAGTTATTTGGTCTGCGTACGATTTAAACTGATATACTGGACAAACTTTAACTGAAGGCAGCGAACACTATCTGTATTTGATCTTCGAGCAATAGATAGTTTACACGCATGTCTGTCTGCCTTGTATACTAGGAACAAAAAAATGTTTTACATCACCTTCTAAGAAGTGTACAAGAGTACATTATTATTCTTGTTTTATATTCCAATCACTTTTTAATATTTGTTTAAAATATATCTCGACGAAATATTTCTGTTATTTATATTCATTCTTATTGTGTCATTCTTAGTGTATGCTTCGTTAATCTAAATATCCATGGACCGAGGGCCTTAATACTTGAATACCAAATGAAATCAAATTTATAATGTTTATATAATCTGCCTGTACATATCCTTGGTAGTGTTTCTGTTGTCAGATACTACTTTACAATGTAAAGCTGGTATTGACCTTAAACATAGATAGATAAAGATATGGTGTGTGTTTCTGTTGTCAAATACTACTTGATAACGTAAAGCTGATATTGACCTTTTAACATAAATATATATGGATATGATTTGTTTTTTCCTCCTTCTCACAAAACGGCAATGTGTTGTATAAGTAAAGAAAACGACAGAATTATAAAGTGATGTTATTAATCTATCAGTCGTATGGTAGCGACTGGTAGGAGTTATAGTTATTATAGTTACTTTATTGACCTATCAGTCACGTGGTAGCAACATGTCAATCCGCAAGTGGAATACTCATTATAAAGTTGTTATTGACTCATCTGTCACGTGGTAGCAGCAATTCAATGTTGAAAGAAAAGTAGTGAAATCTCATAAGTCACTTATCATATTGATGACTAGTAAAGAGTACTTGACCACGGACTCAGAAATACATAGTTCAGTCCACTGTATTCTAAATAACGGAAATACTTTACCTTCGTGACTATTCGTTTTACCCACGTTATATTGTAACGCTCTCACTAAGTAAAACACATGGACTCATGGAAGACAAACTAAGAAAGTAAGGACATTAATGAGTACTTGACCGCGGACTCAGAAATACATAATTCATTTAATTGTACTCGAAATAAGGGAGACACTGTACCTATAAGGGAGACACTGTACCTTCGTGGTTGTTCGTATTACCCACTCTATGTATGTACTCTCGCTATGTATAAACAAATGGACACATGGAAGGAAAATAATATTTAAATTCAGTGAAAACACATGTACTTGAATGTCATTAAAGGTTCATAATGAAAAATAATAATGAGTTTGATATTGCAATTTAATAACGAGTTTGATATTGCAAGGTAACCAATTGTTTGATATTGCACAGCTATATGGAGTTGATATTGTAATGTAATAACGAGTTGACATTGCAAGGTAATGACACATTGATATTGTAAACTGAACAAGAGTTTGATATTGCAGAGCAATATTGAAATGATATTTCAAAGAGATAATGAGTCGATATTTAAAGTAATAACTAGTTTGATATTGCAAATATAACGATATGCGATATGCCATTGGAATGTAATAAAGAGTTCGATATTGCCAGTAATGAGTTTCTGTGATTGCAAAGTACTAAACAGTTTGACATTGCAAATTAATAAGGAGTTGATATCGCCAAGTTATAGGGATTTGATGTTGCCAAGTAATACTTAGATGATATTGAAAAGTAATAAGGAGCTGAAACTGTAAAGAAATAATGCATTAATATTTCAAAGTAAAAACGGGTTGATATTGCAAAGTAAACATGAACATGATATTGCAAAAAAATAGGCGCTTGATTTAGGAAAGTGATAATGAGTCGACATTGCAACGTACTAAGGAGTTCATATTGCAACGTAAAAACATGTGTGATATTGCAAAGTAATAAAGAGTTGATATGACAACGTAAAAAGTATTTTGATATTGCTAAGGGGTAACGAGTTGACATTACAAAGAGATAATTTAAAAAAGTTATCTTTCTTTATTGTTGTCCTTTTAAAAAAGTGCCCTGTGTGAAAAAAAGGCTTAACATAATTTTAAAAATTTTGATCCAGGTTTACCTGAATTATTTTAAAGGTAATGTGCTGTTTAAAATAGTTATCAATCTTAGACTACAACTTATGGATATCGAATATTAACACAAAGGCGTTCAACGTTTGCTATCAAATCAATCTCTATAACACTAACTTATCTTTATTGCACAGGTTGAACGAAAATGGCCGAAGCAAATCCAACAAACCTGTCAGATGAAGATCCGACTAAGATGTGCGACCCTTGTTCTTTCAGAGGTGTAAACACACAAGCAGAAACCTACTGCCAGGTGTGTGCAGAGAATTTATGCAACTAATGTGAAGAATAACATCGCAGTTCTAAAGCATTACGTGATCATGAGCTTAAACCACTCGAAGAGTCACAAAGATTGTCTATTAAACAAAGGGCACTGATTTCGTCAATTATGGCATGTGACGTTCACCGTACAGAGACCCTTAAATTGTTCTGCGTACCAATATGCAGTGCGTGTAAATCACAAAGGCACAGAAAAAGCAACACCACGACCCTTAGGCAAGTCACAAAAGAAGCAAAGAAACAGAAAGATGTGTCTCTCTACACTCGGAAATCCAAAGCTTTATCATCCGAGATAAAAGAATTTAAAGATTCAAGGGAAAAAGATAAAAAAATTGATTCAGAGTTGCACTAGAAGATGTATTAAAGAGGTAAAAAGAATCAAACTACAAATCATTGCTTGGGCAGAAAAGCTGACGAAGGATATGATCGAGAAGATGGCAAACATAGAAAACCGGGTTCTTGCTGAAATGGAAGGGGACATCAAAGCAGTTGTAGAGATCAACAAACAAATGCAAGATATCGTGAAGTCGTTTGAAATCCTCGGGCAGGATGTTGAAGATATAACATGTGTTCTCATGATGAAAGAGAATGTAAATATTGATGACGGTATTCAAATGATAGACGACCTTCTGACACAAGGAAAGTCGGTTACGTTAGAGTTCCAGCCGTCTGCACAACTCATTACCTTAATGTCAGAAATAACTGCGATGGGAAAACTGGAATTCAACGAGAAACAAAGAGTAAGTCTGAAATCATTGGAAGAAGAGAGCATCAGCTTTGCTTCCAGAACATATCCTCTACAACAAACAAGAAAAACATAAGAGCAGCAACCTTAGGTGTTACATGATGTACTTTTATGCCAAACGGGGAATTAGTCATTTGTGATTTCGAAAACCAATCTGTCAAACTATTTACAATTTACCTTAAATTGAAGAACGAACTGAAGATTGGATCACGTGTTTGGGATGTTGCAGTTGTCTATGGGAACGAGGTTATCGTGACTGAACCATCCTCAAACCGTCTCCAGATCTTAAATGTTTCTGAAAACATTGAGAAGGGTAAATGTATTCCTGTCGGAATGACATGTTGGGGAATCGACTGTAAAAACGAAAAATTATATATCGATGAAACGGGAGGAATGGTAAATGTGCTTACAATGGATGGTGTTACCGTGAACACTTTTAACTAGGGATGGGATCGAGTACGCGAGTACCCGAGTACTCGGTCGGACGTCCGAGTACCGGTTAACAAAATAGGTATTCGAGTACTCGTAAAAATAAAAATAAAAAGTATGAAAAATAAATAAAAAACCTAAAACGTATTGAATCTGTTTTACTTATTGAGTTACTAAAAAAGTCAGTAAATCAGCGATGAAGGGATGAAGGGATATTAAACAAACAGCTAACACATATTCTTCTGAAGATAGTACTTAATCCATTTTAATCCACTTTAATTGGCGATTGGATTGCAATCACGAGTCAAATCCGAACAACGTGACAAACGGGTAGTTAGCGATATCTCCAGTCAATTAGCAACCATATGCCAAACAATACGTCAAACACATAGGACCGTCGGTTTTTCACACCTTCGTCGCAATCGTGTTGTCAATTGTCAACACGTTATAATTGGATAGTTGTAAGAAATACACTTCCATATGCTTGGATAAGAACTGTTGCTATTGAAGTTAAATGATTAGAAAGAACCATCTTCTATCATCCTTTTCTATTCGAACCATCTCCGCCTGAAACACACAGAAACTACAGCTCCGAGTCCGACGAAACAACCGTCCATGGCCTTATTTGTAAACTCGCCAAAGAAAATTACATTTCAACAAACCAGAGAGAGAGTATCACTCAAGCCATTGCCAGTGTGATCGTTTCCGACTACCTTCCACTTAGTTTTGTAGAAGGTGACGGATTCCGTAGTTTGATGAAACTTGTAACTCCAGATTACAACGTACCATGCCGCAAGACTATTCGAGCCAGAATCATGAAGAAATATGACGACAAAAAGACAAACCTTACCACAGATCTAAGCGAAGTCAACGCAGCCTCCATAACCACCGACACATGGACATCGACAGACTCTTATATTACAGTTACAGAACATCACATAACGGACGACTGGGAAATGAAGAGTAACGTACTGATGACCCGCTCCATGCCTGAACGTCATACAGGTGTCAACATAGCTGAACGATTACAAGACTGCGTAGCTGAGTTTGGTTTAGAAAACAAGATAGAGGCCTGCGTACATGACAACGCCCGAAATATGGACTGCGCCGGTGATCTTTGTCCCCAATGGTCAGACAGCTCCTGCTTCGCCCACACCTTACAACTGTGCATCAAACCGGGCTTGAATCTAACAACAGTAGAGAAGACTGTCAGCAGGTGCCGTAAAATGGTGGGACATTTCAAACATTCGACAACACTTACCGCGGAAATGAGAAAACGTCAAAAGCTTTTTGAGATGCCAGAACACGAACTTATACAAGATGTATGTACGCGTTGGAATTCTACCCAACTTATGTTAGAGCGAATGTGTGAGCAACGCCGTGTTGTCACAGACATCATGATAGACACCAAGGTGACGAAGAAATCTGACAGCCACTTACAGCTTACAGAAAAAGAATGGGAGAAAACATTCCGATTGTTTATTTATATTTCTTTTTGCATTGACGATAAAGATATTATTTTATCAAATGTATTGTTTATCATTCTTTGTATTGTTTTCCTTTCATCGTTTGACTTGCTTTGATTTTGCGTCTTTAAAGAGATATACAGTCTGCACACAAACCTGTGGATGTTTACGCCAATAGGTCATTACCATTCCGAGAGACAAGACGTTTGATGACGGAATGAACAAAATGTGATTTCTTGCGAGTACCCGAGTACTCGATCGGAAGAGTTCACGAGTACCCGAGTACTAATATCGGTACTCGTTCCCATCCCTACTTTTAACATAAGTAACAAATATTCTACCTATTTGGTCGTAAACAGTCCCGGGGACAGAATCATTGTTAGTTCCTTAAATAATGGTGTCTTGTGTATAGATAACACTGGTAAAACACTGTATACATATTCGGACAGTCAGCTTAACTTTAGTCGTGGTTTGCTGTTTGATTCGTATGATAACTTCATGGTGTGTGGGAAAATGATCAATACCCTTATCGTGGTGAAGAGTGACGGTAATCGACATATGATTCTCCTTTCCGGAGATGACGGCTTGGATCAGCCTTGTTGTTTGGCTTACAGATCCAGTGATAACACTCTAGTTATCGGACAAAATAATGTTACACCAGTCTCACTGCTGAGTGCACTTAAGGAAAAAGTATTTAAAAGTTGTCCTCTACTTGGAAAGACTGTTGTGTGGAGTACTGATATGAGAAACCAGGAAATACATGGGTAGGTGAACTGGCCGCTGTGATATGATAAATGTTGGAAAACGGCGTTACATCCAAATCAATCAATCATTATCTGTAGTAAAAGTCAAAGAATGTTTGTTGTACGATTTTTTAATTGAGTG
>JASEVX010001494.1:0-15598 GCA_031761405.1 Serripes groenlandicus
TGGTAATTTGTTCATATGTTAAAGATTCTTACGAGTGCCAACAACACAAATGTATATAACATAACCTTGTAGTACAAAGAAAACCCATAAAGATTTGGCTCTCTCTCTCTCTCTCTCTCTCTCTCCCTCCCTCCCTCCCTCCCTCTCTCACTCTCTCTCACTCTCTCTTTCTCTTTCTCTCCCCCCCCCTCTCTCTCTCCCTCTATCTCTCTGTCTGTCCCTGTCCCTGTTTCTCTCCCTCTCTCACTATATGTCTCTACATCTACCTCTCTCTCTCTTTCGCTGTATGTCACTGTTTCTCTCCCTCTCTCACTATATGTCTCTACCTCTCTCTCACTCTCTCACTCTCAAAAGAGAGAAATATATATATATATATATATAGAGAGAGAGAGAGAGAGAGAGAGATGGTGGAGAGAGAGAGAGAGAGAGAGAGAGAGAGGAGAGTGAGAGAGAGAGAGAGAGAGAGAGAGAGAGAGAGAGAGAGAGAGAGAGAGAGAGAGAATAAGAAATAAAGGCTAAATTGTACCGGTTTCTCGGGAGAGATATACAGAGACAAATAAACAAAACAATAATGAATGAGGTAATAAAGATATAAGGAGAGGCCGGGTTAGAAATAAAAGAGGTGGGGGGGGGGGGGGGGGGGGGGGCAAAAAAGGAAGAGAGAAGGTGGGTGGAAAGAAAGAAAAACAGAGAGAAGAAAGTAATTAAGAAAGAGAGAGAGAGAGAGAGAGAATAAGAAAGAAATGGAATAATAAAATCAGTAAGAGAGTGTTAGAAGAAATGAGGGGGGACAAAAGAGAGAGAGAGAGAGAGAGTTTTCCATTTGGGTAATGTGACAGAACCCTTTTTTTTTTTAATATTTTATTTTTATTGAACAATATTTCAACATTTTATATTATAGTTATAAATGGAGAGAGAGAGAGAGAGAGAGAGAGAGAGAGAGAGAGAGAGAGAGAGATGAGAGAGAGAGAGAGAGAGAGAGAGAGAGAGAGACTTTTTCCATTTGGTTTTTGTGATTTTGTGTATTAACTTGTACTTGAACTGTTTAATTGTAATTATATATAAATGACCAGTCAGTTTTTTGCTTCAATAATTTATCCCAGTTATTATGTATAAGGTACACTGAGCTATTTATTTATTAGAGATGTATAAATAACAAATCAAAGGTTTATCGGAAATGTTAAGGTCGAGTTTGATTTTGACCTTTGTTTTAACAGACGCTTTAGTTTTAATAATATTTAACCACATTTTTGTATACAATGTTTTAACGCGTTTATTTCAGCTATCCAATTAGTTTTTATCTTTAATTTATCGTATATTGTTTTGACACAGAATAGGCCATTTTCGTCTATGAGATCATTTATGAATAGTGTGTTACTCATATCGATCCAATTTTTAATAAATAAACAATTTTTGCCAAGTTTTATGTATCTATTGCCCCGGATTACTTGTTTTCTTACATCATAGAACGTTTTTGTATTTTCTTGGACGTAATTTGTTGTTTTAATCCGTAGTTTGAGGATATTTCTGTAAAATTCACTCAATTTGACTGTATCTAATATTTTTATTGAGTCTTAGTAATGTTCATACAAAATACCAAATAATTGCTTCCGTATCTATTTAAAAAGTATCTTGGAATAATTTGCCAGTGGACGTCAGCAATTTGTTCTTCTGTAAGCGGCTTAACCCTTTTTAACTTTATTGGAGTGATGTAAGAATCAAGTTGAATTAGCTTAAGCCCGCCTTTTGACTTTGGACCTGTGATAACGGATCTTTTGATTTTATCTTTTTTGTTATTCCATAGAAATTTAAATATCATTGTATTGATTTCTTTTATAAGCGGCTCAGTTACGATTAAGGAGTGAAATAAAAATGAAAACTTTGGAATATTATTGCTGTTTATAACCCGGATTTTACCGTAAATTGTTAATTTGCGTTTAGTCCAATTTTCAATACTACTTTTACATTGTTTTATTTTATTGTTCCAATTTAGAAGATTACAATCTTTAAGATTTGTTCCAAAATAAACACCAAGGGCTTTAATTGGACTTGAACACAACAAAACATTTCCTGGCTTTTCTGTATTTGCCTTGTTTTCCAAAGCCTCTGTTTTATTAGCTCACCAATGCACGAAGTGCAAGGTGAGCTTTTGTGATCGCTCACCGTTCGTCGTCATCGTCCGTCCGTCCGTTCACATTTTCCTACAAACAACTTCTTCTCCTACACCAATTAACTAAATTCAAATAATTTTACAGGAATGTTACTTGGGTGGATCTCTTTCAAACTTGTTCAAAAAAATTATTCCATGGCTGCCACGGCAACAAAAAAGGGGAAATTAACCAAAACTTAAAAAATCTTCTTGTCTGAAAGTAGAAGGCTCATGCCTTTGATATTTGGTATGAAGCATCATCTAGTGAACCTCTACCGAGATTGTTCAAATTATAGCCCTGGGGTCAAAAATGACCCCTCCCCGGGGGTCACTTGTTTAACATAGACTCATATAGGGGAAAAATTTGAAAAATCTTCTTGTCTAGAAGTAGAAGGCCCATGCCTTTGAGATTTGGTATGTAGCATCATCTAGTGAACCTCTACCAAGATTGTTCAAATTATAGCCCTTGGGTCAAAAATGACCCCTCCCCGGGGATCACTTGTTTTACATAGACTCATATAGGGGAAAAACTTTAAAAATATTCTTGTCTAAAAGTAGAAGGCCCATGCCTTTGATATTTGGTATGTAGCATCATCTAGTGAACCTCTACCAAGATTGTTCAAATTATAGCCGTGGGGTCAAAAATGACCCCTCCCCGGGATCACTTGTTTTACATAGACTCATATAGGGGAAAAACTTTAAAAATCTTCTTGTCTAAAAGTAGAGGGCCCAGGCCTTTGATATTGGGTA
Organism: Serripes groenlandicus; assembly: GCA_031761405.1. Classification (NCBI taxonomy): domain Eukaryota; kingdom Metazoa; phylum Mollusca; class Bivalvia; order Cardiida; family Cardiidae; genus Serripes; species Serripes groenlandicus. Next base: position 2,900 of record JASEVX010001494.1, read on the forward strand.
TGTAGCATCATCTAGTGGAATTTTACCAAGAGGGTTCAAATTATAGCCCTGGGGTCAAAATTACCCCTCCCCTGGGGTCTATTGTTTTACATAGACTCATATAGAGAAACAACTTCTTGTCTAAAAGTAGAGGCCCCAGGCCTTTGCTATTTTATATGTAGCATCATCTAGTGCACATGAACCTCTACCAAGCTTGTTCAAATTATAGCCCTGGGGTCAAAATGACCCCACTCACTCACTTGTTTTTCATAGACTCATATACGGAAAAAACTTTAAAAATCTTCTTGTCTAAAAGTAGAAGGCCAAGGCCTTTGATATGTTGTATGTAGCATCATTGTGGACCACTACCAAGATTGTTCAAATTATAACCCTGAGGTCAAATATGACCCCTCCCCGGGGGTCACTTGTTCTCCATAGAATCATAGAGAATTTTCTTTTAAAAATCTTCTTGTCTAAAAGAAGAGGGCCCAACCTTTGATATTTGGTATGAAGCATCATCTAGTGGACCTCTACCAAGATTGTTCAAATTATAGCCATGGGTTCAAAAATGACCCCATCCCGGGGGTCGCTTGTTTTACATAGACTCATTTAGGGGAAAAAAGAGGCGGGACCTGGCCTTTGATATTTGGTATGTAGCATCATCTAGTGGACCTCTACCAACTATGTTCCAATTATAGCCATGGGATAAAAAATGACCCCTTCCCCGGGGGTCACTTGTTTTACATAGATAGGGAAAAAACTTTAAAAGCTTCTTGTCTAAAAGATATTTGGTATGTAGCATCATCTAGTGGACCTCTACCAAGATTGTTCAAATTATAGCCCTGGGGTCAAACATGACCCCTCCCCAGGGGTCACTGGTTTTTCATAGACTCATATAGGGGAAAGAACACTGAAAACTTTTTAAGTTTGATTAAATCGGGTGAGCGATATAGGACCATCATGGTCTTCTTGTTTGTATTTAGTTTGGGTCTAGAATGCTTTCCGAAAATATATTTACTATTTCAAGTGCGTTTTAAAAATAAGTTTTTTATAAGTATCATCCGCTAGCTGTGATATACGTATATCATTTTGATTGTGTTGGATTGTTTTGTTATGTTTTTTGAATTGCGTATTCGGAGTGCCATTATTTCTGCTGCAATGATGTATAATAGAGATGACGCCGGATATCCCTGACGGACAACTCTCTGTGGTTTGAACGTTTTTGATTTCCAGCCGCTATTTATAAATACAAGTTTGGCAATTTAAGTAAAGTGTTTTGTCCCATCGAATGAATTCATTCTATTTGTAACAATTTGGCGTATTCTATTTATATTCTGTATTGCCTATATATCTGTTCTTTATGTAACGTTGTTGGTCCTGGTTGATTATTTTATGATTATTTTTGTGTAACCTATTGGCTAAAACACTAGCCGCTATATTGTAATCCAAGTTTAATAATGATATAGGTCGCCAGTCTTCAAGACTTTTTGGACATCCTTTTTTATGAATAAGTGATAAAATACTAGTTCTTTGGGTATATGTTAATTATTAGCGCCACTCGCTGAAAGCCAGTCGAGCTTATGTCATGGCGAATTGTCCGTCGTGCGTGCGTTCGTGCGTTAACTTTTGCTTCAAACAATTTCTCCTCCCTAATCACTTGGCCAATTAGGATGAAACTTCATAAGAAGCATCCTCTCAATGTCTTCTCCTGAATTCCTACAAATTATTTGGATCCATGCAAAATTCTGGTTTCCATTGCAACCGAAAGAAAAAAATAGTGTAAACTTAAAAAAACTTCTCCTCCCAAAATGTTTGGCCGATTTCCAAATCATGTTGTGAAAATGTTCCTTGAGTGACCCTCTGTCAGATTCCTTCAAACCAAGTTGATTACTCAAAAAACATGGCTGCCAGGGGGCGGGGCTTTTTTGTCTTATATGGCTTTAGTGAAAACTTAAAAAATCTTCTCCTCCGAAAGTGTTTGGCCAATTTTCATATAATTTTGTAGAAATGTTCCTTGGGTGACTCTTTATCAGATTCCTTCAAGCCAAGTTGATTGGTCAAACAAATAGGCCATAGTAATAATAATATGATAATAATACTTTATTTAAAGAGGGTACAAACTCATTTAGTTATTATAACTAATCTCCCATGAGGCCCTCTATTTTGAAGTACTGACATAATAAATACATAGTATAGGGATAATCATAGAGGAAAAACATTATATATGTTATGAAGTCATTTCTGAGAATTTCACGTATGACATGCATAAATGTAGATGATACTTATTACTGAGTGTGAAAAAACTGATAACATTTGTCTTTAAATGTGTTAGATATTCTGAAGATTTTATTTGTAAGGGTAGTTTATTCCATAGGTCTGAGCCAGAGTATGTTAGGGATCGTTTCCAAGTATTTGTGTTTGTTTTTAGATTACCTAGAGCCAAAGGCTCAAGGTGAGCTATTCTGATCACTTTTTGTCTGTCTGGCGTCGTCCGTCGTCTGTCGTCCGTCGTCTGTCGTCCGTCATCCGTCGTTAAGATTTAGACATTTAGATCATCTCCTTCTTAACCACTTGACCAATTTCAACCAAACTTCACAGGAATGTTCCTTTCGTGGACCTCTTTCATAATTGTTCAAAGATTTAAATTCCATCGAGAACTTTGGTTGCTGCGGCAACAGAAAAGGGGAAAATTGCCAAATCTTAAAAAATCTTCTTGTCCAAAAGTGCTGGCCCGATTTGAAAATTATTTTGCACAAATGTTCCTTGGGGTACCTTCTAACAAGATTGTTCAAATATTTCTGATCCGTTGAAAAACATGGCCACCAGGGGGCGGAGCTTATTTTCCTTATATGTGCATTGTTAAAACTTTAAAAATCTTCTTGTCCAAATGTACTGGCCCGATTTGAAGATTATTTTTCACAAATGTTCCTTGGGGCACCCTTAACCAAGATTGTTCAAATATTTCCGATCCGTTGAAAAACATGCCCGCCAGGGAGCGGAGCTTGTTTTCCTTATATGTTCATTGTTAAAACTTAAAAAAAATTCTTGTCCAAAAGTACTGGCCCGATTTGAAAATTATTTTCCACAAATGTTCATTGGGGCACCCTTTACCAAGATTGTTCAAATATTTCCGATCGGTTGAAAAACATGGCCGCCAGGGGGCGGAGCCTGTTTTTTTTTTGTTAAAATTTTAAAAATCTTCTTGTCCAAAAGTACTGCTCCAATTTGAAAATTATTTTGCACAAATGTTCCTTGGGGCACCCTTTATCAAAGATTGTTCAAATATTTCCGATCCGTTGAAAAACATGGCCGCCAGGGGGCGGAGCTTGTTTTCCTTATATGTGCATTGTTAAAACTTTAAAAATCTTCTTGTCCAAAAGTACTGGCCCAATATGAAAATTATTTTCCACAAATGTTCATTGGGGCACCCTTTACCAAGATTGTTAAAATATTTCTGATCGGTGAAAAACATGGCCGCCAGGGGGCGGAGCCTGTTTTTTTTTTTGTTAAAATTTTAAAAATCTTGTTTTCCAAAAGTACTGGCCTGATTTGAAAATTATTTTGCACAAATGTTCCTTAGGGTACCCTCTACCAAGAGTGTTCAAATATTTCCGATCCGTTGAAAAACATGGCCGCTAGGGGGCGGATCTTGTTTTCCTTATATATGCATTGTTAAATTTTTAAAAATCTTCTTGTCCAAAAGTACTGGCCTGATTTGACAATTATTTTCCACAAATATTCCTTGGGGCACTCCAAGATTGTTCAAATATTTCTGATCGGTTGAAAAACATGGCCGCCAAGGGGTGGATCTTGTTCTCCTTATATGTGCATTGTTAAAACTTTAAAAATCTTCTTGTCCAAAAGTACTGGCCCAATATGAAAATTATTTTCCACAAATGTTCATTGGGGCACCCTTTACCAAGATTGTTAAAATATTTCCGATCGGTTGAAAAACATGGCCGCCAGGGGGCGGAGCCTGTTTTTTTTTTTGTTAAAATTTTAAAAATCTTGTTTTCCAAAAGTACTGGCCTGATTTGAAAATTATTTTGCACAAATGTTCCTTAGGGTACCCTCTACCAAGATTGTTCAAATATTTCCGATCCGTTGAAAAACATGGCCGCTAGGGGGCGGATCTTGTTTTCCTTATATATGCATTGTTAAATTTTTAAAAATCTTCTTGTCCAAAAGTACTGGCCTGATTTGACAATTATTTTCCACAAATATTCCTTGGGGCACTCCAAGATTGTTCAAATATTTCTGATCGGTTGAAAAACATGGCCGCCAAGGGGTGGATCTTGTTCTCCTTATATGTGCATTGTTAAAACTTTAAAAATCTTCTTGTCCAAAAGTACTGGCCCGATTTGAAAATTATTTTGCACAAATGTTCATTGGGGCACCCTTTACCAAGATTTTTCAGATATTTCCGATCCGTTGAAAAAAACATGGCTGCCAGGGGGCTAAGCTTGTTTTCCTTATTATGTGCATTGTTAAAACTTTGAAAATCTTCTTGTTCAAAAGTATAAGCCCAATTTGAAAATTATTTTGCACAAATGTTTCTTTGGGAACCCTTTACCAAGATTTTTCAAATATTTTCGATTGGTTGAAAAACATGGCCGCCAGGGGGTTGAGCCTGTTTTTCTTATATGTAAATCTTCTCGTCCAAAAGAATTAGCCCGATTTGAAAGTTATTTTTCACAAATGTTCTTTGGGGCACCCTCTACCAAGATTGTTCAAATATGTCCGATCTGTTGAAAATCATGGCTTCCAGGGTTGCTGCGGCATCAGAAAGGGGGCAAAATGTCCAAGCTTTAAAAATCTTCTTCTTTGAATATGCATGTCTGATTCCAATATAGTTTGGTAAAAATGTTCCTTAGGTGAGCCTCTACAAAGATTGTTCAAGGCATACTGTTTAGTTGAAAAACATGGCAGTCAGGAGGCATCAGAAAAGGGGCAAAATGACAAAATTTGGAAATTCCATTTTTTTAAGTTCTTGTCTGATATTAAGGAAATTGAATATAAATCCTACTTCAGTGATCCTCTACATTTATCTTGTTTAAGCCGTTTTGATTGGTTACAAAATTATGGCAACCTCGCGTCATCACAAAATGGGTAAATTGAACTTTTAGCTACAAATGACAACTCCTACCATTCCACTTGACCAATTTCAGTGTTACTTCACAGGAATGTTCCTTTGATGGTCCTCTTTCAAAATTGTTCAAAGACTTGCATTCTGTGTAGAACCTTTGTTGCTGCAGCATCAGAAATTGAGAAAGCTCTTGTTAGATTTCAAGATAAAAATGGCTTTTACTGATAAACTATTTCTTTAACTGAGTGTCCACTCCTTGCAGTTTCATTTGAACTCCTGATCAGATTTTCACAGATATTTGCAGTTAGCCATCTTGGCCCTCTTGTTTCTAATTTAAGGTTCAAGTTTGCTGCAGATCGCAATGAATAATTTGTATTGCTTGCTGGAATAAGTATATTATTCATATAATCAGGTGTTCAATCATTACACATTTGAGATGGTGGGCTCTCTCATTAAATGGAGAGCCAATTTAAGAGTTTAAACATATCAGCCGATGGTGTCATTTTACTGGCATCTAGTATGATACGCGCAGCTCATTTTTAGCTCCACTGGCTGAAAGCCAGTCGAGCTTATGTCATGGCGAATTGTCCGTCGTCCGTGCGTCTGTGCGTGCGTTAACTTTTTCCTTTAAACCACTTCTTCTCCCTAACCACTTGGCCAATTTGGTTGAAACTTCATAGGATGCATCCTCTCAATGTCCTCTCTTAAACTCCTTCAATTTTTTTCGAAAGTGTCAGGCCGATTTTCAAATAATTTTGTAGAAATGTTCCTTGGGTGACCCTTTATTAGATTCCTTCAAGAAATGTTGATTGGGCGAAAAACATAACCGCCAGGGGGCGGGGCTATTTTGCCTTATATAGCTATAGTGAAAACTTAAAAAATCTTCTTCTCCAAAAGTGTTCAGTAGATTTTCAAATAATTTTCAAGCTATGTTGATTGGTAAAAAACATGGCCGTCACAGGGCTGGGCTATTTTGCCTATATGGCTAAAGAGAGAATTTAAAAAATCTTCTCCTCCAAAAGTGTCAGACCGATTTTCAAATAATTTTGTAGAAATGTTCCTACATTATACATTTATATACATGCCGTTGTTCTGACACCATAGGTTGATATTTCCTAAATCTGTCTGGATATTTGCTTTTATTATTTTGGGGTCTTTATTTGCAGTGTTAAAGGTGGCATCATCAGCATACATATCAATTTCTGTATTAGTTGTATAGAGTGGCATATCATTTACATATATAAGAAACAATATACGGCCTAGAATGGAGCCTTGAGTGACTCCATACTTTATTAATCCGGGGGAAGATGTTGTATTATTGAATTAGACTTGTTGTGCCCTATCACATAAGTAAGACTTAATCAATTTTACTTTATCTGTATGAAAGTTGTAGATGGCTAGTTTTTCAAGAAGGAGTTTGTGATCTACTAAATCAAAAGCTTTCTTCATGTCTAAAAATACTGCTCCAACAATATTACCTTGGCCATCAGGGGGCGGGGCTGTTTGGAGATTTAATTTTTGCCTAATGGCCGTGGAGCGATACTGGCCCTCTTGGGTCTCTTGTTTTAGTAACCCTCATTTAATACTTTAGTCAGAAGAGGACCTAATATATTCCAAAAATGCGAATAAAATTCAACTGTTAAGCCATCTGAACCAGAACTTTTATTAAATTTCTTTCCTTTTAAATCATTTTCGCATACTGACGGACTTAAAAGACCTTCGCAGAGATCTGCGTCGGAACTTGAAGGTTTAGATTCGCTTTGTGTTTGCGATATATAATATTTTACAAGAGCAGGATCTGTGTTGACAGAACTATATATATTTTTGTAGAATTTTACATCTTCTTTGAGAATGTCGACAATGTTTGTGATTTCTTTACCATTTACATCTATTTTGTGTAGTCCTTCTTATTTTGCCTTGATTTTCTAAGTTAAGAAAGTATTTTGTAATCTTTTCACCTTGTTCTATGTATTGAACTTAAATCATTTTCGCATACTGACGGACTTAAAAGACCTTCGCAGAGATCTGCGTCGGAACTTAAAGGTTTAGATTCGCTTTGTGTTTGCGATATATAATATTTTACAAGAGCAGGATCTGTGTTGACAGAACTATATAATATTTTTGTAGAATTTTACATCTTCTTTGAGAATGTTGACAATGTTTGTGATTTCTTTACCATTTACATCTATTTTGTGTAGTCCTTCTTATTTTGCCTTGACTTTCTAAGTTAAGAAAGTATTTTGTAATCTTTTCACCTTGTTCTATGTATTGAACTTAAATCATTTTCGCATACTGACGGACTTAAAAGACCTTCGCAGAGATCTGCGTCGGAACTTGAAGGTTTAGATTCGCTTTGTGCTTGCGATATATAATATTTTACAAGAGCAGGATCTGTGCTGACAGAACTATATATATTTTTGTAGAATTTTACATCTTCTTTGAGAATGTCGTCAATGTTTGTGATTTCTTTACCATTTACATCTATTTTGTCTAGTCCTTCTTATTTTGCCTTGATTTTCTAAGTTAAGAAAGTATTTTGTAATCTTTTCACCTTGTTCTATGTATTGAACTCTTGATCGAATTTTTGCACCTTCTGTTTTTGCTAAGTAAAGGTCATTTAGTTCCGTTTTGATTTATTGTAATCTAATTGCGTTGTGTTTAATGCCATTTAACTGTCTGTATTCCGTTGAAGGAATGTTTATTATTTTGTTTGTAATTAAGTTACTTTTGATTTTACTGTTTGCTACAGAGTTTTCTTTAATTTCTATTTTTAGAAGCTCCCAAAGAACTTGAATTTCCAGATTGCTTTGATTAAGTAAGAATCTATTTACTAAATGAGATATAAGTGCGATGTATTCTAGATCATGTAATAAAGAATTGTTAAATGTCCAGTAACCTGGCCCTCGTTTGGATTGTTTAGCTATTTTCAATGATATTGCTTAGTGATATATGTATTTAATGCATGCACGTAGAATATCAGTATGAAGTATAGTTGAAATTATGCACTTATCAATTAGCCAAAATCAATTCTACTTTTTTCGGAATTCCATGTTCTTTTCCAAGTAAACTGTTGTTTGTCTGTGTATATTTCTCTCCATATGTCGCACAGTTGTTTGTTTTGTATTAGGTTAGTTAGGGATTTTACTGTCCTACATGTTTGTGTACTTTTATTTCTTGACACTCTGTCATTGTTTGATAGAGTGTCGTTCATATCTCCACCTAATATTAATAATCCTTTTGCGTTTTTATCAATCAATCAATCGAAGAATCGCACAAATATTGATGTAATTAACAATACCTTTAACCCTTTCCCTCATATAGACGCGTTCTGACGCCTCTGCATCAGACGGCTTTTTGAAAACATAGTGACAAAAGAAGAAATTGCACAAAACGTGCAATTTCTCCTTTTGCCACAATGTTTTCCACTTTTTGTCATAGGTTATCCATGCAATTATGGAGATTTTCTATTTTGTGACAAAATATGTTCAAAGTCGTCTGCTGCAGAATTGCCGTATGAGGGAAAGGGTTAAGTGTATATATGTATATATTAAGCTTGAATTATGAATCTTATATTTAGCTTACTTTTAGAGTTATTGTGATCGCCTTTTGTCCGGCGTCCATCAACATCTCCTCTGTAACCAGTGGGTCAATTGTGATGAAACTTCACAGAAAGCATCCTCTCAATGGGATTCCTTTAAATTGTTGGGATCCATACAGAATTCTTGTTTCCATTGCAACGACACGATTTTTTTTTAAATTCCTCTTCTCCGAATGTGTCGGGCTGATTTTTAGCTTTTGTGATCATCCGGCGGCGTCGACGTCTGTCAGTCTGTTAACAATTTCCTACAATTGACTTCTCCTACTAAACCAATAGACAGATTTCAAAATAATGTAACGAATATATATGCAAATTAGCATCACTGTTTCGGGTGATGAGGTTTAGGGTTAGATATATAAGACAAGTGGACCCCTTCAGGGTTGAGTATACTTTTCGCTGAAGGGATCTTCTGCGTCTTTAAGCCCTGCACGTTACATTTGGTGGCCAATGTGGGGGATGAAGACAACTGCCATACCGGAGTTGCCTTACCCCTGGATTTCCCAGGCCAAGACTCGGGACGAGTCTTCTCGGAGTGGGAAGTATTGTAACGAATATATATGCAAATTAGCATCACTGTTTCGGGTGATGAGGTTTAGGGTTAGATATATAAGACAAGTGGACCCCTTCAGGGTTGAGTATACTTTTCGCTGAAGGGATCTTCTGCGTCTTTAAGCCCTGCACGTTACAATAACTTCACAGGATTGGTCCTTAGGTGGTCCTCTTTCAAAGTTGTTCAAAGAATTAAATTCCAAGTAGAACTTTGGTTGCTGCGGCAACAGAAAAGGGGAAAATTGCCAAATCTTAAAAAATCTAATTGTCCAAAAGTACTGGCCCGATTTGAAAATTATTTTGCACAAATGTTCCTTGGGGTATCCTCTACCAAGATTGTTCAAATATTACCATCCGTTGAAAAACATGGCCGCCTATTTTCTTTATATGTGCATTGTTAAAACTTTTAAAATCTTCTTGTCCAAAAGTACTGGCCCGATTTGAAAATTATTTTGCACTAATGTTCCTTGGGGCACCCTTTACCAAGTTTGTTCAAATAATTCCAATCCGTTGAAAAACATGGCTGCCAGGGGGCGGAGCTTGTTTTCCTTATATGTGCATTGTTAAAACTTTAAAAATCTTCTTGTCCAAAAGTACTGGCCCGATTTGAAAATTATCTTGCACAAATGTTCCTTGGGGCACCCTTTACCAAGATTGTTCAAATATTTCCGATCCGTTGAAAAACATGCCCACCAGGGGGCGGAGCTTGTCCTTATATGTGCATTGTGAAATCTTTAAAAATCTTCTTGTCCAAAAGTACTGGCCCGATTTAAAGATAATTTGGCACAAATGTTCCTTGGGGGACCTTCTTCCAAGATTGTTCAAATTAATCCGATCCATTGAAAAACTTGACCTCCAGGGGCGGGGCTTGTTTTCCTTATATGTGCATTGTAATATCTTTAAAAATCTTCTTGTCCAAAAGTACTGGCCCGATTTAAAGATAATTTTTCACAAATGTTCGTTGGGGCACCCTTTACCAAGATTGTTCAAATGTTTCTGATCCATCGAAAAACATGGCCGCCAGGGGGCGGAGCTTATTTTCCTTATATGTGCATTGTTAAAACTTTAAAAATCTTCTTGTCCAAAAGTAATGGCCCGATTTGAAAATTATCTTGCACAAATGTTCCTTGGGGCACCCTTTACCAAGATTGTTCAAATATTTCCGATCCGTTGAAAAACATGCCCACCAGGGGGCGGAGCTTGTCCTTATATGTGCATTGTTAAATCTTTAAAAATCTTCTTGTCCAAAAGTACTGGCCCGATTTAAAGATAATTTGGCACAAATGTTCCTTGGGGGACCTTCTACCAAGATTGTTCAAATTAATCCGATCCATTGAAAAACTTGACCTCCAGGGGCGGGGCTTGTTTTCCTAATATGTGCATTGTAATATCTTTAAAAATCTTCTTGTCCAAAAGCACCTGCCTGATTTAAAAATGATATGGCACAAATGTTCCTTGTGTGACCTACCAAGGTTGTTCAAATAAATCCGATCCATTGAAAAACATGGCCACCAGGGAGGGTTGCTTGTTTTCCTTATATGTATAGAGTATAAAACTTTGAAAACTATTGAAGTTCTATTAAATCAGGTGAGCAATATAGGGCCATCATGGCCCTCTTGTTAGCTCTACTGGCCAAAGGCCAGAAGAGCTTATGCCGTGACGTGGTGTCCGTCGTCCGTGTGTGCGTCCGTAAACAATTCTTGTGAACGTGACACAGTCTTCAGTTTTTATTGTATCTCAATCAAACTTACACAGTAGTTAGATATCCATGAGAGCCCGGTTCCTTTCGCAAACCAGCCAGATCCGCCCATGCAAGACTGGGTTATGGCCCTTGAAATTGTCAAAATTGCTACAATAGAGCTTGTGAAATTAATAGAGGCTCCATTTACTATCTGATTTTCACCAAACTTAGATAGTAGTTATATATTGATGAAATCTTGGTTCCTTTTGAAAACCAGCCAGATGTGCCCTCTTGCAAGACTGGATTATGGCCCTTGAAATTGTCGAAATTGCTACAATAGAGCTTGTGAAATTAATAGAGGCTTCATTTACTATCTGATATTCACCAAACTTAGATAGTAGTTACATATTGATGAGAGCTTGGTTCCTTTTGAAAACCAGCGAGATGTGCCCTTGCATGACTGGAATATGGCCCTTGAAGTTGTCAAAATTGCTATAATACAGCTTGTGAACGCGATGAAGTCTTCCGTTTTGATTGTACCTCCATCAAATGTATACAGTAGTTAGATATCCATGAGAGCTCGATTCCTTTCACTAACCAGCCATATCCGCCCATGCAAGACTGGAATATGGCCCTTGAAATTGTCAAATTTGCTATAATACAGCGTGTGACCACAATAGAGCCTCCATTTACTATTCGATCTTCACCAAACTTAGATAGTAATTAAATATTGATGAGAACTTGATTCCTTTTGCAAACCCGCCAGATCCGTCCGTGCAATGCTGGATTATGGCCCTTGAATTGCCAAAATTGCTATAATAGAGCTTGTGAACACAATAGAGGCTCCATTTACTATCTGATCTTCACCAAACTTAGATAGTAGTTAAATATTGATGAGAGCTCGGTTCGTTTCGAAGACCAGTCAAAATTGCTATAATACAGCTTGAGAACTCGATAGAGCCTCCATTTACTAGTTTGTATGTTGTCACCTAGGGCAAGAAGTCAATAGCCACAAATGAAAAAAAAGAAGGGTTTATTGATTTCTTGCACCAAGTGTACAATATAAGTTTTATTATAGAATCCCTTATCTCTCTGAGTTCTATTGCATAAGGGATAGGAGGTCAACGTAGGCATTTAGTATGTGCTTATTTAATTAAAGTGTATGAAATGATGATTTTTGAGAATTTGTATGATAGCGAAAATAAAGATGGATTCATGCCATGTAACAATTTTCTTTGTTATGTATGTGCCATTTTGAAAATTTAATTAAAGTATGATACTCATGGACTAATTTGTTGATGTACATTGAAATAAAATTAAATATTTTAGTTGTCTCAAACATAAATTTTCGGAGATTCGAAACCTGGCGTCCCGGGTTCAATCCCCAGTCGCGGTACGACGGTCACGGTGGACTGTCCTTGGGGCAATGCACATTTTCAAGCCTAGTACTGGTTAATTTTACTGAGGGATCATGAATATGTAAACTGTCGCCGTGATATAACTAAAAGAATTACATTCTCCAGTCTCCAGTCCAGAATAACGTGACACAAGTTGTTCTTCTTTTGATACCATTGACTACGGGACACTGTTGCGTCGCCTAGAACACGACTTTAGTATTGGAAGCTGATCGCCAGCTTGTAAGTCCGTACCTTGCCGTTATCGTGCAGTTTGCTTTGACTACGAGCTTTCAAGATCAATGCTTTTGAAATATAGTGTGCCGCAAGGGTTTGTTATATACCCCAAACCTACATAATAGACTCTTAAGCCAATAGGGGCAATATGTGGGACATGTAAGCATGTCGTCGT
>JASEVX010001495.1:0-15594 GCA_031761405.1 Serripes groenlandicus
AATATAGAAGTATTACATAAATGCTGGATTGTCCGGTTTGTGTTTAGTGAATAAATGAGTATTTGCAAAGAATTTAAATATATTTTGCTTCGCTGGATATCCAGACAGAAATACACGAATCTTTACGCAAACAACAAACATATAAATGAGAAAAAAGATCTTCAATAATGCGAATGAACTATAAAACATGTCTAACCAATGAGGGAACAAACAAACAATGACGTGCCAACTTATTGATCTAGGTGTTCCCAAAATATATCTCAATTTTAATTGACCTGCCTTATGACGTCATCCGCATTAAACTTCCCTGATTCTATGACATGCACACTGGCAGCTCCTTTTCAGTTATACGAATTTCTTCAACACAAAATGTAATTGCATCTTCACAGAGGCTATATGGTGTCCTTATTTGTTTACATTTATATATCACTTAAATATAGAAGTATTACATAAATGCTGGATTGTCCGGTTTGTGTTTAGTGAATAAATGAGTATTTGCAAAGAATTTAAATATATTTTGCTTCGCTGGATATCCAGACAGAAATACACGAATCTTTACGCAAACAACAAACATATAAATGAGAAAAAAGATCTTCAATAATGCGAATGAACTATAAAACATGTCTAACCAATGAGGGAACAAACAAACAATGACGTGCCAACTTATTGATCTAGGTGTTCCCAAAATATATCTCAATTTTAATTGACCTGCCTTATGACGTCATCCGCATTAAACTTCCCTGATTCTATGACATGCACACTGGCAGCTCCTTTTCAGTTATACGAATTTCTTTTTAAAAACTGTATCAATGTGTGTATACCACGTGACTTTTGACGTCATATTTGCATCGTCAGACAGCAATAATTGCTCTTGATAAGAAGTAAAAACAAAGCTAACCTTTTTATTTCTTCATGACGCAGTCTACTCCGCTTACAATGTCCTATCTCCGGTTTTTTACAGGAGTTTGATTGTTGTTCTAGTTTTTTCAAACACTTCGACGAACCTGTTCTCAAAATCCAGTTTTGATAATGCTCCAGATGTCGACGATGAAAAAAGGTTTTGAAGTGTTTGAAGAAACTAAACCACTAATCTAAATCAAAGTCCGTAAAAAAAACGGATATAGTGCTCTGAAAGCGGTGAAGACGCCGCCATATTTCATTAAAAATGATGAAGTAATAAAAAAGTTACCTTTGTTTTCACTTCTTTGCTGTCCGCCGTAGCATTTGTGACGTCAAAGTCACTGTATGCGCAGTCAACCATAGAGAAGTTCCACATACGACATTCGAATGAAGCAGAAGAACACCAGTTGAACAACATTTGAGTTGCATATGTCTATAATTATAATCACACCTATTTTAGCATACCACTAGTTATAACTTGGTTGGTCTTGCGTTTTTAAGAAATAGACAATAGACACTATGTTATTGACGTAGACTACATAGTTTCTAGTCGAACTACACATCATTGTAATATATACAATACATAAACAAGCTACGGATTAATTCATAATACGCATTTCCTTTCACTTTTCAGATATAAAAACATGTTCCAAGAGATTACAACGGCAGCTCCTTTACAGTTATCCGGAGTTTAGTCTAAAGACTGTCTGCACACTATTAGAGTGTGAAATTCCACATAAAATGGAGTAGAAAGAAACACAATTTGAACACTATCATCTGGTATACATGTGTCGATGGAGTATATTTAATTATATAATGTGTAGACAAACCCTTTAGCCGTCCACTAGTTATCAATTGGTAGGGTTTATATTTATAAGTTAATGTTGAGTTAAGAATACGAATTGAACGATATTATCTAATCTATATCTGCACTGATGGAGCGTATATATTTATAGGCCACATCCTTTAGGAGACCACTAATTATCAATATTCAAATTCAAATATTTGTTATTGTATTAACTCTTTCAGCGCCAAAGGCAATATTGAAGTTTTTGCATACAATACTGATTCGTAACGAGCTGTCTCACCTGAAATCAGCATTGTTTGCCTTTTAGTTATCAAAATAGTCCAAACTTTTCTTACATGAGAAATGAAAAGGCCCGATTTTGAACATGGAAGAGTCTACTTTAAACAATTCGGCGCTGAAAGAGTTAAGGCCTCTAGTCCTTTAACATACAATGTACTACAAGTAAAACACAATATTAACAAATATTGTGCTGCTGCCGTATAACATGATAAACGTTGTTCAGCTCAAACTTTCTCTTCTCGAGGCATGATAGATAACCATAGATAGATTTCTCACAATGACCTGGTCCCTACTTGCCATTAGAAGATAGAACTTATTCAAATTAAGAAAAGTGTAGAACTTTTTTCGTAATATACTTATGACGAAGATCATTATGAATTAGATGCTATCCACATTTAATCAACATTACAATACAAACAATACCTTGAATCCCGTCCAATGCCTAGATGGCGCCCCTGTATAATCATAAGTCAATGAGCCGAGGCTCTAAATGCAACCAAATTTCTCCTAAATATGCTAATATTAACCAATGACAAGTAAACGTCAGACGAAAATTCCGGTTTAAAGTAACGATCATATTCGAGATCGATTATCACAAAATGCATGCCACTTTTGAATAAACTGCTAAACTGGCTAACTTTTCCATACATTGGCAAAACCATATTTGTTCAAATTATTTCTTACTTTAGTCACCCAACTAATATAACATGTTTCATTTTACTACACGTTTGCAACCTTATTTCAAAGTAAGTTTACCTGACAAAACAAAGCATATTTCTTTTTATTCGACTTGTTCTTATGATTTTTATGATCATTTTCCACATGCACACGCGTCTTAAAGCAGCTTTTGAAAACAACGTGACAAGCGGAAAATGGCTCTGGATGAGTCAATTCTCCTTTTGCTACCATCGATGTATTTCTTTTTAAGACTTTACACGTTTTAGCCAATATATTTTCAAAGTTGTCTGCTGCAGCGGGTAAATGTGTATGTACCTAATATGTATGTACTTTGTATAGCCAGGAAAACGCTAGCTGAAGCAAGTACTAATATATCAAAGTAAAGTTTTTCACTTTTGTATCAAGATTGTATACCTTTAAGGAAAGAAAATTAATTGTCATTTGTTGTTGTAAATCGTATAACAAAAGTTAATTATCAGATACTATAAAAGGTTCCTGGTTGAATGCAAGACACATCATTTCAAATACTTTTAGAAGATAAGGGTAATTCGAAATCATAATGGATAAGTTTTAAAACGGTTAATATCCACATACTTAAACATTGAAGATCAGAAAGTGTTTAATAATTGATATTCTGGGTGTTAACTGTAATAAAGCAGCTGTCTAGTCGTAGATTACCTCCAAGCTATTAAAACAACATCGAAAGTCAATGATTCGAAAAATATTTTGTGATTTATCCAAGAAAGCCCTTTCCCTCATATAGACGCTTTCTGACGCCTCTGCAGCAGACGGCTTTTTGAAAACATAGTGACAAAAGAAGAAATTGCACAAAACGTGCAATTTCTCCTTTTGCCACAGTGTTTTCCACTTTTTGTTATAGGTTATCCATTCAATTATGGAGATTTTCTATGTTTTGACAAAATACGTTCAAAGTCGTCTGCTGCAGAATTGTCGTATAGGGAAAGGGTTAATCTTTTTTAAAAACACTTTGAATAAAGACAATGAACTCGTGGTCGATTTTGATAAAAGTACTAAGTAGAAACAACACGTGTCTAATAGCAATGATACTGACGATGAGTGTTATAACAATAACAAGAGCTGTCCATAAGACAGCACACACGACTATGCCACTGCTTAGCCAGAATTCTGACTAAAATAAAGAAATAAAGGGTCATAATTGGCTTTATATGCAAGGTAGAGTTATATAACCTGATTATTAACTTAGTTGGGAAGAATTGTATATACAGTTTTATTGCAATACATCAAGTAGTTACTTAGATAATAACTTGTATTGTAGGGGCACTGAAAACTTAAACCAATATGTTTAAGTCGAAAACGGCCATAATTTGCATTATATGCAGGATAGAGTTATCTAACATGATTATTAACATAGGTGTGGTTGTGTAAAGTTTCAATGTATTTTAAAAATCTAGAAGTTACTGAGCTATGGTGTAATATATGTACTTGCATGCAAAACCTAAACCAAGGTGTGACGCCGACTCCAGGATGAGTGCCATATTACCCGAAAAATTGAGCTAGTGCTCATTGCTTGCAAAAGGAATACATACAAACGCTATCATGTGAATCTTTATGTAGAGCATGTACATGCGGAAATATATAAAACGTGTTCGACGCTTTCGATTTTTGATTCGTATGGTAGTTTATGCCGCTTTAACACCTTTTCAGTTATATCATCGCGTTACCTGGGTAAGTTGTTACCAGTACTACTGAGCGCGAAGGAGGGAACTTACTATTAAGAATTTGGTATGACCCGGCAGGGGATCGAACAAGTGACCTCACACAGGCGGCCGCACTATCACTGCACCACCGAGGCGGTCTCGACAACTAAGCGATCTGTCGCACATGACCAAACCAAACTGATGACATTTACGATCATTGTAGACCCGATCAAACTGTCTGTCTACGCAGTTTAATCCGGCTCTACAATGTATGCTTATTAGAAAGGATTTCAAGACACTTCTGAAAAACATTTGAACCGTCCCGCGAGAAAACCAACATTATGGCCTCTGTGTAATGTATCGACCCAGACCAGCCTGCGCAGACTGATCCGGGCCGCCATATTCCTTCTCAGGGGGATAGAGATGTAGAGTAGTGTTTCCTGAAACAAAAAATCCACAAAAGGCGAACATTTTCTATCCGGGTAAACCTGCGCGGCATTCTAAGGCTGATTCGGATCGATATTTTACGCAGAGTCTACCATGTTGTTTTTCTCGCGGGACGGTTCATAGTCCTTTTTAATTAAAAAGCATGGATATGCAAGCAAATCCATAAACAATTGTAATAATTATACTACGGTTGGCTTTCCTTGTGCACGGATTATAACAACTGCTGTGTATGTGATGCCAACACAACGGAGATCGAGTACATTAGCGTTGTTCCAGGTGGGAAAACCAACTATAGTTTAAGTTTAGATAAACAACTATGCTAAAGTATCCACATGAATACTGCTTTTTAAGAAGTTTCTTGAAATAAAATTGGTTATTGATAAAATGTCCAGATGTTAATCAAGTTGTGGGGTTGCGCAGGTGGATCAAGATCCACACTGGTCGCAAATGTTCCCTAGTTTGGTATTCACATAGCACCGCACAAATGCTCTAAAAGCCTAGCACGGTTTATGCCAATACACGGTCCGTGTTGGATGTTATACTGAAATAATGTCACCAGCTAACGTTGGTGTAATCATAAAGACTTGTCATTCATTTGACCGAACAATAAGAGGATTCTTGTATACGTTACCGGGAGTATGTATAATCAGGGAGTGTGTGTAATGTCTCATCTCACAGGGATTATATAACCTGATAGGATGTCCAATTTCTTTGATATATACCCTGCAATTAATTCTGTCTTTATATTCTGGAGTTATATCCCTTTTTCCTTCTTCTAAGTAAAACATAACCGTCCACATGTAACACCTTTATGCTTAACCCTTTCAGCGCCGAATTGTTTAAAGTAGACTCTTCCATGTTCAAACTCGGACGAGTCTATTTTCATGTTATAGGATTTTTGGAATAATTTTATAACTCACAGCGAAAGAATGCAGATTTCAGGTGAGACAGCTCGTTACGAGCTGACTCACCTGAATCTGCATTGTTTGCCAAAAGCTCAATATTGCCTTTGGCGCTGAAAGAGTTAACGCGAATTAAACAATTTGGCATAAAGCCATCTCTAGAGCGTTGTTTATTTCCACATTCGTGAAACATAACATGTGTATATATAAATTAAACATGGGAAAACAATTATTTATAAATGGAATGAATCTTCAAACGTCATAGACTATTCTTATTCAACCTATAACTGAACGTTGCAAAACCCTACAAATTGATACGCAGGTGACAAGTAAAGATATGCCTTCACATCGAAGGATTACTAATCAGACAGTGAATCATTTGTTCATAGCGAGTACATGTATTTGGGTCTAACAGTTTGTCTGGCTAGTCATTAAGACAGAAAAGATAAAACAAAATGCTTTACCATAACGTAATTATATGCAGCACGTCTATTATTAATTAACATTTATATCGCTGAACCTTTTGGGTTAAATACAAATACGAAAGTACGTCTATTATTAATTAACATTTATATCGCTGAACCTTTTGGGTTAAATACAAATATGAAAGTACGTCTATTATTAATTAACATTTATATCGCTGAACCTTTTGGGTTAAATACATATACGAAAGTACGTCTATTATTAACTAACATGTATATCACTGAACCTTTTGGGTTAAATACAAATACGAAAGTACGTCTATTATTAATTAACATTTATATCGCTGAACCTTTTGGGTTAAATACAAATACGAAAGTAAATTTCTATTAATTTCCAGAGCAAAGTATTGCTTTTCAGAGAAGAATACGCCGTGGTCGAGTGGATAGCCTCAAGGATTTTCGATCGGTCATGGTAAAGTGCCCTTGAGCAAGGCACATTTCCTAGCCTAGTACTGGTTTGCTTACCAAGGTATCATGAATATGTCGACTGTCGCCATGATATAACTGACATAATGTTAAGAACGGCGTAAAACCCAAATAAAATATAAGCTTTTCAGAATTACCTTTTCGAAATTACGGAAAACAAAGGCGGGACATTATGTGTCGTGACGAGAAAGGCTTCTCACGATTTACACAACCAATAACGAACACTAAGAGGTCTATTCTGACAGTTAGATATTAATGTGCTGCAGTATGTATCGATCTTAGAGCAATACTAATTAACTTCTCACTCTGTGTAATCAATATACTTTATTCATTACTAATACAGCAGTAAAGTGTTGAGAGTTTAGCACTGAACGGTACTAAACGCTAATTACCTCGTAGAGAAAAAATAATATTCGCTTGTCGTAAATGGTGTATTGAATCTGCATTTACGTACCTAAGAAGTAATATTTGATTCAAAATGTTGACTTCATTTAAAATATCTGGTTGAAGCTGCTTATTGATGTTGACCGAGAAAAAGACATGTGTACGTAGCCTATACATTTCGAATAAGTCTATGGAAGAATAATGTTTGTTTGCAAGCTTTATTGGGGCTGGAGAGCTTTCTGACATTTTTCACAATTCTAAAGCTATTATAAAAGAATTATTTTTCCAAAACCTATCAACAAAAATATAAAAGTCAAATATTTAATGTTAAGATAAAAAGTGGAATAATGCAAACTACTTAAGACAATACACATACATGTAGATGTTCTGAGTGATGGGAAAAGAGAGCAAAGCAATAACTTAAGACCTTTTGGAAGCATGTATATATATCTCTTGATTGTTAAATGTTAATTGGGACCTGTCACTGTAGTCGACTTATTTATTAGTTAAAGAGCCCAATACATCTTCTAAGAAACATGTTTATCGCATACGGAAGTCTGCAACAAACGATCTAGAAATCATATTGGCAAAGTATTGAACAATTATATGAAAGAACGTATAACATTGTAGAAAATGGAAAAAAATGCTCACAATGAGTAATCTTTCCTTTTGCCACAATGTTTTCAAAAGTATTCTCCTGCAAATGCTTCAACATGTATCTGTAGGTTGGAAATGGGTGCTGTGATATGAATAGGAATACAATAACATGTAATGAACCATATCAAGCAAGAATGGCTTCTTTCCGCATCAGCGAAACATCAAAATCGCGAGAGCCTATGTGCAGCCTCAACTATGTTGAATGTAACTTTTGACAAAAATGCTAGAATTGTAGATCGCTGGTGCTAGTTTCGAAATTGTTAACTTTCCACGTCCATCATGCCAACATAATATGTCACGTCTCAAAAGTTTAAACGAAGTAAATGAAAAAATAGCAAGATTTCGTAGACCGAAGGTGCTAAGAGATTTTATGGTAAATGTTAGTTCTTCACTTTTCTAAATATCTTAAGTAATGTTTACGACGAAAGATATTCATACGAATGTTCCTTACTGATTAGGAAGTCGTCTTTACTGTGGCGTAACGTAAATCGTTTCAATGGTAAAGGCTGTAATTAGAGAAATTGATTTGGATTTCAAGAGTGAAGATGTATATTGTAATTATTGCTTTGACCTTTGCCTACCTAGCATTTAATTAACCCTTTCCAAAAGACAAGAAATCTGTTTCAGCAGACTTTGAAAACCGATTGAAAGTTTTGGGAAATTCAAAAAATGATAGGATAAATTTTGAATAGTTGCAAACATTGTGAAACAAGAGCTGTCAGAGGACAGCGTGCTCGATTTGTTCGTGCTTGCCAATAAAACAAAACGTGTGTGGGTGTTACAGAACACATAACTATGTACTTTATCATTTTATTTATAAGCAAAGTACGTTATAAGTCGTTTAAGGGTCATAATTCTAACAAATAACTTCACTGAATTATGCCCTCTTGGCTGTTGGTAGAGGTAATGATGGTAAAAAGATATTGTAAGTGATTAAGCTATAGCTCTAATTGTCTTGAAATCTTTTTTGATTTGATATGAATAACTTAACCAATATTCTATATCGCAAAAGGGCCATAATTCTTATAAAAAACCTTGACAGAGTTATGTACTCTTGTCTGTTGTTGGAGGTAATGGTGGTAAATAAGTATTGTAAGTGTATAAGCTACACTCGAATGGTTTTGATAAAAAGTGGGGTGGTACAATCTATACCAACATTTTAAGTCGAAAAAGGGCGATAATTCTTACAAAAACCTTGACAGAGTTATGTACTCTTGTCTGTTGATGGAAGTAATAATGGGGAACAAGTGTTGACAGTTTCAAAGCAACATCTCTAATGGTTTTGAAAAAAAGTGAGGTGGTACGAAAAACTTCACCAAAATTCTTAGTAGAAAAAGGGCCATCATTCTTACAAAAAACTTATCAGAGTTATGTACTCTTGTCTGCTGAAGGAGGTAATGATTGTGGTCAAGTAGTCAAAGTTTCAAAGCAATATCTCTAATGTTTCTGAGAAAAAAAACCTTAACCAAAATTCTAAGTCGAAATAGAGCCATAACTCTTACCAAACCCTTGCCATAGTTATGTACTCTTGACTGTTGATGTAGGTAATGATGGTGAATAAGTGTTGAAAGTTTCAAAACAATGTCTGTAATGCTTTTGACAAAAAAGTGAATGGAACAAAAAATTTAACCAAAGTTCTACGTCGAAAAAGGGCCATAATTCTTACAAATGCCTTGACAGAGTTATGTACTCTTGTTTATTGATGGAGGTAATGATGATGAATAAGTGTTGTAAGTTTCAAAGCAATATCTTCAATGGTTTTGACAAAAAAATGAAGTGGTACAAAAAACTTAACCAAGGTGTGAAACCAACGCCGACTCTGAGGCGAGTTGTATAGCTAGCCTTTTCTTCGAAAAGTCGAGCTAAAAAAGGAGAAATTGCCCAATATAAGCGATATCTCATTTTTCCACGATGTTTCCAAAGGTCACCTGCATGACGGTGGGAAAGGGTGAAAGTTGTATTCCAGCAAAGTTTGTTCACGTCAAGAATCACATTCCGAGTGTGGTGTAGCGATTGCGGATATATTAGGAGAGTCATGTAACCATGAAATAACGTTAGATCATTAGTGTTTGTTCCTAGTCTTCAATACTTGGTAAAGTCAATGAAATAACGTTAGATCATTAGTGTTTGTTTCTAGTCTTCAATACTTGATAAAGTCAATGAAATAACGTTAGATCATGTTAGTGTTTGTTCCTAGTCTTCAATACTTGATAAAGTCAATGAAATAACGTTAGATCATGTTAGTGTTTGTTCCTAATCTTCAATACTTGGTAAAGTCAATGAAATAACGTTAGATCATTAGTGTTTGTTCCTAATCTTCAATACTTGGTAAAGTCAATGAAATAACGTTAGATCATTCGTGTTTGTTCCTAGTCTTCAATACTTGATAAAGTCAATGAAATAACGTTAGATCATTAGTGTTTGTTTCTAATCTTCAATACTTGGTAAAGTCAATGAAATAACGTTAGATCATTAGTGTTTGTTCCTAATCTTCAATACTTGGTAAAGTCAATGAAATAACGTTAGATCATTCGTGTTTGTTCCTAGTCATCAATACTTGATAAAGTCAATGAAATAACGTTAGATCATTAGTGTTTGTATCTAGTCTTCAATACTTGGTAAAGTCAATGAAATAAATTATTATCGATTTTTGAAATTCATATTATATCGCTAAAATGTTATCATACATATGCAAATGTTGTGATAATTTACAGAATGTCAATTTATTCTATCTTGAATCCAACGAATGTCTTAATTTAGAAATATTGTGAAGATATGCGCCCGGTTTATATGTAAACCTATATTCGTATATTTTGAAACAAATAACAAAATAAAGATAAGCACGCGTACTTGTATGGTCGAGTTTTTGGTCGTAACCGTTTTCGAGAGGCTTTCATGATACGTGTACGTGTACGACCAGGAACTATCCTGGTGAGATTACACGGAGAAGTAAGTTGATCTGGTTCTTCACTGGACACAGAGTCGATTTTCGTGGACGTGTTGCACGTTAGTTCTTCATAGAACCACCATTATCATCTTCGCTAGCCAAAGCTACTTCGTACATAAGTATCAGAGGAAGTTTAAATATTGTTGTTGCAAAAGGTGAACTTGCTCATTGTTAGCAATATCTTCCTTAGCAACATTTATTTTAAAATTCGTTTGCAACGGATGCGTCATATAGAATACGTCTGCGTGAGGAAAATGGTTAGAATTACTAAGTACCTCGTGCCTCAATGGAGTTTCTCGCATGCCAGCTAAGACGTTCGTAGTTCATATATCTGATATATTTAAGAAATATTGTCATGACCTTTGCGACATTAGATTAGTTTATGGTACGTATTTGTAAACCGAGTGTGAGACAGGATAGGTTGGTTTCCGTCATTAGTATTCCATTGACGTCCTCATAAGTGTACGTAAACTGGGAAAGATTCCCCGTTATATTTTAACGACATTAGAGAGGATGGTCATAAAAATATCTGAGTGGCGGCTGGCGATTTGGGGGTCGTATTGCCCTTCCAGTATTACATCGTTCAACATAACATTGAAGCAAAACGTGTGTGGCAATACTTCCATTCTCTTGTCAAAGGATACATTTAGAACTATAGAACGTCTAGAAGAACAGTGAAGACCTCCCCTGCTATTCTTCATTTAATATTACATTGAGGCAAAACTTGTGTGGAAATACTTCCGTTCTCTTGTAAAAGGTTGCATTTAGTAACGTGTAGACGGACAGTGAATACCAATTATGCTTCGTTTAATGTTAAGTTGAAGTAAAACTTGGCTATACTTCCGTTCGTTTGTTAATGGTTGCATTAATGACTATAGAAGTTATATATGGACAGTGAAGAGTTCCAGTTATGCGCTTCATTTTATATAACATTGAAGTAAAACTTGAGTGGCTATACTTCCGTTCTTTTGTCAAAGGTTGCATTTAGGAATATAGAACGTGTAGATGGACAGCAATTACTTACAGTTATGCTTTATTAAATATAACATTGAAGTAAACTTGAGTGGCTATACTTCTGTTCTTTTGTCAAAGGTTGCATTTAGGAGTATGGAACGTGTAGATGAACAGTCAATACTTCCAGTTATGCTTCATTAAATATAACATTGAAGTAAAACTTGAGTGTTGCATTTAGGATTATGGACGTGTAGATGAACAGTCAATACTTCCAGTTATGCTTCATTTTATATAACATTGAAGTAAAACTTGAGTGACTATACTTCTGTTCTTTTGTCAAAGGTTGCATTTAGGATTATGGACGTGTAGATGAACAGTCAATACTTCCAGTTATGCTTCATTAAATATAACATTGAAGTAAAACTTGAGTGACTATACTTCTGTTCTTTTGTCAAAGGTTGCATTTAGGACTATAGAACGTGTAAACGAACAGTCAATACTTCCAGTTATGCTTCATTAAATAACACATTGAAGTAAAACTTGCGTGACTATACTTCTGTTCTTTTGTCAAAGGTTGCATTTAGGATTATGGACGTGTAGATGAACAGTCAATACTTCCAGTTATGCTTCATTAAATATAACATTGAAGTAAAACTTGAGTGACTATACTTCTGTTCTTTTGTCAAAGGTTGCATTTAGGATTATGGACGTGTAGATGAACAGTCAATACTTCCAGTTATGCTTCATTTTATATAACATTGAAGTAAAACTTGAGTGACTATACTTCTGTTCTTTTGTCAAAGGTTGCATTTAGGATTATGAACGTGTAGATGAACTGTCAATACTTCCAGTTATGCTTCATTAAATATAACATTGAAGTAAAACTTGAGTGACTATACTTCTGTTCTTTTATCAAAGGTTGCATTTAGGACTATAGAACGTGTAGACGAACAGTCAATACTTCCAGTTATGCTTCATTAAATATAACATTGAAGTAAAACTTGAGTGACTATACTTCTGTTCTTTTGTCAAAGGTTGCATTTAGGATTATGGACGTGTAGATGAACAGTCAATACTTCCAGTTATGCTTCATTAATTATAACATTGAAGTAAAACTTGGGTAGCTATACTTCTGTTCTTTTGTCAAAGGTTGCATTTAGCACTATTGAACGTGTAGACGAACAGTCAATACTTCCAGTTATGCTTCATTAAATATAACATTGAAGTAAAACTTGAGTGGCTATACTTCCGTTCTTTTGTCAAATGTTGCATTTAGGACTATAGAACGTATAAAAGGACAGTGGAGACTCAGAGGAGCCTGTATAGTCTTCACTGTTCGCATAGACAATTCGATTTTAAATAAAAAAAACGTGACTTATAAGCCACGTCATCCCGAAACATCGACTTCGTGCGGTTTAACCCTTTCCCAAATACAGACAATTTTTTACGCATCTTCAGCAGACGAATTTTGAAATTAGTGTTAAAAAAGTGAGATATGCTCATGATTAGCAATTTCTCATTTTGCCACAATGTTTTCAACTCTTCAAAACTTAAACTTTCATCAGCAAATTGTATACTTCTGAAGGGGTATTTTGGATACAATTGAATCCATATTCTTTTCTGGATATGTTTGTACGAAACGTTAACAAACAATAAATACCTGCGGATGCGCAGACTGATCTGGATCGTTGGTCGATTTACATTCTCCCTCATACAGACGTTTTCTGACGCCTCTACAGCAGACGACTTTTGAAAACATTTTGACAAAAGGAAAAATTGCTGAAAATGAGCAATTTCTTAATTTTGTCAAAATGTTTTCTACTATTTTCAATAAATATGTTTTCGTCATTAATAAACACAGTCTGAAGTTTTGCGGAGAAAATATAAAACTCGTCTGCTGCAGATTTGTTGTATGTCGGAAAGGTTTAATACTCCAAAGAGATGACTTAGATCTATATATATTATGTCAAAGCTGATAGGGATCTACAAAGTGCGAACATATGGTAAGTTCGCGTATCTCGTATAAACAATACAAAGTAAAACAGTAATTCACCCCGCTTAATATTCAAAAGATAATATCCGAAGGTCACTTACGGATATCATATTTTGCCCTCGCTCAATTAACTCTCTCTCATCTTGTCTTGATCCACCCTCGGGCAATTCGCGCATAATTTGTCTGAAGGTTTGTACTTACAGAAATACACCGATAGATGTAACTGGATGCAGAGCCAGCGCATAGTCAATCCTTCCCTACTGATGGAAGCATTTCGAAGCATGTGAAGCAGACGACATCTGAAACTATTGTGACAAAAGGAGATATTGAACGTAATGAGCAAGTTCTCCTTTTGTCAAAATCAGTTCAACTCTATTCAATAATTATACATTTTGCATGTGGGTTAAAGGTTAAGCCTTCACAGCCAATCTTGACCTTGTCGATGCTGATATTAATTTTCTGACAGTGAAATATCAAACAATGTTGAGTGAAGTACCATTTCAACTCCAACATTTGGTACTTTAAATACGTTTTCAGCCATATTATATGATCCCCGTCAAGCGATTATGTGTCTTAATGACAAACCGCTTGGACATCATATTTTGGTATGTATAACAAATATGCGGACGGTGAAGACGTCACGTCTGGGTATCTTAAGGTTTATTTTGGTATGTATAACAAATATACGGACGGTGACGACGTCACGTCTCGGTATCTTAAGGTATATTTTGGTATGTATAACAAATATACGGACGGTGAAGACGTTACGTCTGGGTACCTTAAGGTATATTTTGGTATGTATAACAAATATACGGACGGTGAAGACGTCACGTCTGGGTACCTTAAGGTATATTTTGGTATGTATAACAAATATACGAACGGTGAAGACGTCACGTCTGGGTACCTTTAGGTATATTTTGGTATGTATAACAAATATACGGACGGTGAAGACGTCACGTCTTGGTACCTTAAGGTATATTTTGGTATGTATAACAAATATACGGACGGTGAAGACGTCACGTCTTAGTACCTTAAGGTATATTTTGGTATGTATAACAAATATACGGACGGTGAAGACGTCACGTCTGAGTACCTTAAGCTATATTTTGGTATGTATAACAAATATACGGACGACGAAGACGTCACGTCTGGGTACCCTAAGGTATATTTTGGTATGTATAACAAATATACGGACGGTGAAGACGTCACGTCTGGGTACCTTAAGGTATATTTTGGTATGTATAACAAATATACGGACGGTGAAGACGTCACGTCTGGGTACCTTAAGGTATATTTTGGTATGTATAACAAATATACGGACGGTGAAGACGTCACGTCTGGGTACCTTAAGGTATATTTTGGTATGTATAACAAATATACGGACGGTGAAGACGTCACGTCTGGGTACCTTAAGGTATATTTTGGTATGTATAACAAATATACGGACGGTGAAGACGTCACGTCTGGGTACCTTAAGCTATATTAACTCTTTCAGCGCCAAAGGCAATATTGAGGGTTTTGCAATCAATGCTGATTCAAGTGAGTCAGCTCGTAACGAGATGTCTCACTTGAAATCAGCATTGTTTGCCTTTTATTCATCAAAATAATCAAAAAAATGTATAACATGAAAAATGGAGACGCCTAATTTTGATCATGGAAGAGTCTATCTTAAATAATTCGGCGCTGAAAGAGTTAAGATATGTATAACAAATATGCGGTGAAGACTCTGCTGTGACTTTACGGATGCACAGACTCGCCTAAGACTTTACGTTACGCAGATACAATAAGACAAAGTCATGTACAAACATATATACAATGTACAAACAAAGCAAGACAAGTATTATACATGGCCATTCTAACAACAATTATAGGAGACTTGCGATATAGGCATATCGCACAATCATTTGACAACCATAGAGCCAAGAATCAGCTTCTGATTTGTTTTTAAAAAAGAAAATCGAACACAGGTACTTTATTGTACACACTGAAAAGTAAAGCCACTAAAGTAGAATTAAAGAATAATTTAAAACAAAAGGAAACATATCTACCGTGATAATA
>JASEVX010001496.1:0-12500 GCA_031761405.1 Serripes groenlandicus
ACACAATTTAAATGTTTAGAAGAGTCGTCAAGTATCGTCTTCATTGATCAGCATCAAAACAGGACATTGGTTTATCGTGGCGCGGTTTAACTGTTGATGTTATTATTTGATAATGAATGTATCGTATCTTTTTCCGTAATATGTCAGAAAGAAATTAAACGGATGTCGAAAATATAATTACGGGTAAATATAAAACAAGCCACGAGAAAAACTTCCTGGGAAATGATTTCGAGTCGAACTATGATTGTATACGGAACGATCCAGGCCCAACGCAAAACTACACGAAAAGCGGTATTACACGGAAACGGAACAATCCGATCCCATTCGGTATAACACGGAAACGATATCGTACAATTCCGTGGTTAACGTAAACATTCGGGTACAATTCGATCAGTAAGACAACAATCGTGTCCATTTCGGCACTAGATTCGAATCCGACTCGGCATAAAACTGTATTCAAACATTTGGAGAGCGTTTAACTGTTTCTATTTATAGTAAGAACAGTAATACAGGACCAGTAATGGTGACACATGCTGTCGGGATATTCGGATTTTGGCCATCAAAAATAGAAATAAAAACAAATAATAAGTTTTGGGTACATTTTTGTGTAAATGGTTGATTTTGATGTTTTATAAATGTGAAAATCAAGCTCTAAGCATGGGATTGAATTGTTCAGTTGAACCCACTTCTCCTCCTTCCGGTTTGACAACACTGGTTGCAGAGCTAGGCGTGAATTTAGAGGTAAATTTGAATACCAGATTTTGCGTCCAAAATTGCTTGAAAAGGAGCTGGTAACGTGGTATTTCTGACTGCATCCACAGATTGCCTATCGTTTTGAGAGTATTAGCAGCCTTTCAATTTTACACTAAACCCCTGCGTTTTTGTTGGGTGATTTTTGGAATAAAAGGTCAAATTGAGAGTGTAACTTCCAGTCATTTTCCTAAAATTCTGGCACTCCTTGATACAGGAAAACCCTTTTTATCGAACCAGTATGGATATTATGAGAAATTTTGAGAGAATAAAAGTTGGGGTTTCCCAGGAAACAGAAAATCGGCTTTCAACAGTGTTATGCCACCATTGTATAGCACGCACGGCATCCATGACACATGGTACTAAAACATTCTCTCTGCGCATGCCAATGTGGTTGGCCAAGAAAACATTGTTCTAACAAAATAAACGATGACGAGCAGAGGCCTAGATAATCGGAAGTGAACAGAGTCTTTTCCAGACAATATCTCTCTTATGACTCGACCAAATCCTATGTTGTGGGTACTCACTGAGACGATTCTTTTGAGTACCAACAACATAGGATTTGAATGTCAAATAAGGATTTTAGAGCATTATCTAGATCTCTGGCGAGTTAGACTCAGACTCTCCGAAGACGTTCGTGTTAAAAGTCCTGGAATCGGAACCTGATGGGGACACGGATCAAGAAGCAGAATCTTAACTCCGTATATTGATTGATTGATTTAATTATTTGTGCTTTACGCCGTTTTCAACATTTGTTTCGTTATATCACGGCGTTTTCTGGGGGAAAGTTACACTTACTGCTGGTCCGTTTATTCTGACAGCATTTTAAAAAGCTTTTGTATGACCCGTCCGTAGATCGAACCCGCGACCTCTTGCCCCAGAGGCGGACGCTTCAACCACTGCACCTACGAGGCGATCTTCTTCGAAGATGCTCATTTATAAACGCCCATACATATTTACTATTTAGAGAACCTGGCATGCTTCCAGGATTCAGAATCACACTAGCTTTGTTTCTTCCTTTGTGTGATAACATTATACTGGAAATATTTCAAGAGCTTATAAGTGGCGTAGTAATGTGTAATGTAACATATCGGAGGCTTAATGCAAAACGGCTGTAACTACACATTGTTCAAGATGTAGTTACAACCGTTTTGAATGAAAACATCGATATCGAATCTCCCAGTCCATCTATAAACCCTCTGTTTCAACCCCCAATCGCTATCTACTACTGCGGGTCTACACTTCTGGTTGAGTTTATTTTTATTGCAACTCTAGGGCGAAACATAAATAAATACACGCTGTTGTGTTGAAAATGTCATTTATTATTAATGACGTAAGCAATTTGAAATTTACCAAAACTATGACTAGAAATATAAATCAAGAATCCAGAGTTTCAAAATGAAGCCATGTAAAGAGTTGCTAACACATAGCTGGGAATAGCTCCTAATGCTATTATGGTTTACTGTAAACGTTTGAGTTCGAATTTATTCATGTGACTTAAAAGTATACTTTGTATCTATCAAATTACTTCGAATCGCACCAGGTGTTTATATTCACCAAATGTATGTCCTATCCTGTTTTGAATCCCAGAATCCTTTCCGGTGTGAGTCTTTTACTTCAGAAATAATGTTAATGAAATTGGGAAATGTTCACTTTCGAAAATATCGTTGGAACGTATATACCTTAATTGTATTATATACAACATGTATCTATACAAGGTCAAATTACGCTAAATACATCCGCGGACCAGGCCACAGTAGTCCCTAAAAAACCCTTTGTTTGCATAGAAATGGGTGTATACCATCACCAGAATGCATTGAATATATGACATTGAGTTCGAATGCATTGTGAATGTGTATAGGATGCACTGGAAATGATTGATTTGATCACTTTTAGTATTTTGACCTTGTTTGAAAGTGAAACTAGAGAATGTTAAACACCTGTTTTGTCCGGGCCCGATTTGGTCCAAAATGACGGTAACCATTTTCGCCTGGTGAGTTCTTTCTTGCATAATGCATAATCCCCCATTTTCTTTGGATTGTTTTAAAGCTTAGATGTAACTCTTTTCAATGGTATAGGGTGTTCTACACGTGAAACGCTTAGAACATGTGACAATTAAGGACTGAAACTGGTCGATTTACATGGAAACCATGAAGGATTTGTGTTGGTGTATTGTAACCTATAACGAAAAACCGGAGAATAATAGATCCGAAAAAATGATAATCAAAATATGCACCATTATAAACTATTTTTTTTTCAAATCCAATGTCTCATGCTAAAAATAAAAATATTCATGCACCAGAACATAAATTAGCATAAATTTCTAAAAAATTAACATAAATTAGCATTTACCTTTATACAATACTCTCATCTCAAGTCACACTGATACATTTGTTTAACTCTTTCAGCGCCAAAGGCAATATTGATGTGTTTGCAAACAATACTGATTCAGGTGAGTCAGCTCGTAACGAGCTGTCTCACCTGAAATCAGCATTGTTTGCCTTTTAGTTATCAAAATAGGCCAAACTTTTATTACATGAGAAATGGAGACGCCCTATTTTGAACCTGGAAGAGTCTACTTTAAACAATTCGGCGCTGAAAGAGTTAAACATGTAGGTGGATGTGTACATGTACCATGACATGCCAATACTATATTTGTATTATTTGAATAAAAACTTTAATGTGTAATGTCTAAATAAAGCTAAGGCTGTGTTCTGTTAAATTAGCAAAACTGTGTGTGTGTTTATTTATTAATATTTAATATGGGGAACTAAAATGAATAAATAAATACATGAATAGTATCATTATTATTAATATTACTGTTGTAACTAGTGTTTTTTTTTAATTATCGGTTGTTTATCTCTTTAGTCAACCTCGGTACCCAGGCTATTTATAACATATATGATACCCTGGGCAAATTGGCTGTACAAATCTCGTACTCATGAATAATTTATGAGTTGAAATGAAGCCGCTTGATTGGTCGCATGACACAAACCTCATGCGATTCGACAATTCCAGTGTAGTTACGGAAGAAATCGTGGTGCATGCTTTACGAAGTTTTGCTAGCCAATTTCCCCATGGTATCATATAGTTTATGAGTGTACCGAGGATGCCTTTTAGTAGGTTTTCCAGCAGTTTTGCAAACTTTCGTCATATATGTAAATCAACCATTTCTTTTATATTCAATAGGCAATACCTTTTTACCCAATCTGACTAAAGTACACGATCTGACCAAATGTAAGATCTGATGGCGATCCATTCGAATTCATCTTCTTGTTTTATCGGATTTCCAATAATTGACTCATTGGTCAAAATGACCACTCATTGAACAAAATACTATTTGATATTGAACAGATTTTTGGAAAGTCGATCCCCTTGGACGAGTTTAATAAAACTTAATGAAATGTCAACGAATGTCAGATTCTTTTTATCACATGACGAAACACAAAAAGAAAATCGTTTTTTGTTGCTGTCAGAAAATAGTCCCAACATGTACTACTTAATAGACTGTTAACTAATCATACAAAAAGATATTTTTATGACCGGTAATGGTCCATCTATCGTGACGTTTGTGTTTACCGGATACACGTTCTCAGCCATTTTGTAAACATTCGCGGATAAATACACACATAGTGATTCGGTCATGTTATATTACACGTGTGATATATAAAGAAATAGGTAATGGGTATATTACATCGGATACAAGCATTGTCATGTGATAAAATATATTATTATATGAACTATAAATAAACTATTTCTCAATGGTCAAAATGACCACTCATTGAACAAAATACTATTTGATATTGAACAGTTTTTTGGAAAACTGTTCATTAAATTACGATATTGAACAGTTTCAAAATATAGCGATTCATGAGCGCGCGCAAGTACTAAAAATAGTCGTTGGAAATTCCAGCTGTCGATTGAATATGACGGTGAAAACTGAGGGTTCCGAATGTAGCGTTGTTTACAAGATGGCCGACCATAAGCGATACTGTGATAATTCCTATCTTTTAATTGATTTACTTATTTTCTCTTAAAATTTGAACCAGACCGAGTTCTTCATAATTATTAACATATTTATTTTTACTTCACTCAAATACAGATGTTGTGATATTATTATTATTTTTAACTGTTTACCGTTGTTTATCAATTATAAATTGTAAAATGAATAAAAGTTAATACTATATAAAATCGTAATTTTATCTGCGTGATTTTAATTATAGTTTATATAATAAAACAGTTATGGACTTTCAGCTGTGCGATATGATGTGATCTGCAACAGAAAAACTTAAATATTGACCTCGGCTATCGCTTCGGTCAATATTAATCTTTCTGGTACATATCACATCATATCGCACAGTTGAAAAGTCCATAATTGTATAATATTGGTGGAAGATGGCTGACGTTAGTCACAATGACTTCTAACCAATCATTGGAAGGACTATAACCCTTAATTAACCCTTTCCCTCATACGACAATTCTGCAGCAGACGACTTTGAACGTATTTTGTCAAAACATAGAAAATCTCCATAAATGAATGGATAACCTATGACAAAAGGTGGACAACATTGTGGCAAAAGGAGAAATTGCACGTTTTGTGCAATTTCTTCTTTTGTCACTATGTTTCCAAAAAGCCGTCTGCTGCAGAGGCGTCAGAAAGCGTCTATATGAGGGAAAGGGTTAAAAGATAAATCAAGTAAATGGTTCTTCATTTCTGACGTACAGCAAAATACGCAGCAGACGACTTTGTAAACATTTGTGGCACAATTGTGGAAAATCTTTATAAATATGAGCAGTTTCTCCTTTTTTGCTACAAAGATTTCAAAGGTTGTCTGCTACATGTACAGATGCATTAAAATGAAACCTTGATAACTCGAACTTGCGAAAGTATCATTTTACTCGGAAAACAATATTCTGGAACGGATCCGTCTGTTGAAGGGGTTAGTGCCATATTCGGCAATTTTTCAGTTACATGTATATTGCGGCCGCCAGCTCACATATCCATGTGCCACTTGATAGACTGTTATCTCAGTGGTGGAGGACGAACGACGCTTGTCACAGTGACAATTCTTTAACGTCGGTAATAATTTTGGCCGATCTGGGTTTCGAACTCAATACCCAATGGATTAACGTTTTTACTTATCAGCAAATGTCGTTTATTGTATGTATATATGTGTATGTATATGTGTAAATGCATGTATATGTGAGTATATATGTGCATGTATATGTGTAAATGCATGTATATGTGAGTATATATGTGCATGTATATGTGTAAATACATGTATATGTGTAAATACATGTATATGTGAGTATATATGTGCATGTATATGTGTAAATGCATGTATATGAGGGTATTTGTGTGTATGTATATGTATGTGTGTATTTATCTGTAAGTGTATATGTATATGTATGTATACAAATATATGAAACCATGTATATTTTGTAGATAAGTTTTGTAAACAAGTGTGTAAATATGTTGTCTTTCTTCTGACTCCATAAAATAATTTACTAATTGGATTTTGGAAACAAATGGATTATAAATTAGTTAAAATAGTGTAAACAAACTGCAATCAAAAGTCGACTGTCGTAAGTGATCAACTCTGTAACTTTGGAAAATAAAAAGGTTACTCTTCCCAGTCAATTACAGTCTCATTACAAATGACAAGATTAGTCCATTTCGATTGAGAGTATCATTATGTATGATAGTTTTCTTTCTTTTTCATGTGTGTGTTAATTGTAATGTGTTTATATATTTCAAAATGAAAAGAAACTGTACAGTTTACGTCAATAAATGTATTGTCTATTGTCTATGTTGTAACGTATTTACTTATCAGCAAATGTTGTTAATTGTAATGTATTTCAAAGAGGCGTAAAACACCGAACAATCAATCAATTATAACGTATATAATTATCAACAAATGTTGTTTATTGTAACGTTTTTACTTATCAACAACATGTTGCCTAGTGTAACGTATTTACTTATCAACAACATGTTGTTTAGTGTAACGTATTTACTTATCAGCAACATGTTGTTTAGTGTAACGTATTTACTTATCAACAACATGTTGTTTAGTGTAACGTATGTACTTATCAACAACATGTTGCCTAGTGTAACGTATTTACATATCAGCAACACGTTGTTTAGTGTAACGTATTTACATATCAGCAACATGTTGTTTAGTGTAACGTATTTACTTATCAACAACATGTTGTTTAGTGTAACGTATTTACATATCAGCAACATGTTGCCTAGTGTAACTTATTTACATATCAGCAACATGTTGTTTAGTGTAACTTATTTACATATCAGCAACATGTTGTTTAGTGTAACTTATTTACATATCAGCAACACATTGTTTAGTGTAACTTATTTACATATCAGCAACATATTGTTTAGCGTAACGTATTTACTTATCAACAACATGTTGCCTAGTGTAACGTATGTACTTATCAACAACACGTTGCCTAGTGTAACGTATGTACTTATCAACAACATGTTGTTTAGTGTAACGTATTTACATATCAGCAACATGTTGCCTAGTGTAACGTATTTACTTATCAACAACATGTTGTTTAGTGTAACTTATTTACATATCAGCAACATGTTGTTTAGTGTAACTTATTTACATATCAGCAACATGTTGTTTAGTGTAACTTATTTACATATCAGCAACACATTGTTTAGTGTAACTTATTTACATATCAGCAACATGTTGTTTAGCGTAACGTATTTACTTATCAACAACATGTTGCCTAGTGTAACGTATGCACTTATCAACAACATGTTGCCTAGTGTAACGTATGTACTTATCAACAACATGTTGCCTAGTATAACGTATGTACTTATCAACAACATGTTGCCTAGTGTAACGTATGTACTTAACAACAACATGTTGCCTAGTGTAACGTATGTACTTATCAACAACATGTTGTTTAACGTAACGTATTTACATATCAGCAAATGCTGTTTATTATAACGAATTAA
The DNA here is from genome assembly GCA_031761405.1 of Serripes groenlandicus. Taxonomy (NCBI): domain Eukaryota; kingdom Metazoa; phylum Mollusca; class Bivalvia; order Cardiida; family Cardiidae; genus Serripes; species Serripes groenlandicus. The sequence goes on from JASEVX010001496.1 coordinate 7,736, forward strand.
ATTAACAACAAATGTTGTTTAACGTAACGTATTTACATATCAGCAAATGCTGTTTATTATAACGAATTCAATTGTCAACAAATGTTGTCTAACGTAACGTATTTACATATCAGCAAAATGTTGTTTATTATAACGAATTAAATTAACAACAAATGTTGTTTAACGTAACGTATTTACATATCAGCAAAATGTTGTTTATTATAACGAATTCAATTATCAACAAATGTTGTTTAACGTAACGTATTTACATATCAGCAAAATGCTGTTTATTATAACGAATTCAATTAACAACAAATATTAATTAACAACAAATGTTAATTAACAACAAATATTAATTAACAACAAATGTTAATTAACAACAAATGTTAATTAACAACAAATGTTAATTACCAACACATTTTAATTAACAACAAATTTTAATTAACAACAAATGTTGTTTAACGTAACGTATTTACATATCAGCAAAATGTTGTTTAGAGTCGCACGTAACGAGGGACAAGGTTGTACGATGACTGAAAATGAAACGGAAATTGAACATTAAATTCATCATTAAATCATTTCAATTTTTAATAGGGCGTTGATACAGTGTTAAATTGTTTTATTGGTTTTGGGTCGGATATGGAATTTGAAATTCAAAATCAAACCACGTCACGTGACTTCAGACCTTTTACGAGGTTTCAAGATGATCATACATGACGATCAAAATCGCATTCTCGTAAAGTCAATGAATGCTTGCTTGGTCATTTCTACTTTTCACTCGCAGGATAATGGAACGACGACTAGCTGGCAAGCAGGGAAGATTGTGATCTGACTGCGTGGCGAAGGTTCACGCTAATCTGAATCAAATGTCAAGAGACCCGAAGCTCGCTTTTCGCGTGACGAGGACCAATAATTTGATTACGAGAATTGTATATAAAGATCGTCAGGCGAAGACTGGTCGCAATAATTGCATTCCCGAACATTATAATGAGTCGACACCATCCTCGTTCGTCTGATCACGTTCACACCATTTTCTTTGTACTGTACGATGCATAATACGAGAACACTACCTTATGTATCCCTGGTAAATAACCCAATACACGCCGTGACATTGCTGAAATCCTGTTGGATTTATTTATTAATTTATTTATTGGGGTTTTACGCCGCTTTCAACATTATTTCAGTTATATCACACGGCGACAGTTCACTTATTCATGATCCCTGGGTAAACAAACCAGTACTAGGCTAGAAAATGTGAAAAAAAATCTCCACCACGACCGTAGTGCCGCGACTGGGGAAATCCCCGACGCTAACCACTCGACCACAGTGTATTCCTGAAATCCTGTTGGAAGCTATGTAATAAAAACATTCAAACAAACTCGTACTGTCAACCCACGTGTATCCCAGTTATGAAACGTCAAGGAATCTGCCATGGCCGAGTGGTTATTGTTAAAAAATTGAAACCGGGCGTCCCGGGTTCGATCCCCGGTCACGACTGTCATGGCGGAGTGCTCATATAGCCTAGTTCCAGTGTATTTACTCACTTGTCGCCCTGCTGTAACAGTAATAATGTGCCGAGCCCCGGTAGCTCAGTCGGTAGCGACGCGGGCCTGTCAATCAGGGGTTGTGAGTTCGAACCCCAGCTCGGCTAATATTCTTTCCGACGTTTGACAAAAGTCACTGTGACAAGCGTCATTCGTCTTTCACCAATGGGCTAACAGTCTATGTGGAAAATCAGCCAGTTGCTTGGAAAGTATGTTGTGTGGAGTACTGGTGTGAGCAAACCAGGAAACATATGAGTAGGTGAACTGGCCGCCGTGATATGACTGAGAAATTGTTGAAGACGGCGTCAAACCCCAATAAATCAATCTGTAATTATGTTGAAAACGGCGTCAAACCCCAATAAATCAATCTGTAATAATGTTGAAAACGGCGTCAAACCGCAATAAATCAATCTTTAATAATGTTGAAAACGGCGTTAAACCCCAATAAATCAATCTGTAATAATGTTGAAAACGGCGTTAAACCCCAATGAATCAATCTGTAATAATGTTGAAAACGACGTTAAACCCCAATAAATCAATCTGTAATAATGTTGAAGACGGCGTCAAACCCCAATAAATCAATCTGTAATAATGTTGAAAACGGTATAACACCCGATTTAACAAATTATGCAATGTCATTACGGATAGGAAACAAGACCTCCCTTTTCTACTGTCGTGAATCACACGTATGTGTCTGTTTTATCATACGTTACAACATTGCAACACAAAAATGTTCAAACCGCCGATGGAATGATAACCGCTGAATAGTATATCAGTTTTATCACGGATGTGTCTTTGTACATTTTATCCTGACACCAGTGCACTAGTCGTTATGCTATAAACCCCAAAACCCTGAGGGTCAAGGAGCGCGGTCAGTTCGACCTTTTTCAGAGTTTGTAGCAGTAAACGATCCTATCTTTCATAAGTATATGCTATAAGCCCAAACCCTGAGCGTCAATCGACATCTTTCATAGTGTAAACGATCCTATCGTTCATAAGTATATGCTATAAGTTACACTGTTTCGGTAATAACCCTCAGGGTCAAGGAGCGCGGTCAGTTCGACCTTTTTCAGAGTTTGTAGCAGTAAACGATCCTATCTTTCATAAGTATATGCTATAAGCCCAAACCCTGAGCGTCAATCGACATTCTTTCATAGTGTAAACGATCCTATCGTTCATAAGTATATGCTATAAGTTACACTGTTTCGGTAATAACCCTGAGGGTCAAGGAGCGCGGTCAGTTCGACATTTTTCAGAGTGTGTAGCAGTAAACGATCCTTTCTTTCATAAGTATATGCTATAAGCCCAAACCCTGAGCGTCAATCGACATCTTTCATAGTTTATAGCATTAAACGACCCCTATCGTTCATAAGTATATGATATACGCCGAAACCCTGAGCGGCAAGGAGTTCGACATTTTTCAGAGTTTATAGTGCAAAATTATCCCATCTTTCATAAGTATATGCTATAAGTTACACTATTTCTGTTGTGATTCCACTCAGTATCTCACATTCTATTTATTGAATGGTGAACACCTTATTTCTCATCAGATGGTGTGTTTGAATGCCTAGCCTCGATTGATTAATCGATTACAAAACAAGCTTTCAGCTTATATTAATCACGCTCGATGTCCGCTCCCTTGAGACTTAACCAGTACTGGTGCCGATTGTGTGAAAAATCCCAAAGTCAGAACCCGCTCATCACGGGACTCGAAACCAGGGACATTTTATATGAGAGGCCGACGCTCTACCTCTGCACTACTGTCTTCTACAGGACGAGTTACCGGGGCTTGGTCCTATCAACGATATTTGATTATAGGTGATATAAATCGAACCAAGAACTGTGAACCGACCGTACTTCTCGTTATTATTCTACGCCTCGGTGATGTAAGTAGGAGAGCGTCCGCTTCGGGTTCGGGAGGTCGTGGGTTTGATCCCAAGCCGGGTCATACCAAATACTTTTAAAATGGTATGATATTCGTCCAATCATGAAATGAGCCGTCCCGCGAGAAAACCAACATTATGGCCGCTGCGTAATGTATCGACCCAGATCAGCCTGCGCAGTCCGCGAACAGATAAGAAAATACCATGTTCCGACTGCATGTCATAACTTCCTTAACGTCGTTTTTCGTATGACGGGACTATTGATTATTGATTATTGATTACCAATTCAAAAGTATTTATATATATGTTTGCACCGCGTCAGGCGATATCGGGTCTAATCGCATCTACGTAACGGGATCATACAATGGGTGTGGTTTCAACGTCCCTAGGTATTTACCTCTTATACTTTCCCCAGATTTTTTTTTTCGGCGAGTAGCTGACTAACGTGGGTTTTGACCTAGATGTTAAACAAATTATCTAGACCAATCAAATGTTGTATTTGATGAATAATGTCGAAGAAATAAAGGAAATGAAACGTTTTGATTGGTTCATAGTTAAGTTGGCGATCCTTTGAGAGGCACTAATAAGGTGAAGTTTTAAAATGAAATGTTCTGCATACTAACCTTTAATTGTTTTCCTTAAGAAATAAATTTCAGTGAAAAAAATCAGTGAAAACGTATGAAATATAATTTTTAAGAGCAAAATATTAATTATTTTTGAAACATGATAAGTTTCCAGTTATTTATCGTCAATTGAAACTTATAACTGTGTTACATAATACACCTTTTGGGAGACTCGCGTTATCTCCGGTCATGTGATTTGTGATTAATTCTCGACCTTGAACGAATAATTAAAAGTGTAATGGATGTTGACATGGAATGTCAAGTGAAAGGTCTGTGGTTCGATGTTCGGCAGGGGCAAACTTCTTTTTCTTTCTCTTTCATTCATATCAAAACCAATATATATATATGAACTAAAACATTTATAAACCAAATATTACATATTTAACGTTATTGTTTTCTGTCATTCTAATATCAAATCATATGCGAATAGTGTTTTCTCATATTGATCGCCGTTTATCTTTTTTAAAGATATTTCTTGTTAATTTTATTTGCCACGTGCATATATATGTGAAGGTCGTAGCCATCCTCTCTCATATCTTATAGTAAAACTGTTTTAGTAAATCTATGTAAGTATATAATGTTTATAGTATGAATCAATCAACCATGACCGCTGCAACTTGGGTCGAACTTAAAAATGTTTTATGGAGACAGAGATAGAGAGAGAGAGAGAGGAAGACAGAGAGCAGAGAGAGAGAGAGAGAGAGAGAGAGAGAGAGAGAGAGAGAGAGAGAGAGAG
>JASEVX010001497.1:0-10000 GCA_031761405.1 Serripes groenlandicus
ACTTCCCTGTTTTTCAACGAAATCAATATAGCTCGAACGATGTTTATAGAGTGTCACTTAAAGAATCCGCTGTGGTCGGGTGGTTAGCGTCGGGGATTTCGAACGGGTGTTCCGGGTTCGATCTCCGGCACAACGGTCATGGTGGAGTGCCCTTGGGCAAGGCACATTTTCTAGCCTAGTACTGGTTTGTTTACCCAGGGATCATGGATAAGTGAACTGTCGCCGCGATATAACTGAAATAATGTTGAAAGCGGCGTTAAACCCTTATAAATCAAATCTACTAAATTTATCTTGGAATCGGACAAGCAGATTATTGATGTAAAACTTTCAATAATTTTGAAAGGGAACCAACAAAGGAACATTTCTATGAAGTCAAAATGAAATTGGTCCTGTGGAACGGTAGGCGTTGTCATTTGTAGCTAAAAGTTCAATGCTACCCTTTCGTGATGACGCCTGGTTGCAATGATTTTGTATACGGCTTGATCAAATTAAGTAGAGCATCACTGAAGTAAGACTCCTATTATTTTTTCTTGAGATCAGACAAGCAACTATTATACAAGAGGGCAATAGTAGCCATAGATTGCTCACTTGAATTATGCAATGCGATTTCTAATGCAAAACACATTAAGGCAATTATTTTGACAATTCTGCAGCGGACGATTTTGAACATATTTTGTCAAATAATAGAAAATCTCTATAATTGAATGGATAACCTATGACTCAAAATGTTTTCAAAAAGCGTTCCGCTGCAGATGCGTCAGGAAGCGACTTTATATGAGCAAAAGGTTAAACACAATTTTCCTTCATTTAGCCTAGTGCCTTTTCTTTTTACCTAATATGAACTATTACTCAAACATGGACTAGATATTATCAAGACAAAAGATTCTAATCAAGTTTCAACTTGCTCAAAGTAAAAATGCGGACTCCGGAGGTTTAACAATATTTTCCCGTCAATTTGGCCATCGTGATCTATTTTTAACTTTATACATTGTCCGTACAAAATCGCGCAACTGCGGACCTGTGTGTATAGGCGCTATTGCGGGTTGAAATGGCAAACACACTCTGGTCCAATACAATACGATCAATTGAGGACATATTATAGTAAGCAATGATTTCGCCTGAAAAACACCGGGAAATACAAGGAAGACGATAAAACTCTGTTTTAAAGGCTTGATCCAACTGGGGACGTCCCCACTTGACGTGCGTCCCCATTTGAACGGTTTGATACACATGTGTGTCCGCATTTTGACACCAATCACATACGCGCACACACACACACACACACACACACACACACACACACACACACACACACACACACACACACACACACACACAACACACACACACACACACACACACACACACACACACACACACACACGCACACACACACACACACACACACACACACACACACACACACACACACACACACACACACACACACACACACACACACACACACACACACACACACACACACACACACACACACACACGCACGCACGCACACAGACAGACGGAAAAGCCTGACAATAAGGGATACTTATTCTAGAGAATCCCAACAGACGGAAAAGCCTGACAATAAGGGATACCTAGCCTAGCGAATCCCAACAGACAGACGGAAAATCCTAACAATAAGGGATACCTAGCTTAGCGAATCCCAGCAAGCCGGTCGGCGACGTGGGATTCGCCTTGGTTATTTTTAGCTTTGCATAGAATTATGGTTACTGTATACTGCACTTCCTCTCAATGTGCTTTACCATTGTATGAAGTATTATTAGATTCCATCTAGTAGTTTTAAAGTTATTCTACGCACAAGCAAAAGTAAGAAAGGGAAATAACTTCATTAAAATGTAAAACAGAGTTATGTTTCTTGTACACTGATCTTCCACTTAACGTATTGTATCATCGTATGAGGTTTTATTAAATTCCATCTTGTAGTTTTGAAGTTATTCTACCCACAAGCAAAAGTAAGAAAGGGCAATAACTCTGTAATTAGCTGAATTAGAGTACTGTTTCTTGTACATTGCACTTCCTCTCATTGTGCTCTACCATTGTATGAAGTGTTATCATACTCCATCTCGTAGCTATTAAAGCGACTGAAATCCAGATGGCCCGGGAAAAAAATCGAATTCGCCCTAAATGTTATTATTTATGTTATCCAAGTAAAAACGAAGTCGAAAATGTATCGTTTTTTATCAATAAAGTGACATTGAGTCGTTTTCAATTGTCTGGATGAAGGGGTTTCCTATCTATCCTATTCCTATCTATACCGCGGAATCCTTCAGACGGGCACCTTGCAAGGATCACGTGATCAGTGAAATAAACGTAAACACAAACTGGCGAATTCATCAGCGTCGAATATGGAAGAGGTAAGTGTTTTGGCTTAATTATCGTTCAAATCATGCATACTGTATGAAAAAGTTCCCAACATTGTGAAAAATGTTCAAATCGTTGTTATCTCTGCTTTGTTTACTCGGAGCTTCAGTATATTGACAAACGAACAAAAACACCATCTGGGTCATTTCAAGTCACGTGATGAATGAGATAAAAGCATTAAAAGCTATTTAAAAACTTACCCTGTTAGTCAATGGGTAGAATTTGCGATGGAAAAAGTATCGAAAACAAGAAAATCTCACCGATTATAGGGGTATGTAATATGTCAGTTATCATATATTAATGACCCAAATACAAAAATAATACTTATTTTTATTTTTTTTCGACGGTTGGGCATCTGGAGTTCAGTCGTTTTAAGTTGTTCTCCGGACAAGAAAAAGTAACATAAGGCAATAGGTAAAATAGAGTTATGGTTCCTTTACACTGCACGTCCTCTCAATGTGTTGTAGGACAATATATCAAGGGCTTCGCGTGAAATGAAATGCATCAAACATCATCTACAGTATATCTGGTAAGAGGTTTAAGGGATATTTCAAGGGCTTGGCATGAAACGGTTGTAACTAAAATTGGTATTTTGTTACCAAGGTTAATCACTTCGCCATAAAGTCTTTAAATGCGTAAATCATTTGTCTCGATTAACAATGTTAATTTAGGTGACATTGCTCGTTCTGACAAATGGCACCTAAATTTGCATTGTTTACAAAAAATGGTCAAAATGACCCCTAAACTAGGGTTTTCAAAATAGGTTTTTAGTTACAACCGTTTCACACCAAGTCCTCGATATATTCACTCTTCGTATTTTGAAAATGACTTGTCAGTAACAACCCGCACAAAATATGAAAGATTGAAGGATAACAATGTGAATTTTCATTTGAAACATTTAACCCTTCCCCACATACAGACGCTTTCCGACGCCTCTGTAGCATACCACTTTTACATATATTGTGACAAAAGAAGAAACTGCTCATAAGCCACAGTGCTTTTTTTTATTCAAAAAGTATACATTCAGTTACAGAGATTTTGCATATTATTGTCAAAGTAATTTCAAAGTCATCTGCTGCAGATTTGTTGTTTGCGTGAAGGATTGACCCAAGTCAATAGGTAACCGATCTTCTGTCGTTTTGAAATAACAGTGAAACTTGTCTACGTCAGCAACCCAGAGGAAAGTCAAAATTGGACTGATGCATACAGGTGGCTGCTTAATACAAGTCGAATGTAAAACATATTTACCCGAATGGTCGCTTAAAGTGACGGAATGTGCATAGGAATAGGTACGTCCCTATGAAGGAATGCATGGTTTTGTGAAGAAGGTGTAAACATTTGAGTATTCATTGGTGTGAAACGGTGTGTGGTAATATCCTGGTTAGAAAATGTTCAATCAGATAGTCACATTAATACAGTGATTCACCGACAGATCCTTGATCAATCCCCGATTAAAATTACCATGTACGTTATTATTTTTAGAAAGAAACCGCAGCGACCACAGACTTTCAACAGTCTTCCCTGGGAAATTTCACAAATGTAGACGCATTTTGACGCATCTGCAGCAGACGACTTTTGAAAACAATGTAATAAAAGGAGAAATTGCTAAAAACTTCTCCTTTTGCCACAAGGTTTTCAACGTTTTTGAATAATTATGCCTACACTTATAGAGATTTTCCATATTTTTTAATAGATATTTTTAAAGTCATTGGCTGCAGATTTGTTGTATGTGGGAAAGGGTTAGTAAATTTTCAGTTTTCCCGACACCGATGAGTCAGTTGTAATGCTATCCCAGCAACCCTAAGCGGTAAAGATGAAAGTCATTAGTACCCGTTTTAACGTCCTTGGTATGACCCGTCCGGAGATCGAACCCTGGTCCGTCTGGTTACTGGTCAAGTCGGCCTGTAGCAACTATTATTTCAACTATACAATTATCAAAGGAAATCGATCTTATATTGCAGTTTTCTCTCTATTCTATATATTAAGACGTTGTAATTTACTGAATTCGAAATCTTAATAAAGCGAAATGAGAGATTTTTTTCTTGGTTTCTTTCTCGTGTCAATGATATAAAACAACACAAACATCTAAGTTTGTGGTTCTAGTGTTAGTGGCTCTAGACATTTTGTAACTTTAATACTAAAGTAAACTTTTTTCACAAAATTTGCGTGAAAGGGAAAAACATTTTTATTTAGAAAAGTATGAAGTGTCAACAACAACAAACAAGTCAATGCAAATCGAGGGCTTGGCGTGAAAGGTTGTTACTAAAAACCTATTTCGAGAACCCTGGTTTAGGGGCAATGTTGACCCCTTTGTATTTAGGTCCATTGCTCAGAACGAGCAATGGGTCCTAAATTTCCATTGTTATCCAAGAAAAACGATTTAATGCTTTTTAAGACTTTATGGCGAGGTGATTAACCTTGGTAAAATAATACCAAATCTAGTTACAACCGTTTCACGCCAAGCCCTCGAAAATATGTTTATGATATGCTTCAGAGGCCTTCGAAAAAACCGGACACTACAAACATACATATACAGTACATACCGAGTTGACCCGGATTCATTCGCCTGTATTTATAGGTAAAAACGTGGATCTGATTAATATATGCGACCAGTGTAACATTCAATTACCCCCATTAAAGACTGACTTGAAAACCGAATCCTGACAGCATTTAAACATATATCTAAACAAGTATAATCTAGAGGTAATTTGCCAGGTCAATCCCGGTTCGGACTAATAACTTCACCGTGGGAGGTAACGAATCCGTGTCAACTCGGCCTCGAACCTATAACTTCACTGTGGTAGGTAACATGATCACTAGATTATAAAGGTTTTCTTACGGAATGTGTTGTATGAATCATTTAACACCATGAGCGAGGTCCAAATTACTTGTGCGTGTATAACTGTCCGTCAGTACGTCCGTGAATACGTCCGTCTTCATACTTCTCAGGACGATTTGACTAATGACGAGATGACCACAACAGACTTATGGGTCACAGGGTCAAAGGTAAAATCGGTTTCTGCTCAATATATCAATGTCTCCTTTGATCCGGAGTCTTCAAAGTTCACAGGCTGATTAGCCTATGTGACCAGACGACCTCACGACTCTGAATTTGCGGAGACATGTGCTTCTGTTTTAAACTCACCTTCTATTTTGATAATTAGAGAGATGTTAGTGTGGAACAAACAATGTTAATCATTGATACAATGTGTACAGTGCTTGCGATACGTAGAGGTAGACAGCTATGAGTTGTTCAACGAAAACAACACATTATGGACTCTGTGTAATGTATAGACCCAGATCAGCCTGCGCAGTCCGCGAAGGCTAATGCGGCCGACACATTCCGTCACAGGGGGATAGAGGTATAGAGTAATGATTTCTGAAACAGAAAAGCCATAGGAGGCGAAAAGTGTTTGTCCGGGTTAGCCTGCGCTGCATACTTGGGCTTATCAAATTTTCATTTTCCAAACTTAACATACTAAGTGTAAAAAAATTAGAAGTGTGAACCATTCTTTGTGATTTCTTTCGTTGTTTTAATTTGATCGTTAACGTGTTATGGACACAAGTCCTTTACATACATATTTAGGTTTGAACACTTTTCGAGTTCTGAGAATAAAATTGCAACGACCCAACAGGGAAGTGATTTATATTCATGTAAAATGTGCTGAACTACAGAAAATAGATATTTCAGTCAAAGTTTTAATTTGTTCAAAAGTTGTCTTGAAATATTAGAATCATAATTCTTGGATAAAATAAGAGTAATCATTTTCACTTTCCAGTATCATAAACATCTAAATATTGATCGTGCGCTTCAGTTTTCCTGGGTAAACATACCAATAAGCTAAATTTTGTACATTTTCATGACTTTCAATTGACTTTTAATTGACTGTTTTTCAACTTTTACTGCCAAAATAGTTTTGAACTTCTTACTACCTACTTTGTTGTCACTATTAGCAATATTTTCAGAAGTTTCAACATTTCACATTTTTGAACGCCATCTGGAGTTCAGCACATTTGATAGTAATTCCTGCGGACTACCAGTGCTGATAAGCCAAGGCTGATCAATTCATAGCGAAATTTGGACCGTAATAAAGACAATATAAGTATTTTCTGCCAAATAATCTTGAACTTCATCAAGCTCTTTGGAAGTTTTTGTTATCGAATTATCAATTCCTAAATTAACATACTAAGTGTAAAAAGTTTAGAAGTGTAAACCATCTTTCCCCTCTGGTTTGAGCCATTCTTTGTAATTTCTTTCAATGTCTTAATTTGATCATAAACGTGTTATGGAAAATAATCCTTTACATACATATACTTATTTAGGTTTTAACACATACAATTTCAACGACTCAAAAGCGAACGTGATTTATTGTAATGTTAATGGTAATCGCTGAGTACCAGTGCTGATAAGCCAGGGCTGATAGATTCATAACAAATCGCAAATGCCAAGACGTATCCGTCTACACCCAACCGTTTCGCCTTGGTATATTTTGCAAACGTCCGGCTCTAGCTCGGAAACACGAGATCGGAGGTAAATCACGTACACGAACTTGTTGTAGCTCTTCAATAGCTCTATCAGATGGTGCAATGAAATTTCTATCGAATACTACCACTGCAGCGCTAAGCGCGATTGAAGTCAAAAACGACTGTAAATAGATACCCTATCTTTGAAAGACTACCATTTAACAATAAAGGCCTAAATCAAAAATCGTAACGGATACGTTTTTTCTATATATCTTGAAGTATCTATAACCAACGTTTCGGCATCATATTAAACACAGTAGAAGAACATAGAAAAATGTTTTTTGTTCTTAAAACACGCTTTTTTGCTAGCTGCATAGCAACGGTTGGGTCCTTAGCAAGGAAACTCATACGCGCTCAACCTGAGCTCATTTGGCACATGTTCAGCAAATTTCATTGGAGACGATCCGTCAGTTTTTGCTGTAGAGCTGTGCTTTACAAACATTTGGACAGACACACACACAAACACACACACACACACACACACACACACACACACACACACACACACACCACACACACACACACACACACACACACACACACACACACACACACACACACACACACACACACACACACACACACACACACACACACACACACACACACACACACACACACACACACACACACACACACACACACGCGCGCGCGCGCGCGCGCGCGCGCACACACACACACACACACACACACACACACACACACACACACACACACACACACACACACACACACACACACACACACACACACACACACACACACACACACACACACACACACACACACACACGCGCACACACACACACACACACACACACACACACACACACACAGACAGACAGACGGAAAAGCCTGACAATAAGGGATACCTAGGCGAATCGCAATACATATGGCACAATGCTCGTCATGAGATAAACAGGGGAGACAATGTACCACTGTTTAGGCCGTACTAATTATTGACTAATTTGACTGTTATCTGCTCTTGTTATCATTTTGATAATTACCGGAAGTTACCGGACATTTACGTGCAAGTTGATCTTTTGCTGCATTATCGTGTCTTTTCATTCCATTCATTGTATCTAAGTTTGGTCAGCTCTTCTGTGAAAGTGTGGGATTTGGTCGAACTTCTTCTGCTTAGCGCTGAGATATCTTGCTGAGCTTTAATAAATCACAATGTCGTTAAACGTCTGTCGCGCTTCGGAACTTACACTGCAGATTTATATATTAATACGCATCCAGGGTAATAAAATGAACACTTATATTTTCATTATCATCAATTGCAATCTTTTAAGTAATCTACTCCCTTACACATAATGGTAGGTTGTATTAATGTGCTTCGCTTCAAAGATTTAAAGTAGCTTTAAAATACATTAAAACTACAATAAAATGTATTTTGATTTTAATAGTATATTAACTGTCTTGTTTTCTTCAATATTTTACTTATTTGCATTTTTGTCACGTATTTCAGATAACATTTTCAAGAATACCATTTCACCCTTGAAAATGAATCTGCAAGTATGAAACGTCACCTAATTATAAGTCGCTGGCGACTATATTTTTAAACGAAATTCGTGTTTCCAATTTTTTTAAGTTTGTGATTCATTTACCTCCCATTTCATTTAATTACATGCTCTTTGCGAGTATTTACTCGTCCCTGATTAGACATGTAGCAAACGTTTATACATCACGGAAGGTCCTTTAAGCAGCCAGCGAACAAGCAGTTAATTGACTCCAACAAACATCCTGTCATACATACCAAATGGACAAAGCTTGGGGCGCGTAAGTAATTGGATGCTCCAGAAATGGAGGAAATAAGAAGACAATGTTGCTTAAATAATGTTGTAATATGTAGTTTGATGTATTGAGTACTGTAAAATGTTAACGTATTTATATAAATTGAACATATGTTATATCAGAAAACTTATTTGAATAGATTTATATGTCTTAAATAATGTTGTGATATGATGAACAATTAATAATATTTTATTATTTGTTATTTCAAACTCCAAAATACTAAAGTGACGAATGGATTTTTTTTTGACGGATTGCTTAAACAATGCATTCGTCTCTCAATGCCAACAAATGATATGATTCAAATTGAATTGCACCTTTGCTTGAGAGTTGAGGGAAGTACTGAGACAAAAGAACAGAACAGTGCGAGATGGACTTCAAAAAAGTAAACATCTAGGTCCAAAGGTGCGCACTTCCCGTTTTAAATATTGCCTTTTCTGTCTCTTGTTCATAACTTACATTATATTGTGCAATGCTTACACAAGGGGTAGATGGCTACGAGAACAATTTAAGTCGAACACTTTTCGTTCATTCACTCTTTATAATACATCTATCAATCGAACATCAGTCATCATTTATAAGACATTGAAGTATCCACTACCGCTGAGAAGAAAGTTATGTTCGTTGAATATATACAGTAAGTTTGTTTAAAGACCAATATACCTTTATTAAATCAATATACTTTTAGTGTTATTTTGCATTGAAGATAAACCAACTCGTAGCACAACATAGCAGAAACGTACACAATGTCATACAACGTAAAGCAACGTAGCATAATAAGCTCTTAACGTAGTACAACGTGTTACAGCATATAACAGCGTTACACAGCGTGGCATAGCGCTGCATGAGGAACGTGGTAGCAACGAGGCCACAACGTATTAGCATAGCGCAGCTCAACGTATCAGCAAACGCACCTGAACGTATCAACCGGCAGGGATGCGCTATGTTCACGCTCTATTACGTTTTTGCTACGTTTCTGCTTCGTTATACTTCGCTGTACCACGTTCTTGCCACGTTGTTGTACGTTGTGGGGGAAACGTGAGCGAATTTTGAACATATCCAAAATTAAAATTTCCACTTTACGTTTGAACCAACCAACTTTTATTACCATGCAAAGACGCACCCGTATACACCGAACCGTTTCGCCTTGGTATATTTTGCAAACTTCCGGCTGTAGCTCGGAAACCCGAGGTCGGAGGTCAATGACGTAAGCAAACTTTTTGTAGCTCTTAAATAGCTCTATGAGATAGTGTAATAAAGTAAAAAATGACTATAAAAATACCCTATCTTTGAAAGG
>JASEVX010001497.1:12500-15582 GCA_031761405.1 Serripes groenlandicus
TTTTATGCGGGCATAATTCACTCACGGATACCGCTGGAAGGCCCATTCGCAGACGCCTCCTTTAAGCAAGGGATCTTTCGTGGAAATTGATAATTGGCTAATGCATAGATCTATAGACCCGCTAGTCATACAAGACTGATCACCATTTTTCCCGCACGATTTTATGTGCATTGCGCATTTTAAGATGACTTTCCTGTTACCCCGAATATTTCTTTGCAGTTAATAATTAGTTTTATACCCCGTGTTCATACTTCTCACATAGCCATGGGTTGATTTCTCCGCCAATTCACTGCAGCCATATGTCACCTATTGCATATTTGTTGGCAGTTCTGTGCGTCCATAAATCACTCACGGATACCGCTGTAAGGCTCATTTTCATACGCCCTTAAAGCAAGGGATCTTCCGTGGCAATTGATAATTGACAAGATCTAGACCCGGCATACATAATGGATCTATCACCATTGTTCCTAGTCCTACATCTCGCACGATTATCTGCGGCCACAAGTCACTAAGCTATATGTCACTTATTGCATATTTGACGGGAAGTTCTGTGCGGCCATAAATCACTCACGGATATCGATGGAAACCCCATTTTCAGAAGCCTCCTGTTAGGTCAGAGTTCTTCCAGGGATAACGCATAGATCTAGACCCGGTAGCCATACTGGACTGACCACAATTTTCCTAGGCTTATATCCCGCACGAGTTTCTGCGGCCATAAATATAAGATAGTGATCTAGGTTGATTTTTAAATGTCAGTTTCTTGTCTGCAGCCATAGCTGACTGCTCGTGAATATCAGGTGTTTATTTTAAAGATCGGTTTACTGCGGCCATAGTTCAGTTGTCGAGAAGATCTAGGGTGATTTTCAATGGTCAATTTCCTGCAGCCATAGGCGACTGCTCGTGAATATCTGGGGTTTATTTTAAAGATCGGTTTACTACGGTCATAGTTTAGTTGTCGAGACGGGTACTTTAATGGTGTCATAGATCAGTAGTATATATCTCCCTCTCTTTCTCTACCCGCCGTGGTCGAGTTGATAGCGTCGGGGATTTGAAACCGGGTGTTCACCACGACGGTGATGGTAGATTGGCACGGCTCATTTTCTAGCCTATAACTGTTTTGTTCACCCAGGGATCATGAATGAGTGAACTGTCGCCGTGATATAACTGAAATAAGGTTGAAAACAGCGTAAAACAACAAAAACAAACAAACAAACAAACTCTCTCACTCTCAGAGATTCAAAGGAGTTTCAATATTCAAACTAAACAATGACACAATATATATATTGCTTATAATACAATACCTATATAGTTCATAAGAGAAATTTCTCGTTTTAAGCAATTGCTTCTTCTTTTGCCACAGTGTTTTTAAAAGTTGTCTACTGCAGAGGCTTCAATAAGCGTAAATACGAGGGAAATGGTTTAATTATTTGAAGCTCTAATCAATAACATTCATGAATGAGACAAGATACACACACAGCTCAGGATACTCGTTTTGTAGTGCAATGGATTTAGTGGTGTAAGACCTAGAATATGGCCAACGGTGTCAAGGAAGTTTCACTCCGTATGTTTCCTCCGTTTGTGACCGAGAAAAAAAAAGTACGCGGATTTAAGTTAAATCCGCGCACTTTTTTTTTTCAGTTTGATGTTTTGGCAACCATGAAAAAAAGATGCGCGTTTTTATTTGTAAAATATCGCATCTTTTTTCGACAAAATTCTGCTGGATTCTCTATAGAATCCTATATAAACAGCCTTAAAAAAAAGTGCGCGGATTTAAGTTAAATCGGCGCGTTGTTTTTTTTCCCACGATAAGAGGCCGTCCACAGAAAAACACGCTGGCCCCAATAGGACACCGTACTGATAGGACTGTTGTGTTGGAATTCGTATATTAAGGCCATTCATGCAGTTGAATATGCATGAACACAAGGTATGTTTGTTAAATGTTGATGCAGCCTTGGAACCATGTTTATCAACCAATCAATATGACTTTTGTAGAAGGTCTCCAAACGAACGAACAAGTATACCAACTGATCTTGGAATCAGACACATGATAATAGTAAGTACATGTTTCCCAAAAATGTCCGAGGATATTCTTCCTTTTACGTAACTATGGAAACAAAAAACTACTAAAAAAAATGCATAATATTAAAATAAGAAATTACTATTCCAGGGAAATATGAACCTGTGTAACACATTTATGCTAATTAGGCCAAGGTATTCTGAAACTAATTTGATTTTGACAAAGATTCATCAATTAAAATTTAGTTAAACCCTTCTCCACATACAAAATATCTACAGCAGATGAGTTTGAGTCTGGTTAAAACTTTTGATAAACATCTAAATAAACGTTAAATGATTTAATAGAGTTCAAACTTTGCTACATTGCTAATAATGAGCAATTTATCCTATTGCAATAATGTTTTCAATGCAGTCACTGCAGAAACGTCAGAGAGCTTCTGTATGTGGGAAATTCTTCATTGAATCGTTGTTTGCATGTTATTATATGAAAGCCAACAACAATCGTCCCAAAGCGATGCAAAAACTACGTAATTGTTTTTTCCTTTTGTCAGACTTCAAAAGAAGAGTTTTGTGGAATAGTTAGTTTTGAAACACTGGAAATAAATTGTCCAACCTTCTTTTTTAATCCTATTTAATCCAGACTTAAATTATCTTCCTTCTCCGCCATCTTCTCACACAAGCATCTGTGACTCCAGAGGAGAAAAGTAGTGACTTTATAAAAGAAAAAAGGGCATTAAAGGTTTTTAATTTGGATGTAACTGTCTTTGTTTTAAGGAGTTTGCTTTTAATTTGACGTGGGACATTTCA
This sequence comes from Serripes groenlandicus, assembly GCA_031761405.1. NCBI lineage: Eukaryota > Metazoa > Mollusca > Bivalvia > Cardiida > Cardiidae > Serripes > Serripes groenlandicus. The sequence continues at coordinate 15,324 of JASEVX010001497.1, forward strand.
GCGCATAGGAATTACTCCGCGTTTAACTGTTTTTCGGCTTTGGAACTATTTGTTTTGACGGAGCTGCCTGTGTTATATAGAACGAAGTGACTCGAAAAACGGTTTTTTGATTATATTGACTGTATATATACTGTCGACAACCGTCCCAAAAACTAATGACAGACCCTTGACAAGCGCATACATGAATTAGAACTCTGTACTCATAAATAGGTAAGCCAGGTTTACTGATCGTAAATCGTTCCTTTCTGTTCGTTTACGT
>JASEVX010001498.1:0-15548 GCA_031761405.1 Serripes groenlandicus
GGGCACATTGTGGAAACAATAGAAGTTGTCATTGATCGTTGCAGACAAAATACAAACGGCGACAACCCATTGAAATAAATCAAATTATTTAAACTAACATTACCTCCCTTGCAGATGGGTTTACTGTGAACATGTAAAATGGCAAGTCCGAAAAGGAGCCGTTTGTTGACTTTTGATGTTAAATGCCATCCGGGTCGTTAGAAAGATGCACGTGTCGGGACTGTCTCACGATTGTCGGGGTTCACACTTTGTAATCAATCGAAGCTAAAAGGCTTATAACTCTTTCAGACCTGATGACACATTTAGACGTATCTACAGCAGCCGACGTTTGAAAAGAATGCGACAAAAGGAGAAATTCGTGATGATGAGCAATTTCTCCGTTTGTAATATCGTTTTCAAGTCTATTAACCCTTTCCAACATACGGCAAATCTGCAGCAGACGACTTTGAAAACATAGTGTCAAAAACCTGAAAAATCTCCATAAAAGATAGCTTAATTGTTGAATACAGTTGAAAACATTGTGGCCAAAGGTGAAATTGTTCATCATGAGCAATTTCACCTTTGGGAACAATGTTTTCAAAAGTCGTCTGCTGCTATTGCGTCAAAAGTCGTCTGCAGGTGGGAAAGGGTTCACATTATATACTTTCATTTATAAAAAGTTTTCGATATTTATGCCAACGTGTTTACAAGGTCGGCTGAACAACATTGCATTGATTGATTAATAGGGGTTTAACGCCGTTTTCCACAATTGTTCAGTCATATCATGGCTGCCAGTTCAACTACAACTACTCATGTGTTTCCCGGCTTTTTCACACCCGTACTCCATATAACATTCTTTCCAAGCAACTGGCTGCTTTTCCTCATATGGACTGCTGCAGAGTGGCTGTATGTGGGAACGCGTTAAGTCAAAACTAAGCAAAACAGCATCAACTTGATTCTATGATAAAGATGTGTATATCCACATAATACCAAAACACGTGTTAAAGATTAAACCCCTTTCGACATGAAGACGTATCTGCAGCAGACGACTTTTGAAAACACTTCATGTATGACAAAAGACGATACTGCTCATAACCATAGCTACATGTATCACTGAAAGTGAGAAACACTTTCCCGCATACGACAATTCTGTAGAAGACGACTTTGAACAACATAATTTGTCAAAAAATAGAAAATCTCTATAATTTAATGGATAATCTATAACTAAAATTGGAAAACAGTGTTGCAAATGGAGAAATTGCTCGTTTTGAGCAATTTCTTTTTATGTCACTGTTTTCAAAAAGCCGTCTGCTGCAGAGGCGTCAAAGAGCGTCTATATGAGGGAAAGGGTTAATACACAAAATAGCAAAATCGTGCTCTAGGAATTGATTGAGTGTTTGTTGTTTTACGCCATTTTCAACAATATTTCAGTTATATCACATCGTTTCCTGGGTAAATTACCAGTACTACTGGTCCATTTATCCTGACACCAGCAAGTCAGTAATGCTTAACCCGAAACACAGCGCACCAAGGAGGGAAGCCATTACTACATTTACCATTTTTAAAGTTCGACCGGGGAATGAACCAGCGACCTCCCGCATCCGAGGCGGAAGCACTACCACTTCACCATCAAAGGCGGTTCCAGGGAGCTTAACTGACTACTTTCGGAGTTTGAAAGGTTACACCGGTTGGTCCACACAGTTGGTGTCTTCATAGCCTTTTGTTTGCTACACCATGTCGTAAGTACGCTTCCGTTAATTGGTGTATGCCTGACCCTATCATATAATAGTAAGGGCGGGTAACTCCAGACTTAGTTCCTACAACCTAAATAGTGTATCCCCCCCCCCCCCCCCTCCCCCCGGTAGCCGTTTGATAGACTTAACAAAATCATTAAATTACTACTTGTACAAAAAAAAATCGAGAAGCTGTTATTAGCTGAAATACATTAACCTTAAATGGTTGTCAAACTCAAATTTCTATAGTATTTTCCTAATTATCACATATTTGCCTATTGGTGTCTTTTAATGCTCAATATAGTTGCCTATTAGTCTAGTGAATACGTCCAAAAATACCAGCTAGATTACAGCATGAAATTTGGTAAAAAATTTGGGAATGGGGTTTATAAGGATAAACATGGGTGTACACTATTTATGAGACTACTATTTGTACCGAATTTCATAATTTAATGCAGCAGGTAATGATGTTTTCATAATTAAATCCAGCAGGTACAGGTAATGATGTTTTCATAATTAAATCCAGCAGGTAACGATGTTTTCATAATTAAATCCAGCAGGTACAGGTAACGATGTTTTCATAATTTAATCCAGCAGGTACAGGTAACGATGTTTTCATAATTTAATCCTGCAGGTAACGATGTTTTCATAATTAAATGCAGCAGATACAGGTCACGATATTTTCATAATTTAATCCAGCAAGTACAGGTAATGATGTTTTCATAATTAAATCCAGCAGGTAACGATGTTTTCATAATTTAATCCAGCAGGTACAGGTAATGATGTTTTCATAATTAAATCCAGCAGGTAACGATGTTTTCATAATTTAATCCAGCAGGTTACGATGTTTTTCATTATTTAATCCAGCAGGTAATGATGTTTTCATAATTAAATCAAGCAGGTACAGTTAACGAGGTTTTTATAATTTAATCCGGCAGGTAACGATGTTTTCATAATTAAATCCAGCAGGTACAGGTAACGATGTTTTCATAATTAAATGCAGCAGGTACAGGTAACGATGTTTTCATAATTTAATCCAGCAGGTAACGATGTTTTCATAATTTAATCAAGCAGGTAAAGATAACGATGTTTTCATAATTTAATCAAGCAGGTAAAGATAACGATGTTTTCATAATTTAATCCAGCAGGTAACGATGTTTTCATAATTAAATGCAGCAGGTAGAGGTAACGATGTTTTAATAATTTAATCCAGCAGGTAACGATGTTTTCATAATTGAATCCAGCAGATAACGATGTTTTCATTATGAAATCCAGCAGGTAACGATGTTTTCATAATTTAATCCAGCAGGTACAGGTAATGATGTTTTCATATTAAATCCAGCAGGTAACGATGTTTTCATAATTTAATCCAGCAGGTACAGTTAACGATGTTTTCATAATTTAATTCAGCAGGTACAGGTAACGATGTTTTCATAATTTAATCCAGCAGGTAACGATGTTTTTCATAATTTAATCCAGCAGGTAACAATATTTTCATAATTAAATCCAGCAGGTAAAGATAACGATATTTTCATAATTTAATCCAGCAGGTAACGATATTTTCATACTTAAATACAGCAGGTAAAGATAACGATGTTTTCAAAATTTAATCCAGCAGGTACAGGTAATGATGTTTTCATAATTAAATCCAGCAGGTAAAGGTAACGATGTTTTCATAATTTAATCTTGCAGGTAACGATGTTTTCATAATTTAATCCAGCAGGTAATGATGTTTTCATAATTAAATCCAGCAGGTACAGGTAAAGATGTTTTCATAATTTAATCCAGCAGGTAACGATGTTTTCATATTTTAATCCAGCAGCTACAGGTAACGATGTTTTCATGATTAAATCCAGCAGGTAATGATGTTTTCATCATTTAATCCAGCATGTAACGATGTTTTTCATAATTTAATCCAGCAGGTACAGGTAACGATGTTTTCATGATTTAATCCAGCAGATACAGGTAATGATTTTTTCATAATTAAATCCAGCAGGTAACGATGTTTTCATAATTTAATCCAGCAGGTAAAGATAACGATGTTTTCATAATTAAATCCAGCAGGTACAGGTAACAATGTTTTTATAATTAAATCCAGCAGGTACAGGTAACAATGTTTTCATAATTTAATCCAGCAAGTAACAATGTTTTCATAATTTAATCCAGCAGGTAACAATGTTTTCATAATTTAATCCAGCAGGTAACAATGTTTTCATATTTAATCCAGCAGGTACAGGTAACAATGTTTTTATAATTTAATCCAGCAGGTACAGGTAACAATGTTTTTATAATTTAATCCAGCAGGTACAGGTAACAATGTTTTCATAATTTAATCAAGCAGGTAACAATGTTTTCATAATTTAATCCAGCAGGTACAGGTAATGATGTTTTCATAATTTAATCCAGCAGGTAACTATGTTTTCATATTTAATCCAGCAGGTACAGGTAACGATGTTTTCATAATTAAATCCAGCAGGTAATGATGTTTTCATCATTTAATCCAGCAGGTAACGATGTTTTTCATAATTTAATCCAGCAGGTACAGGTAACGATGTTTTCATAATTTAATCCAGCAGGTACAGGTAATGATGTTTTCATAATTAAATCCAGCAGGTAACGATGTTTTCATAATTTAATCCAGCAGGTAACAATGTTTTCATATTTAATCCAGCAGGTACAGGTAACGATGTTTTCATAATTTAATCCAGCAGGTACAGGGAACAATGTTTTCATAATTAAATCCAACAGGTAACAATGTTTTCATAATTTAATCCAGCAGGTACAGGTAACAATGTTTTCATAATTAAATCCAGCAGGTACAGGTAACAATGTTTTTTATAATTTAATCCAGTAGGTAACGATGTTTTTATAATTTAATCCAGTAGGTAACGTTGTTTTTTATAATTTAATCCAGCAGGTACAGGTAACATTGTTTTTATAATTTAATCCAGCAGGTACAGGTAACAATGTTTCCATAATTTAATTTAGCAGGTAACAATGTTTTCATAATTAAATCCAGCAGGTAAAGATAACGATGTTTTCATAATTTAATCCAGCAGGTACAGGTAATGATGTTTTCATAATTAAATCCAGCAGGTACAGGTAATGATGTTTTCATAATTTAATCCAGCAGGTAACGATGTTTTCATAATTTAATCCAGCAGGTACAGGTAACGATGTTTTCATAATTAAATCCAGCAGGTACAGGTAACGATGTTTTCATAATTTAATCCAGCAGGTACAGGTAACAATGTTTTCATAATTTAATCCAGCAGGTAACAATGTTTTCATAATTTAATACAGCAGGTAACAATGTTTTCATAATTTAATCCAACAGGTAACAATGTTTTCATATTTAATCCAGCAGGTACAGGTAACGATGTTTTCATAATTTAATCCAGCAAGTAAAGATGTTTTTCATAATTAAATCCAGCAGGTACAGGTAACAATGTTTTTATAATTTAATCCAGTAGGTAACGATGTTTTTTATAATTTAATCCAGCAGGTACAGGTAACAATGTTTTTATAATTTAATCCAGCAGGTACAGGTAACAATGTTTTCATAATTTAATCCAGCAGGTAACAATGTTTTCATAATTTAATCCAGCAGGTACAGGTAACGATGTTTTTATAATTTAATCCAGTATGTAACAATGTTTTTATAATTTATTCCAGTAGGTAACAATGTTTTTTATAATTTAATCCAGCAGGTAACGATGTTTTTCATAATTTAATCCAGCAGGTAACAATGTTTTCATAATTTAATCCACCAGGTACAGGTAACAATGTTTTCATAATTTAATCCAGCAGGTAACGATGTTTTTCATAATTTAATCCAACAGGTAACAATGTTTTCGAATTATCCACTAGACTACATCACTTAAGAAGGTTGACAAGGTAGGTAATTATTGTAGTTCTGGGAACGATGCATACATCTGCACAGTCTGGAATAAGTCTTCAGTCTTGGCAACAAAACCCTTTGATTGTTCTTGTTTGGTGTTTTACACCGCAACAAAATTTCAATTACATCACAGCGTTTCCTGGGTAAGTTATCAGTACAACTGTTCCACACCTGTGAGTCAGTCTTAATGCTAACCAACAACCCACAACCCGAGCCCCGATGAAGGAAAACCATTACTACCAATTTTAAATTCTTAGGTATGACCCAACCAAGATCGAGTCCTCTACCTCCTGCAACAAAAAATGACCTTCAGTGTCATCTCTGTTCACTTTTTAGTTTAAACTTTTTTTTTTTACATCAATAACAAAACAAGCTTTAAGCTTATATTAATCATGCTCGATGTCTGCTTCCTTGAGACATAACTAGTACTCGCACCTTTTGTTTGCGTGCAGAAATCCCAGAGGAAGAACCTGCTCATCTTAGGACCTTTGGTACGAGAGGCTGACGCTCTACCACTGCCTTCCACGTTTGCTATACCGCTGCAAAAGCATCCTGGAAACCAGTGGAGAACGATTACAGTAAAAAATTCCGATAATACTAGTATTACTATATATTTGATCATTACTGAATTAAATTTGAATATCTCTGAAGGTCGGTTTTCGTGTGACGTGTCTCATATTCAGCCTGGCAAGGTTGGATAGTTGCGACAGCATTGGAAACAGGAAACATTCTTGATATTTTTTTTTATTAGAGCGAATACATGTATGTACAAAGTAACAGAGATAATAAATACTTTTTCACAATTGAACCCTTTCCCACATACAGACGCTTTCCGCGCACCTGAAGCAGGCGACTTTTGAAAACATTGTAGCTAAAGGAGCAATTTATCCTTTCGCCACAGTGTTCAACTTAATGGAACAAATATTCTATCTTTTATAGAGAGTTACCATATTTCTTTACTTTAATGTTTTAGTTGTTTGCTGCAGCTTTGTTGTATGAGGAAAAGGGTTGAAACATTTATATACCATTTTTAGGACCAATTTTCTTTTTTCACGAAATGAAGTACACGTCTTTTATTCCAACCATGTTAAATCTATTTATGAATGTTAATGATGTGCCAATAGAGAAAGTGTACAATTCTTATTTCTTCTCTACACATTTGCAAGGAACAGCAATTTCTGTAGAGGAATACCTTATACTTCTGTAATGTTTGGCTTATCAGTCAAGGCCATTTGTATCTTGAAATTTAATAAGAATGGAATTATAAAGTTTTGTCATTTTGCGCCTTCCATGATGCCCCCTTGCTGCCCTGTTTTTCAACGAAATCAATATGGCTTGATCAGTTTTTGTAGAGGGTCACTCAAAGAACATTTCTACCAAATTATCTTGGTATCGGACAAGCATATCATGGAGGAAAAGGATTTTAAAGTTTGGGTATTTTTCTCACTTTCTGATTCCGCAGCAACCAAAGTTCTACACAGAATGTAAGCTTTGAACAATTTTGAAAGAGGACCAACAAAGGAACATTTCTGTGAAGTTAAGTTGAAATTGGTATATTACTCTTTATAAAAAAAATCTTCTGATAAAATTCTCATTTTGCCAGAATGTTTTCAAATGTCGTCTGCTGCAGATGCATCAAAATGTGTCTGCAGGTGGGAAAGGGTTATACTTCAACAGACAGTGGACACTGGGAGGGCTGACCATTGACTAATTTGTTATCACATTTTTGTGTATGCGTATTCTAACCCACTGGATATAGTCCGCATATCGGTCTCTATACTTTTTGCCCAGTTCTCAACGTCACCAATCTCCTGAAATGAAACGAAGGAAACGAAATGTCTGAATTGACCACTCCAATAATGAGCAATTTCTCCCTCTGCCACAATGTTTACAACTATTTTCACTCATTGATCTTTCGTTTATAGAGATTTCATCATATTCTAAGTCATCTGCTGCAGATATGTCATATGTGGGGAAGCGTTAAAGGAGATATTGCATAATAATGACATTTTGCTTTCTTGCAATCTAAAGGTTTAACTTTCAGTGCCAAAGGCAATATTGAGGTTTTTGCAAACAATAGTGATTCAGGTGAGTCAGCTCGTTACGAGCTGTCTCACCTGAAATCAGCATTGTTTGCCTTTTAGTTATCAAAATAGTCCAAACTTTTATTACATGAGAAATGGAGACGCCCAATTTTGAACATGGAAGAGTCTACTTTAAACAATTCGGCGCTGAAAGAGTTAAACTTTATCGATAATATCTATTGATGTTTGGACTCATTACAGCATCAGTTTAACCGTTTCCCATATAATTATGTAGTAACTTTCCCTCCTATATTCTCAGGGGAGTGCGGTTAGAATTATGACTGACTTGTTGGTTTCAAGATAAATGAACAAATAGTACAGGTAACTTAGACAGAAACTTAAAATTTGTTGAAAGCAGAATAAAACACAATACATGTGCAAACTAACACATTCAATCGTAATTGGATGAATGTAGAGAGAGGATATATTTGCCAAGTCCAATTTGTCAGGGGGGTTGTGTACGATCATACTTATATATACAACATATTGTACAGTGTACGATCATACTTATATATACAACATATTGTACAGTGTACGATCATACTTATATATACAACATATTGTACAGTGTACGATCATACTTATATATACAACATATTGTACAGTGTACAATCATACTTATATATACAACATATTGTACAGTGTACGATCATACTTATATATACAACACATTGTACAGTGTACGATCATACTTATATATACAACATATTGTACAGTGTACGATCATACTTATATATACAACATATTGTACAGTGTACGATCATACTTATATATACAACACATTGTACAGTGTACGATCATACTTATAAATACAACATATTGTACAGTGTACGATCATACTTATATATACAACATATTGTACAGTGTACGATCATACTTATATATACAACATATTGTACAGTGTACGATCATACTTATATATACAACATATTGTACAGTGTACGATCATACTTATATATACAACATATTGTACAGTGTACGATCATACTTATATATACAACATATTGTACAGTGTACGATCATACTTATATACAACATATTGTACAGTGGACAGACGATGAAGACCAAGCCTGTGGTGAAATCATGAATCATATCAAGAAAAACAGTACAGCAATTCCCATTTCACATCAGCAGCAATCTGCGCTGAACGGCTGCTGATATCAAAAACCAGATTCATTCCAGTAATTGGTTCTAGTTAAACATTCTGTTTGAATTAACTGATGTTCACATTATTACAATGTATTTGAACCAATCATTAACCCTTTACCTCATATTCTGACGCCTCTGCAGCAGACAGCTTTTTGAAAACATAGTGACAAAAGAAGAAATTGCACAAAACGTGCAATTTCTCCTTTTGACACAATGTTTTCCACTTTTAGTCATAGGTTATCCATTCAATAATAGAGATTTTCCATGTTTTGTAAAAATATGTTCAAAGTCGTCTGCTGCAGAATTGTCGTATGAGGTAAAGGGTTAATACACATAATCAGAGCCCTATAGAGATAAGATACATGTATATTTGTATTCACATTCCCAAAATCCTTATTTGACACTCACACCCTATGTTGTGGGTACTCAAGAGAATCATCTCACTGAGACACCTCTTTCAAGTACCCACAACATAGGGTTTGGTTAAGTCATAAGAGAGATATCCATGAAATAAGATCAGTTTACACATTTTAATCTATTTCTCTGCATAATTCACAAACCTTTAGTGCAGTGTTAAAATCTTCAACTAGTTTTAGCCACTGTGTTGTCTGCTTGGAAAACTGTGCAGCATTTGCCTGCAATATTTTTGTTTCTGTATCCAACTTTTTCTGATTCACATAAGCAGTGGCAACTCTGAAATAAAAAAAGAAGTACAGCATAGGGAGCAAGTGTTCCTTGGAAAAAGAACAATATTTCAATATTTATATTGCAGTAATCTCTCATAGATCTAGTCTCACTTTGCCAATTTTTTGGACACAATTTTAGTCGCACTTTGCCAACCAATTATTGTTTAACACCTCACTCTGTCTATCTAGTAGATAAATAAATGGGTTCTTTGCATTATATAAGAATAAAATGGAAAATGATGAAATAAATGTTTTCATTTTTATTATCACATACATGTATATCATAAATATAAAATATCATTTTATTTTCACATACATCATGAAAATAAAATATTGTTTTAATTGATTTAGCAGACGACTTTTGAGAAATTGTGACAAAATAGGAGTGTGTATATAAAATATATATCAAATTCAATATTTATTTTATCTTTCAGATATTTTCTAGTTTTCTGCATGTAAAACATATATACAATGGGCTTTTCCACCTCTGCAGCATAGTCTCTGCTGTTAATGTATTTAACGCTCAAAACAAAATAGCAATTATATATACACAATCATACAAAAAAGACATAAATCATATCAATTCATATGTAATTAATGCATTCCTAGCCCTTTCCCACATACAGCAAATATGCAGCAGATGACTTTGAAAACGTCAATGTAAACATGAAATATATGAAAAATATCTAAACAAGACGGCCATGATGGCCCTGGATCGCTCACCAGGGTCCAATTCCACCAACCTTACTTAGCACTTAAGTAATACTTAAATACGTAAGAGAATATTTCACCATTATTGTTTCCCTAATAATAATGCCCAATTTTTTCATTTCTTAACATGTATTATTAGTCTGCAAGGTAACTATATATTCATGTCAACTTTTGTTTACTTAAATACATTCCCCATTGATGTTTTACAAAAAAATAGGGAAGCAAATTTTATGAAATATGCTTTTAAGTATTTAAGTATTACTTAGTGCTAAGTAAGATTGGTGGAATCGGAGCCTGATATTATTTTTTTTCACATTAGCCATATTAGCCCCGTCCCCTGGCGGCCATAGTTTTTGACCAATCAACATGGCTTAAAGAATCTGATAGAGGGTCACCCTAGGAACATTTCTACAAAATTATTTGAAATTCGGACACTTTCGGAGGAGAAGATTTATTAAGTTTTAGCTATAGCCATATAAGGCAAAATAGCCCCACCCCTTGAAGCAGCCAGTTGCTTGGGAAGATTGTTGTGTGGAGTACTGGTGTGAGAAAACCAGGAAATGCATGAGTAGGTGAACTGGCCGCCGTGATATAACTGAGAAATTGTTAAAAACGGCGTTAAACCCCAATCAATCAATTGAGGCCATGTTTTTAGACCAATCAACATGGATTGATATAATCTGATAGTGGGTCACTTAAGGAACATTTCTACAAAATGATTTGAAAATCGACCTGACAGTTTCGTCGGAGAATTTTTTTAAGTTTTCACTTTGGCCATATGCAAAATAGCTCCCGCCCCCTTGGAGCCATGCTTTTCGACCAATCAATATTGCTTAAAGGAATCTGATAGAGGGTCATCCAAGGAACATTTCTACAAAATTATTTGAAAATCGGCTGAGCAGTTTTGGAGAAGAAGAATTTTAAAGTTTGTTTTCGTTTGGTTGCCATGGAAACCAGAATTCTGCATGGATCCCAAACATTTGAAGGAATTCTGGTGAGGTCATTGAGAGGATGCTTGCTGTGAAGTTTCATCCCAATTGACCCACTGGTTACCGAGGAGAAGATGTTGACGCACAACGGACGCAGGTCAAAAGGTGATCACAATAACTCACCTTGAGCACTTTGTTCTCAAGTGAGCTAAAAAGGAAAGTAATTTCTCCTTTCGCAGAATGTTTTCAAAAGTATTCTGTTGCAGCAACTTTACTACATACAGACAGAATTTGATGCCTCTGAAGAAGTAGACGTTTTAAATCAAAAGGAGAACTTGCTAATAATAAGCAGATTCTCGCCATATATTTTCAACAATCATACTTACACTAAGTCTTATAGATTTTCAAATATTTTACATAGAAGTTTTCAAAGTCGTCTGCGGCAGATTTGTTCAATCTGGGAAAGGGTTTCATAACAATCTGATGCAGACGACTTTAAAAACATTAAGTTAAAAAGTAGGAAACTCTCTATAAATGACAGAACAATTACTGAATAAAGTTGAAAACATTTATGACAAAAGGAGAAATTATGAGCAATTTCTTCTTTTGCCTCAAGGTTTTCAAAAGTCGTCTCCTGCAGAGGCATCAGAAAGCGTCTATATGTGGTGTTAATAATTATATGTTTATGGTCATTATCATCCTCAACAGTTTGCAAAAATTCTTTTAACAGGTCAATGATGGACAGGGTAAATCCAGATGAGACAGTGGGAATTTGCAGACTAATCTACATGTATATGCTCACTGGTTGCAAAATCACGAAAGTAGGTTTTAAACTGATGTTAAGTACTAATAGGAAAAAACATACACAAGAACATTATTTATTTATTTTTGTAGTGAGTATTACTTATTACATGTACATGCATAGCCAAATATATTGCTTTTAAAAATCAACAAGTGTTTTGGGGAGGAGAATATAGCATCTGCTTACAAACATATATTTTGTCGCAAATTCCAAGATCTTAGCTATGGTTAAAAAATGGTTTTATCATTAAAGAGTAGAAATAGTGCAATAATTTTGATAAAGTCGAAAATATTGGTTGAAATAAATGTCTAGTTTTTAGCAATTTGCCTGTTTATGACAATGTGTTCATAAGTCACCTAATGCTAAGGTAACAAATGTCACCGGTATGTAGTGGGCTAAATCAAGTAAACCTCAGTATGTAGTGGGCTAAATCAAGTAAACACTTAATTACAAGACAGCAAGTAAATTGAAAATGTACTTTTTAACTCTATAAATTAATGATTTTGTATGCTGTTTTATGCCAAAAGTTTGGTCGGGAACATATTGAAATTTTTATCCTAATTAGAACTAGAAAAATGTTAATTAGAGCAAATGCACCCTTACCCTGCATTTAGGTGATCAACTAGAGCATGCGTTAATGCTGTTGCAGCGACAATTGCTTCCCTTTTCTTTTTCTCTGAAGTTGAAGAAAAAACAAATAATTTAACCCTTTCCCACAGACACATTCTACTACTTTTATTGCAGGAGACAATTTTTGAAAATATTGCATATAATGAGCAATGTCAGCTCTTGCCACAATGTTTTCATCTCTATTCAGTACTTCTATGAATATAATCATTTACATTCTAATGTTTCCAAATAATCATTTACAGGTGGGAAAGGATTTAATAAGGAAAGTTGTATTGTTACTGTGTTAAAACAGTAGAATGATAAAAGATGAGTACATTACACTCCTGCTGTATGTGACTTACACCCTTTCCCATATATACAACAAATCTGCAGCAGACAACTTTAAACAAGAGGGCCATGAGGCCCTGGAATCGCTCACCTGAATTATATAACATGATTAGTCATTTCATTCACAATAACTCATTTGTGCAAAGTCTAAAATCGAGGTTCAATATTGTTCACCGTCATTAATTCTGGGCATAAAGGCTAAAACAGCGCTAGTTCCTGGTGTAGTGATTAACCAATACGAAAAGCAGAAATATGTAGAGAATCAAGCATTATGACAGATTGTCTTTAAAAGAAAGGGCCAATACTGGATACAGTTTTGCTAGTTTGGTTGTTTTGTGTAATTCCATTTTGGTTCAATGTGAAGGGTTGTAGTTTATGAAAGGTTGAATTCTTTCAGGTAAATGTATACTATGAACAATGACAAAACAAGTTAAGTAGAACTATTTTATTCAAAACAAGTTACAATAAATACAAGACACTTTTAATCTGTTCAGTAAATAAAGACTTAAGAGCGATTAATGACACAGAAAATCCACAGGAGACAAAGTGTTTGTCCCTGTTAGCTTGTTTGATTAAGGGTTGATGTTTAATGCAGATTCCACAATGTTGGTTTTTTGCAGGACGGTTTGAATGTTAATGTTGAGCTTAACGTACCCAAAAAACATTTTTACAACATGATTTGAAAGTCAGCATTACATTTTCAGTGGAAAAGATTTTTTCACTAAAACCAAATAAAGCAAAAAAGCAAAAAAGCCTCGTCCTGTGGCTGCTCGTCCTGTGGCAGCCATGTTTTTCGACCAATCAACATGGCTTTAAGGAATCTGATTGTGCGTCACCTTAGAAACATTTCTACAAAATTATTTGAAAATCGGCCTGACACTTTCGGAGGAAAAGATTTTAAGTTTTCACTATAGCCATATAAGGCAAAAAAGCCCCGCCCCCCCCCCCTGGCGGCCATGTTTTTCGACCAATCAACATGGCTTGAAGGAATCTGAAAGTGGGTCACTTATGGAACATTGCTACAAAATTATTTGAAAATCGGCCAGACACTTTCGGAGAAGAAGATTCTTTAAGTTTTCACTAGTTTTTTTCGTTTCGTTGCCATGGTAACCAGAATTCTGCATGGATCCCAATTTTTTTTTAAGGAATCTGATTGTGCGTCACCTTAGGAACATTTCTACAAAATTATTTGAAAATCGGCCTGACACTTTCAGGAGAAGATTTTTAAGCTTTCACTATAGCCATATAAGGCAAAATAGCCCCGCCCCCCTGGTGGTCATGTTTTTCGACCAATCAACATGGCTTGAAGGAATCTGATAGAAAGTCATCCAGGGAACATTTCTACAAAATTATTTGAAAATCGGCCTGACACTTTCGGAAAAGAAGATTTTTTAAGTTTTCACTATAGCCATATTATGGCAAAAAAGCCCCGCCCCCCCCTAGCGGCCATTTTTTTTGACCAATCGACATGGCTTGAAGGAAAAATTTGAAGGAATTCTGGTGACGTCATTGAGAGGATGCTTTCTGTGAAGTTTCATCCCAATTGACCCACCGGTTACTGAGGAAAAGATGTTGAAGATTTTTTAAGTTTGCACTATAACCATAAAAGGCAAAATAGCCCCGCCCCCTGGCGGCCATGTTTTTGACCAATCAACATGGCTTGAAGGAATCTGATAGAGGGTCACCCAAGGAAGATTTCTACAAATTGATTTGAAAATCGGCCTGACACTTTTGGAGAAGAAGATTTTTTAAGTTTGCACTATAGCCATATAAGGAAAAATAGCCCCGCCCCCCCTGGCAGCCATGTTTTTCGACCAATCAACATGGCTTGAAGGAATCTGATAGAGGGTCACCCGAGGAACATTTCTACAAAATTATTTGAAAATTGGCCTGACACTTTCGGAGGAGAAGATTTTTTAAGAATTTTGAAGTTTTTTCATTTCGTTGCCATGGAAACCAGAATTCTGCATGGATCCCGAAAATTTAAGGAATTCTGGTGAGGACATTGAGAGGATGCTTTCTGTGAAGTTTCATCCCAGTTGACCCACCGGTTACAGAGGAGAAAATGTTGACGGACGACGGACAACGGACGCCGGACATAGGGCAATCACAATAACTCACCCTGAGCACTTCGTGCACAGGTGAGCTAAAAATTACTGGTAAAAACATGAAAAATGTCCATAAATGAGAATTATTAATTTGACTTAAAAACATTTTGGCAAAAGGAGAAATTTCTCATCACTTTTTTCCATAATGTTTTTAAAATGGGGGCAAATTTTGACCCCAGGAACATGATTTGAACAACTTTTTAGAGGAGCCCTTGACAATGCTACATACCAAAAATCTAAGCTCTAGGCGTTTTGTAGGATATTGTTAACAGAAGGACGTACAGACGACGATGAGAAACTGATGACGGATGGTAAGTGATCACAAAAGCTCACCTTGCACTTCGTGCTTAGGTGAGCTAAAAAAAGGTGAAATTGCTAATATCAAGCAATGTCTCCTTGTCACAATGTTGTCAACTCTATTCAATGTTGTTTGGTACAGATCTGTTGTACAAGGAAAAGGGTTACTTCCAATGGCCAACAAAGCAGACCAAGATCAGCTTTCACAAGTT
>JASEVX010001499.1:0-15521 GCA_031761405.1 Serripes groenlandicus
AAATATATATAAACAAAAGTATATTTATAGAATTGAAAATGATGTGGCAAAACGAGAAATAGCCACGATGTTCTTCAAAACGGGAAAGTCGTATATAAGTTGTGAGAACTTGTGGCCAGACCCATTTAGCTATAACACGTATATTGGTAAATCTGAATGTTATTATGCACGTGTATTTTATGGGCAATAAATTATGTTTAAATTAAATATGTTTTCAAAAGTCGTATCCCTTTAAAACAGGACATCAAACAAGAGCATACTATGAACGAAAACATGATTTCAAAGTCAAGCAATTTCATTCAGCATCTTGAATTTCGACAAAGCTCTTAATATAAATATTTTCTTTCGTCATTTTTCGTTCCAAATCCTGATTCACTACACTAAAGTTCGATTATAGTTTAGTAACAAGATGAGAAAGGAGAAAAAGGGTGAACACTTCGATTTAATATTTCATCTGTTTTTGCCCAAGGCAATTTTGACAATTTGTGTATCAAAATTCGACCATTCTGTCAAAAAGTACACACGATGTTAGGTGAAAGTCAAGATGGCTGAAGATTATTATGAAAGAGATACATGTTTGTGATTTAAAAAAGGACACAGTTCAGTAATTTATAATCATAAATACATTAGTATTTCTTATATCTTTAATATGAGGGGATTTATTATGTCAATGCTGTTTATTTATGTGGTGTATGGAGAGAGTTTCAATGGATTTGGTGTAAGGAGGACACTCAAGCGGAAGTTCGAGGCTCCAGATGTTATTGGAAGTAAACAATTTGAAGCTCCTGATGTGGTTGTGTCTACGAGAACCGGATCTGACGTCATACCGGATGTTCCTGTTTTATCCGAATGGGATGACGAATATTCTGATTGTAAGATTCGATTAAATTACGTCTATACCATCAAGACATATTTGAGTAAATATCAACATTCGCAGGTTTTCGATCGCAACACTAAAGACGTTATACCAAAGACGTTATACCAAAGACGTTATACCAAAGACATTTCACACCTTATTCATAAGAATCCGCCGTGGCCGAGTGGTTATCGCCGGGGATTTGGAACTGGGCGTCCCGGGTTCGATCCCCACTCGAAGGGCTGTGTTCATGGTGGAGTGCTCTTTGGCAAGGCACATTTTCTAAGCATAGTACTGGTTTTTTTACACAGGGATGATGAATAAGTGAAATGTCGCCGAGATATAACTAAAATATTGTTGAAAACGGGGGTAACAAGCGCCCTAAACCCACTCACTTACCCACCCACCCCACCCCACCCCACCCCACCCACCCCACCCCACCCCACCCCACCCCATCCTTTTCCCCACAACCCCCATACCAAACAATCCATACAGTGAACTACATTTCAGTAATTTCTGTCGATAAACAAACACTATTCCATATTAAATTAAATGGACAAACCATTTCTTAAATAAACAACAATGAGCATTATGTTATACACCAAACATACCAAACTGTTACACCATGGGCATTTAGTTGTATTTGTTATTATTCTCAAGTAGTATTGCTCTGTTTAATACCAAAATGATTCCTACAGTTGATAACAATGATAACACTGGACCAGTGTACTTTTTCTGGCATGCATGTTTGGGTCTTCTTCAAGATTGTAAGGTTTTGGGTTCGTTTCCCAAAGATCATTGACACTTTGATGTATATTTGGAGAAACATACCCGATGTATAAGTTACATGTCTTAATACTTCCAGTGCAGAAACGAATCGTTTCAGTTGCCCAAATCATTGGCTTAACCATGTACTTCAATATGCCCTCTGAATTATAACAATTTAAAATGCGTTACTCCATACACAGCTGTAGATAACGAGGGCTTGGTGTGAAACAGTTGTAACTAAAATCGGTATTTGTTTTACCAAGTTTACTCACCTGGCCATAAAGTCTTTATAAGCGTTAAATCATTTTTCTTCGTAAACAATGGAAATTTAGGTGCCATTGCGCGTTCTGAGCAATGGCACCTAAATTTGCATTGTTTACAAAGGGGTCAAAATTGCCCCTAAACCAGGGTTTTAAAAAATAGGTTTTTAGTTACAACCGTTCCACGCCAAGCCCTCGATAAGGTGCGTATATCACATAACACAATCCTTATTTGACACTCAAATCCGTTGTTGTGGGTACTCAAAAGAATCAAGAGAAGATTATTTTGATTACCCACAGCATAGAGTTTGGTTGAGTGATACGAGAGATATTGGTAGGAAAAGACCAATTTACTCCCCATTATCTGATCCTCTGACACCCATGGACACTTATACGTATGGTCACACGTCATTATTGCGTGTTTTATTTATTATTATTATTAACTTGTAAACAGTATTCAAATCCCCAGTTGCGGCACTACGGTCATGGTGGAGTGCCCTTGGTCAAGTCACATTTTCTAGCCTAGTACTGGTTTGTTTACCCAGGGATGATGAATAAGTGAACTGTCGCCGTGATATAACTGAAATAATGTTGAAAACAGCGTAAAACCCCAATAAAATAACAAAAACAGTATTCATGTTTATCATATGAACGTTGAAACATGAGCATACATGTGTATATTACGCAGTTGTTCAAGCCTGGTATCTAGTTGACTAAGTTACACCAAAGGCACGAAACGGTTGGTCAACAATAAAGCATACCTTTAAATAATAAAGCATACCTTTAAACAA
The DNA here is from genome assembly GCA_031761405.1 of Serripes groenlandicus. NCBI lineage: Eukaryota > Metazoa > Mollusca > Bivalvia > Cardiida > Cardiidae > Serripes > Serripes groenlandicus. The sequence goes on from JASEVX010001499.1 coordinate 2,676, forward strand.
TAAAGCATACCTTTAAACAATAAAGCATACCTTTAAACAATAAAGCATACCTTTAAATAAATACCTTTAAATAATAAAGCATACCTTTAAACAATAAAGCATACCTTTAAATAATAAAGCATACCTTTAAACAATAAAGCATACCTTTAAACAATAAAGCATACCTTTAAACAATAAAGCATACCTTTAAACAATACAAAGCATACCTTTAAACAATAAAGCATACCTTTAAATAATAAAGCATACCTTTAAATAAATATTGTTTTCCATAGTTGTCAGTTTGGCTATGTTCTGTTTCGTATTATAAACATATACAGTACATGTATACACAGAGACATAATAAGTAAATAACTTATATAACTAGGACAGCCGTTTTTTCTACATTTTGACCGACAAATTATCTGGAGCGTCACTTTTAAATGATACATTACAAGATTACATTTTATCTAATTGGCTACTTTTCCTGGGTAATTATGTTGAATAAGAATTTTGTTCGACAAATATCGAAGTCTGCCAAAAAAACCTACGAATTTTGAAATTGACTCATATACGTGGAATGAGTGGTCCTTTGAGAAATGGGAACATTGTATGGCACTCAAACGTTCAACTGATTTGCCATTCAGGAATCCGACATGACCGAGATGTAAGCGTCGGGCATTTGGAATCAGGCGTCCAAGGTTCGATCCCCGGTCGCGGCGGTCGTGGTGGAGTGCCCTTGGAAAAGGCACATTTCCTAGTCTAGTACTGGTTTGTTAACCAAGGAATTATGAATAAGTGAACTATCGCCGTGATATACCCAAAATAATGTTGAAAACTTTTTTTATATATCCATGTTCCATAGTGTCCGCAGTTTCTTCTATGTTCTATGCTGTCCGCAGTTTCCTCTATGTTCTATATTGTCCGAACATTCTTCTATGTTATTTAGTGTCGCAGATTCCTTCACATTACATGTTCATATTCACCGCAGTTTCCGAGCCCGGCCGGGTAGCTCAATTGGTAGCGTATCTGACTCGTGATCTGGAGGTCACGGGTTCGATACCCGGTTGCGGCGACATTCTTTCGGGCGATGTTTTCCATTGTCTCTCACCTCTGATCTATGTGAGAAAGTAGTCAGTGGCTTCGAAAGAATGTTGTGTAAGTACTGGTTTGGGAAAGCCAGGAAAACATGGGTAGGCGCACTGACCGCCGTGATATGACCAAAGCTGTTGAAAGCGGCGTTAAACTCCAAACAAACAAATCACCGCAGTTTCCTCTATGTTCTTAATTGTCTACAGTTTCCTCTATGTTCTATATTACCCGCAGATTCCTTTGTATTCTATATTGTCCTCAGTATCCTCAGTATCCTCTATATTATTATTATCCTTTTTCATTTTTGTCTTTTAAATTCCTCAAATCAGTGGTGCAAACGTCCTTTGACACCTCTGCAACCAACTCATTGAAAATGTTGGAATTTGAAATAAATTCAAAAGCTTTGCAATTACATTTTCACTTATGCTTAGTGAAACACTATTACAAAATGATTAGTTTGCTTGTCTGATGTTTTACGTCTATTTTAACAACATTTCAGGTAAATCACGCCGTAGAAAATGTAGATTACAAAGGATTTTATTTCTGCATTGATATTATAATTGGACTCTCACTATATCTCTCATTGTTAGGCAGAGACTTTCATTTGATTTTGATATGACGTGTATTTGTGTTAATTGCATGAAAAAATGACGGCTAAAATCCATTGTAAACCAGTTGGTGTGCTTAACAGGAACTATCCAATAAGCGGATGCGCATAATTAATGGAAGTAATTTGCGTTCAGTTTCTATGTCATTCAATATATGGACATAACAAAGTGCTATGATTAAGTATTCTTGTTAGACTTTTGGGATCGGTAAATCGAAGTCCAAATGAAATCGGCAGTAAGCCCCTTGCTTTCAGCACTTTCAATGCTTTGATTTAATTTGTTCTTGTGTTGCTTTTTATGTCATCTTCGCTAGCCAAGGTTACTTCGTACATAGGCATTCCGATAAGTACCCTTTGTTGACGGCTTCTTCGGAGATCGAAATCCCCGCTCAGCAATTTGATTGGATATATAGAAAATTCGTCGCATCCATACACATTTCTTGAAACACAATCGTGTTTGTAATGGGGATGTATATATTGTCGTAACTCCAGCTTCTTTTTCACCTTATCTATTTTGCAGTGAATCACCGCCGTATCATCATAAGTGGACGTGACAGGCCAGAAAGGACAGGGTCGTTTAATGAAGGTAATTTGATCATATCAAATCATTTCGTTTGCATAGGCGTTTTGACACCTCCAGACTAATTTCGAGGAATAACGTAACATTAGAACGATATACCTAGATCAAGTTCGCGTGAAATTGCTACCCCCACGTGTTTGTCACCTCTCCCTTTTTGTTTGGGTGTTCCAGCCGACGACGTCACAGAATAACCAAAACAACTGGTTGAAATCTTCCAATCCTATTTAAATCACCGACCAAACTACTGCAGTGGTCGTGTTTATATAATATAGGCGCGTACGCACAAACATACGATTCGGTGCTGCAGCCAAGTTTTCGAACGGTGCAATGCGATTGGAAATCTATGACAAATTAACTCGGGTCTAAAGAGAAAACCAACATTATGGCATCTGCGTAATGTATCGATACGGATCAGCCTGCGCAGTCCGCGCAGTCTGATCCGGTCCGACACATTCCGTCATAGGGGGATAGAGATATAGAGTAATGATTCATGAAACAGAAAATCCACAGGAGACGAAAAGTGTCTACCCAGGTAAGCCTGCGCGGCATGCTTAGGCTGATCCGGTTCGATACTTTACGCAGAATACATACGCTCTATCATATGTTGTTATCGAAAGTGGGATTCAAAGGAAGAATAAGAATCGTTGGTAAACATATATATTAGTGATTAAAACGATATACAAGTGGAGAATCTATGCCCGGTGGAGATAACTGTCTGTGCTTTTATTTCGGTTTGATCAAATATCCGTGATTCGTTTCGGATGAAAATTGATCTTGTTACATTCCTACTTCCCGGTATCACACGAAGGAAGAGAACGTAGGAGTGAGTTGTTTGTTTAAATGGTGTTTAACGCCGATTTCAACATTATTTATGTTGTATCACGGTCTAAGTCTAACTACCGTATTTAAAGTCTTTGGTATGGCCTGACGGAGGATCGAACCCTTTTTTCCCGCTCCCAATACGGACACTCTTACGACTACATCACGGAGCCGGTGAATGTTGGAGTGAAGTAGATGGATCACACTTATAGCTTTTCGAAAAAAAGGCACGTCTATGCATCTTCTCTAAGTGTAGGCGGATAGTGAGGACAGTAGCGAAACTTTACGTTTGCTTAAGATTGTCTGAGTATTCACTATTCGCAGAGACAACAAGATCACTTTTAGCTTTACTCCAGTCAGATAGGAATCATATATTTCTACGCCTTATTTCATCCACAGAATCAGAAGTAGCCTCCCTTTTACAACAGAGTTGTCGCCGATGTATGGTTGCCGGTAACATGGCGTGCGTAGCGCAAATGTGTTCTGTGACAAATATCCTGGTTCCCGTCGAAAATCAAGTGGAAATTGCCTGTAAGATTGCGGTTTTTAATTTATTCGACTTGAATTTTGTCACATCTGCAACAGACCAATTTTGAAATTAAAAGCAAGAGGGCCAAGAGGGCCAAGAGGGCCAAGAGGGCCAAGAGTTCCCGTAATCGATCACCCGTGTGATAGTATTATAGCAAATATGTAACTGCAAATATCAGGGGAAAATTGCTAAAACTGCAAGGAGTGGATACTATATAAATGAAACAGTTTATAAATAAAGGACACTTGTAAAAAGCCTCTTAATCTTTGAACAATTTGAAAGAGGACCTACACAGGAAACTTCCTGTGAAGTTTGGTGGATATCGGTCCTATGGTTAAGGAGGAGAGGTTATGTCATTTAATGCCAAACGTTCATTTTACCCCTTTTCTGATCCCGCCTGGTGGCTAACTTTTTCAACCAAGCAATAATGCTTGAATGAACTATATATAGTCACTCAAGGAACATTACTTCTACATTATCTAGAAATCAGAGGAGAAGAATTTTAAAGTGTTTGTCCTTTTCTGATGCCGCCTGGTGGCTATCTTTTTCAACCAAACAATAATGCTTGAATGAACTATATATAGTTACCCAAGGAACATTACTACAACATTATCTTGAAATCAGAGGAGAAGAATTTTAAAGGGTTTGTTCAATCAAAGTTTGATATAGACTTTATATCTTTGAACAATTTTGAAAAAAAGACAACTAAGGATCATCCCTGTGAAGATTGGTTGAAATAATTCCAGTGGATTAAAGAAGATGTCATTTGAAGCTTCACGTTCATTTTACCCCTTTTCTGATGCCACCTGGTTTCAATGTCTTTCGACCAATCAGTATGGCGTGGAACTTGCTGCCATATTATTCAACCAATCAATACGGATTGAACAATTTTTGTAGAGGGTCGCCCAAAGAACATTTCTACCAAATAACATTTGTAGCTGACAAGCGAATTATGAGGAGAAGAATGTTATAGTTGGGCATTTTCCGATCTGTTTCCACAGCAACCAACGTCCTTCATATAATTTAATTCTGTTAAAAGGCATTAACTATTTGAACAATTTAAAAAAAGGACCACTAAAGGAACATTCCTATGAAGCTTGAAAATTGGTCTAGTGGTTTAGGAGGAGATGTCGTTCAAAGCTAAAAGTTAACGACGGATAAAGAGTGTTCAGAAAAGATCCCCTTTAACCTAAGGTGTTCTAACAAGCAAACATATGAGGAATTGCTCATAGTGAGCAATTTCCTATTTTGCTACAATGTTTTTCGCCCTATTCATAATAGTAAAAATGCAACCATTTGAAAAATAATAACCATAATTAAGTGTACCTGACTAGGCTATAACAAATGAATCGAATGTTAGCTCACCTAGGCACGAAGTGCTCATGGTGAGTGTGATGGCCTGATGTCCATCGTCAGTACGTCCGATGTCCGTCGTCAACAATTTCTTTAAAAGACAGCTTCTCCTAAATCGCTCTTTGAATTTTGATTAAAATTGGTAGGAATGATTCTTGAGTAATTCGCTTTAATAATTATTCAAAGAAATTAAATCTATGCAGAACTCTGGTTGCCATGGCAACCGAAAGAATAAACTTTAAAAAACTTTGAAAATCTTCTTTTCTGAAACAGAAAGGCCTTGAGCTTAGCTATTTGGTATGTAGCATTTTCTAGTGGTCCTCTACAAAGATTGCTCAAATTATGCCCCTGGGGTCAAAATTGTCCCCGCCCCGGGTATCAACTTTTTAACATACACTACAGGTATATAGGACTATCGTTTTTGAAAATATTTTTGTCTGAAACAGAAAGAGATAGATCTTAGACATTTGGTGCGTATCATTGTCTAGTAGTTCTCAACCCAGATTGATCAAAATTGGTCTCGTCCCGGGGGTCACCTGTTTTACATAGAGGAATATAGAGAACAACTTTGAAAATCTTCTTGTAGAATTCTCTAGTGGTCTACAAAGATTGAACAAATGATGACTCTTGGTTCAAAGCTGGCCCACCCAGGGGCTCACCTGTTATACATAGAGATATATAGGGAAACACTTTTAAAATCATCTTGTCTGAAACTTAGGGTCCTTGAGCTTAGATATGGTGTGAAGCTTTTTCAAGTGATCCTCTACAAATTGTGTTCACATTTTCCCCTGGAGTCAAAATTGGTTACCTGTTTTACATAAATGTATACAGGGAAAAGCTTTCAAAATCTACTTGACTAAAAATGAAAGGCTTAGAGCTAAGATGTTTCTTATAATAAAGTTGCAAATATGCGGCAAAAGGAGAAATTGCTCATTATGAGCAATTTCTCCTTTTGCCGCAATGGCTATAAACGTCGTGTGTTGCAGAGGCATCAGAAAGCGTCTGGATGTGTGAAAGGGTTAACTCTTTCAGCGCCAAAGGCAATATTGAGGTTTTTGCAAACAATGCTGATTCAGGCGAGTCAGCTCGTAACCTGAAATCAGCATTGTTTGCCTTTTATTTATTAAAATAGTCCAAACTTTTATTACATGAGAAAATGGAGACGCCCGATATTGAACATGGAAGAGTTTACTTTAAACAATTCGGCGCTGAAAGAGTTAAGCGAGCGCAACACGCACACTAAAGAAATATATCTCCAACTCATAATGATATATTTTTTTTTTTGGCCACAATGTTTTCAAAGAAGTTTGATGAAGATGTGTCAATATGCTTCTTCAAGTAGGACAGTGATAAAACTGATACATTATGTACCTTAATATATATCCAAAATGACATTTCGTAACAAATTTTCACGACTACATGATAATAAAAACTGTTAATTTTGTTGCCTTTAATCTTGTTTTCATAACAGATACAACCAGAGAACCACCAGGCGTTAGTTTATAACTTTCTTCTAGAATGACATATTATTTTGTCAGTGAGGACAGTGATCTCTTTTTTTTTTTTATCAAATATTGATTTCACAGATACTAATAAATAGCTTTAAACAGTTATACAACATCATAACTAGTAGTTTTGGTTAATTGGTTGTATGTAGTTAATCGCTGTTTTCAACAATATTCCAGTAATTTTAAAACTGCGTTAAAACTCCGAACACTCCAAACTCATTCAGGAGCTGCGACACGCTCTCACACAAGCACTGTAGACGTACGTTCCCTACAGGGCAGTAGTAACGTCATGACATATGTTGTTACATATTCAAACAGATTGTGAGATTGTAATGACCTTGTCGCCGAGCCCCGGTAGCTCAGGCGGTAGCGACGCGGGCTGTCAATCCAGGGGTTGTGAGTTCGAATCCCAGCTCGGCCAACATTCTTTCTGACGTTTGACAAAAGTCAATGTGACAAGCTTCTTTCGTCTTCCACCAATGGGCTTACACAAATCTATGTGGAAAAGCAGGTAGTTGCTTGGAATTTTGTTGTGTGGATTACTGGTGTGAGAAAGCCAGGAATCGCATGAATAAGTGAACTAGCCGCCGTGATATGACTGAACAATTGTAGAAAACAGCGTTAAACCCCAATCAAGCAATTGAATAAACTGTATGACTGTGAACGCTGATCTTGATCAACATTGTGCTCGAATGTCGGATTGAACTATTCGACATTGACTTGCCCTATTAACACTTTCCCTCATACAACAATTCTTCAGCAGACGACTTTGAACATATTTTGTCAAAAAAATGAAAATCTCTATAATTGAATGGTTGACCTATTTACTAAAAGTGGAAAACATTGGGGCAAAAGGAGAAAATGCTCGTTTTCAGCAATTTCTTCTTTTGTCGCTATGTTTACAAAAAGCCGTCTGCTGCAGAGACGTCAGCAAGCGTCTAAATGAGGGAAAGGGTTAAACCTACATTTACTTGATTCAATCCGACTGAAGATGTAAGATGCATACTATAATAATGTTTTATCACATAAATACCCTTATTTTCAATTGTTTAAAACATTTTTTTTTTTTCTTCTAATTGAAAAATGATGAGGACTACTTTTTTATGCGGTGAATCACAAGTTCTTATGAAGAATATGTTATTCGGTCTTTGTTTTGATGTTGTCAATATTTTTCATTAAAACACACTGTTTAGGTGATAAAAAGAATCCATCACTCGTTTTCCTTTGGAGAAGATTTCTTAAATTCGTCTCGAAAAAGAGAGTTATTAACCTCGCCAAGAGGCTCGGTTAATAACCGTCTTTTTCTAGACTCATTTAAGAAATCTTGATCTCCAAAGAAAACTCATGATGGATCCTATTTATATCCAACGTTTTATATTATATATTCACAGCGTTTGTGACAGGGGTATCAATGCACGGAGACATCCTCTGTTCGTGGTGTAAAAACTCGGGCGACGTCACGTGTACGAGAAAATTCTGCGAGAATCCAGAACGAGACAAGCACGTGGAGGATAGCGGCGTCGAGTGTATGCAAGGCATCTGCCGGTGGCAAAAAGAGACCGTTGTTAGCGCGGGCTACAATAACTACTACAACGGGTGGTGGCAGCCGAACAATTTGATGCTCGTGTTTGACCAGTTCACGCGAGATCTCGCCTCGGCCTATCGGGATGTCTACATGGCAACTTCGAGGGCGATTGATGTTCTTGGATAATTATAAAATTTCAAATAAGATATTTCAAATAATCTTCTTGTTTTCTGATGTGTTGGTCCGAAGGACATTTTAAAATGCCACTCGTCTCGCCGTGAAAATTGTAATATTCTTATCTGGCCCTTTATGTTTCGCAAATAAGTCAAAGCAGTTTAAATGAAGCTTTTTTCGACCAGCATATAAAGTTAACAAGTTTGTTATAGTGTTTGTTACATTGAAATCAAAGTACTCAAAGTATTGGATGGTCGGGTTCACTTGAAAACCCTAAAGATTAAATATGTTCAAAGATATTGAAAGTACAAAGAAAAACATGGATAGTGGTGTATGAAGTGGTACGAAAACTGATAAGGGTCAATATTCAGTTAATTTTGATTCATTTACTGCATTCAACATAAACAAAGAAACTATTTAAAAATAAATACTATTTTAATTGAAATATACATTGAATTTTTTGGGGACTTTGAGCATAACAATCTTCAAATCAGGAAATAGAAAATGCGCGAAAGTATCAACACCAATTTGACTTAACCTGGCCAATTTACACAATATTGTTTATGTGTTGACATGCAACGTAAAACCTTGCATGGAACAAAATCGATATTGCTTTACTCTGCTAAATTAATTATAAACTCCGATTGTGTTTGAGTGCCTGCATACATGTATAAAAACACACCAACATATTCAATATTTTTCGGCAAGAGATTCATTTACCCAGGAGGGAGAGCGAAAACAAGGCTCAAAATCGTCTCTTTCTGCAACAAATACTGAACAAATTACATGAATGTGACACATGTTTCTCCGACCATCTCACGGAAGTAACCGAATTTCGTTTAAACATGTAACATTATCTACTGAATAAAAGACATAAATATTTGTGTTTCCAGAGGCATGTTTTCAACAGTAACTGCGTAGTTTCGACATCCGTTGGAAACGTTTCGACCGCAATTGAACCCGTCTAAAAAGCCAGTCATGTGCGACTTATGAGACATCTTAGAATACATTTTAATTCCGAATCATATCCTTTTAGCTCTGCACCAGACAGGCAGGTATTCTGAACAGCTGTTGAAAATAATAATTGCGTATATAGAACCAGATTCCAACGTCCGTCCGCGGTTTTGTCACAAACAAAAGACTTAATTAAACCTTTTAAGTTTTGTATCAATGCTTTCAACTCTTTTCAATAATCATCGCTTTATTGCTGGAGGTTGTCCATATGTAAGTTGAATGGTGTGTCATATGACAATCGAAATTCGAAGCTTTGATCAATGTTGTAAGTTTGATTAAATTCCATGTTATGCTCCGGACAAGGAAAATTGAAACGGACCATCCGACCGACTACATGGGTGACTCCAATATACCCTCTTCAAACTTCGTTTGTCGGGGGGGGGGGGGGGAGGGGGTGGGGGGGGGGGGGGGGAAATAATGACATTACGGGTATAATCTATTTTATATTATATCTATTATTATTGTCTGTACGTCATAATAAACGACAAAGATACGAATTCGAAATATAAAGTGGTCATGCAAAAATACAAACACGAAATGATGATCATCATGGTCAAGTCAATCCTTATGAAAAATCGATATTTATTGCCCTAGTATGCGTATAATTTTCGTTTGCGGACATGTTTTTTTCATAAAAAGGTAGCATCTTTACACATATTAGTTTGGTAAGGGGCCGAGCCCCGGTAGCTCAGTCAGTAGAGACGCGGGCTGTCAATCCAGAGGATGTGAGTTCGAACCCCGACTCGGCCAACTTTCTTCCCGAGTTTATGTGTCGTAGATTCCCAATCTCATTAAACCATTCGAACACGCGTATTTGTGTGCGTGCGCGTCTATTTCAGTCGGTAGCGACGCGGGCTGTCAATCCAGGGGTTGTGAGTTCGAATCCCGGCTCGTCGGCCAACTTTCTTTCCGACGTTTGACAAAAGTTAATGCGACATGCGTCATTCGTCTTCCACCAACGGGCTAAGTCTATGTGGAAAAGCAGCCAGTTGCATGGGAAGATTGTTGTGTGGAGTACTGGTGTGAGAAAACCAGGAAATACACGAGTAGGTGATATGATAGTGTCTCTGGTTTTGTCAACTATTATCGTGCACTTTTATGACGGTTGTACGACATTTAAGACACTTTCCCACATACAACATATCTGCAGGAGCCGACTTTGAAAGTATCTAGTCAAACACAGCTCTATAAATGTAGGTATTATTACTGAAAAGAGTTGAAAACAATGTGGAAAAAGGAGAACTTGATCGTTTTGAGATTTTTATTTTTTTTGTCATTATATTTTTCAAAAGTCGTCTGCTGCAAGTGGCGTCAGAAAGCGTCTCTATGTGGGAAAGGGTTAATTAATGACGAACTACAATAAGTGCATCTTACTGGTCTTGCAGTTCCGTAGGTCAGTCTCATGAGGCACGTTCACGCGAGATCTCGTTTTGAACATCCAATCAGAATCTGACAACTGGATGGGTAGTAACAGGAAAACTTCCAATTAGCAGTTTATTCGTAACCTATCGGGATTACATTCTGAATATCGGGTTCGTTGGGCGCGGCTCACATGTAAAATGATACAAATTACTGATTGTAACTTGATCTCACAAAAACATCACAGTTTATATCTATCTTATTTTAACCCGTATCTTGACTTATTTAACTCTTTCAGCGCCGAATTGTTTCAAGTAGACTCTTTCATGTTTAAAGTCGGGTCACTCTATTTCATATGTTATAAGCATTCTGAATAATAGGATAACTATAAGGTAAACAGTGCTGATTTCAGGTGAGACAGCTCGTTACGAGCTGACTCACCTGAATCAGTATTGTTTGCAAAAAGCTCAATATTGCCTTTGGCGCTGAAAGAGTTAAACATTTCTGTGAACATACTGGGTTTTCACGAAAAACTCTGACACTTACGTGGGCCGAAAAGCACTGATACACACTGCCCTGTGTTCCATAGTCACCAAACCCAAAACCTGTTTTGCGAAACCTATATAGGTTTCGTCAATAATCCGTGCATTAGTCGGTAAACCAAACCTGTTTGACGGGAGTACATGCATACTACAGGTAGGTTTCGTTCCGCTCCATAGACAAAACGTGTTTACGTTGTGTTTACGTTGTGTTTACTATGGAACACAGGGCTGGAGTTATGTGGAAAAAACACTGACACATACAGACATACTTGGTTTTCACGAAAAAAACACCCTGATAAATAATGGTATTGCACGGACAAACACTGACACATAATTTGGTTTTCGCGGAAAAACACTAAATAGATCTCATTTTGAGTGATATACCGGCTCGTATATCACGATTTGGAGTTCATGTGTGTAGTAATTAATCACGAAGGCCGAATGGTTTTAAAATGATCAAAACAACATATGTGAACATACTAGACATTTTACCTTTAATACGAATGTTAAGGGATGCAAGCGATCAAACAGAATGCATTTGAGTAAACAGAATGCACTTATACTTACATCCAAGACCACGACAATCTGAACGGATTTTACACTTTTTAACTTTTAACATGAGTGTTTAGTGGTTCTAAGTTCAAACAATCAAACAAACAAACAAACAAACACACACATTTAAACATAACTGTTGTGCCTTGTAAATGACAATATGACACTTTATACGTTAACTTCTTATGAAAACGTTCCGAGTTTGTAATATCATCTTCTACAATATAAACATTTGATTCATACTGGTTTATGACTGGTTCAGAACAATTATTTTACCCTGAAATACTTTTTTCAATGACTTATAACAATATATCTTGACAATTAATTGTTCTTGAAAATAAAAACAATTTCCCTGACTTGGCAATCTGATGCGGCAATTCTGAATTCTCGTTTTTATCCACGGTTAACCTGTTTTATAGGTCTTTAAAAACAGTTTGTTTATAATGGTTAACTTTTTTTTTTATTCTAACTGTTAATTAACCACTATATAACGGTTCACTCTGACAGGCGTGTACAGTTATACACAATTTACACGTTTGGCGGAGTCGAACGACAGTAATCATAGATATTTGTTTGTGATTGCATGAGCTCCTCGTGATTTTGTACACTGTATATTTTGCGGCCTACAAAAGCGACACGAGTCTCATAATATCCATTTTTCTGTTACTGTTTAGTAACACACCGCTAACATTCTGTACCTTCTAATTATAGGAATATAAATGTTTCCATAACCATTTCCTTTTTATGTTGTTTCGAAAAGGGAAAATAATTAAATATGGAAACATGACGAAAACAAGCTTTTTGAGCTTTCAAATAAACAAGCTTAACAAACATATTTAAACTACAAAACATGCTCCTATCCTCCATTCTGTACCTTCTTTCTTTTTCCCCTCTATATACTTCATTCTTTTTCTCTTATTCTCAATTTCTCTCTCTCATATTGATTTAATTACTAAGCCTTTTGTTGCCCTCTGATCCAGTGTGTGTATACCACGTGACTTTTGACGTCATATTTACATGGTTAGACAGCAATAATTGCTCTTGATAAAAATGTAAAAACAATGGTAACTTTTTTATTTCTTCACCATTTTTAATGAAACATGGCGCAGTTTACGCCGCTTACAATGTCCTATCTCCGGGGTTTTACAGGAGTTTGATTGGTGGTTTAGTTTTTTCAAACACTTCGAAAAATCCAGCTCCGGCTGTCGGCGATATT
>JASEVX010000015.1:0-66301 GCA_031761405.1 Serripes groenlandicus
GTAGAGGTTGGGAGGTGGTGATGTATTGATTAGTTTGTGGTGGTTTGTGTGAGGGGGTGGTGATGGGGTTATTATGGGGGGTGGTGGGGGTGTGTTGTTGATTTTAGATGGTAGTGGTGTTTTGTTAGGGGGGTTGGAGAGGGGTGGTTGGGGTGGTTGTTGGAGTAGTTTGGGGGGTGTGGATATGGGTTTGAGGTGGTTGTATGGTTGTTAGGGGGATTGTGGAGGGTGTATGTAGGGTGAGGTTTTTGTGGAGGTTGGGATAGTGGGGGGGGGGGTTGGTATGGTGGGGGGGGTGTTTGTATGTGTGGTTGTTGGGTGGTTGGGGGGGGGGATGGGGGGGTATTAGGGGTTGGGTGGGGGATGTTGGAGTGGGGGTTGGGGTGGGGTGGGTAGGTTGATTTGAATAGAATTTTGTTTGTTGTTTGGGGTATTTGTTGTTGTATGATGGTTTTGTGGGTAGGATTGGGGAGTGTGGGGTTGGTGTTTGTGAGTGTGATTTTATTATTGTAGGGTATGTTTATATTGGGGGGAATGAGTGGTGTATGGGAGGAGTATATGTTGGTTTAAGGATAAGTTTTTGATTATGGTGGGTAGAGGAGGTTGGATGAGTGAATTTGTAAGTTATGAAGGAGATGAGTTAAATTATGTATAGGGGAGGAAGAAGGTGTGGGGAAGGGGGTGTTGATGGTAGTGTGTAAAGTGATAAAGGTTGGGTTGGGGAGGAATAGGTGAAGGAGAGTAGGTGAGGTGAGTGTGTGGTAATGTGGAATGTAGGGGGGGGGAGAGAGGTAGTAGATGTGGGTGGGAGGTGAGGTTGAGTTAATGTGGTTTGGTAGTTTTATGTGGGGGAGTTATTTTTGGGAGATGGTATTTAGGAGGGGTGGTGGGTGAGTAATAGTGGTGTTATTGGAGATTGTGGAGTGAGAGGGTGGTTTGTTGGGATGGGTTTGAAGGGGGGAGTGGGTGGGTGTGGGTAGTGGATTTTGTGTTTTTGTTTGAATGTTTGGTTGTGTGGGGTGTGGGTGGTGGGGAGGGTGGTTGGGTATTGATAGGATGGGTGTTTTAGTTGTGTTGTGGTGTTGTTAGGGGGGGTGGGTTGAGAGATTGAGGTAGTTGTTTGAGGTAATTTGTTAGGAGAGGTGTTGTGTGTGGGGAGGGAGTGTGTTGTGGGTGTTGTTGTAGTTGTGAGTGAGATTTGTATTGTAGTTAGGATTGGTTTTATGTTGGTATTTGTTATTTGAATGAAGGGTATTATTAGTTTGATGCCGACTTATATCGCGGCGTAGTGGAGAAAAATGGTCTGAATCGTCCACAGCTTCACATACATTTAAACGTCTGTATGGTATATATTGTTCAGTTTGTTTGCTGTTTGATGCCGCTTTCAACAATATTTCATTCATATCACGGCGTTTCCTTGGTAAGTTACAAGTACTACTGGTCCATTTATCCTGACACCAGCCAGTCAGACGTAATGCTAACCCCGCAACCTTGAGCGCCAAGGAGGGCAGCCATTACTACGTATAATATATATATATAAGGACCATGAAGAATTATTATAAAGAAAAGCAAATTGCAGGAGAAAGCAGATACTATCTGTATCGATTAAATTTCAAACACAAAATCGAAAACATCGTGAGGAAATGAAAACATGTTCTTTATGGTAATTCATTTTTCATCTTAAAGTCGACCACTACATGAGAGTTTACCGTTTTACTCCTGCAGACGCATTTTGACGCATATAAGGCAGAATACTTTTGAAAACATTGTGACAAAATGAGAAATTGCTCAAAACGAGCAATTTTTCCTTTTATCACAAAGTTTTGAACTTTTTTCAGTAATTATTCCTTCAGTAATAGAGATTTTCCTTATTTTTGAGTAGATATTTTCAAAGTCGTATGTGGGAAAGGGTTAACCGTTTTACTCTTGCAGACGCGTTTTGACGCATCTGCAGCAGACGTCTTTTGAAAACATTGTGACAAAAGGAGAAATTGTTCAAGACGAGCAATTTCTCCTTTTGCTACAAAGTTTTCAACTATTTGCAGTAATTATTCCTACATTAATAGAGATTTTTTTCTATTTTTGAGTAGACATTTTCAGTCGTCTGCTGCATAATGTGTCTACCAGACGGACATGGTTAATCCTGTCGCTCATAACCAGCAATTTCCCACTTTTCTAAAATATTTTCTTTTACACTAAATCTTATAATGTATAAACTGCATCCCTAACCCATATACAGACACATTTGCAGCAGACAACTTTGAAACACATTGGGGAAAAAGGAGACACTGCTCATAATGACTGCCATTAAGAAAGATTAGTCATTATTTTTGTTAAGATGTTTTCAAAGTCCTCTGCTGCAGAAGGATGGTTTTCCGAAGATGTGACCCATAAAACTATATCGGGAAATGGTTTGTAAGCTTTGCAAAAGAAGATAACTTAGTAATTGGTTAAACGGAAAACAGCTGTAACTGTGTAATGTGACAAAATGAAGATACAATTGTTTTGCATGAATCCCACCAATACTATTATATATATATGTCACAATGATGACCTATGACCTGTATATTTTAATGACATCCTTGATTTCCTGTCGACAGATTGGACACACTGCATTCCGTTCTTGTTTCACCGCCTGTGCACACTCGTAACACATGCACATATGTCCGCATGTGTACAACACCGCATTCACTGGTCTCTCATAACACACATTGTCTGCAATAGGATTTTCGTTAATTGAGCTGGGCGTCGCCGGCATTGATGTCTGTGAGGGGTAGATTTTCGGCGTTGAGGGGGAGGGAGGTATAAGGGGGATGCTCCGAGACATTGCGGTTGGGTTGTGACCCTCAAAATGTAGATTCATCGACAATCGTTGAGGAGTGGGGGTGGCAGTGTGACTGACAGGGCACCGGAGGTTGATCTTGACCTTGGAAATGGTCTAGGAGGCTGCGGAGGCTGGGGGAACAGTAGCACCGAAAGGATAAAATATAATATGAGAAGCTTATTTCACTTAACCCTTTCCCACCTATGACAATATTAAAGTTTGTCTAAGATCCTTACTTTCTGTCCATATTCATATCACAAATATTTTCAATAAACGTCTTAGAAGCGTTGACAAATTTAAAATCTGCAGCAGAGGACCTTGAATCTTTTTTGACAAATGTGACAGAAAATGCATAAATTAAAAGTTTTTGATTATCAAATATAGTTGACAGCAGTGTAACAAAAGTAGAAATTGCTCATTGTGAGCAAAATTTGCTGCTGAATATGCGACCTAAAGCGTTTGCATTTTGGTAAAGGCTAAATCAGGGACACTACATACATACAGTGTACCTGGTTAAATGGATGTCCAGCTTGAATCAAATCTGAACTTGTCATAATGACGCTAAAGTATTGTTGTTGTTTTTATTTAGCAATGCATATCTAACGTTACTGTTATCTGATGTGGGCGGTGTCATAGACCTGTGGATAGGCTTATCCATTCTTAGCTTTTATGAAATCGTTCAGCTCCTTTTCGAAGTTATCGACTTATTGATGTACAAATTACGTCGACCTCGACAGAAACTCGACAACAACAAGACATCGAGAGGAGTAACTGCAATCGCCAAAGGGACCAATTTCTTGTCAAAGATGGTATAATCGATGGTTATAGAAACTCCTTTAATCAACTAGACGAATACACAAACGGGTACCAGAATAAACGATAAAGCATCTATCAACTGGAGATGTGTAGAAACGATTGACATTATCACAGATACAGACTTTGTTGATGACTCTTCAACAGACGAACTTAGAAATAGTACGGGTGTGTGTTGCGGGAACGGACGAGAGAAAGATGTTTCAACATAGCACGATATTTCTTTCTAATTATGTACAAATACATATACACCTTAACAATAACAGTTTAACGCTTGTTTTACGCTTGATACATGTTTGTCATGATCTGCAATCACTGTCCGACCTTTGGGTAACCGGTTAGTCCATTTAACTAACTATATATAAAGACGACCTTGTCCATTTAATATTGAATAGTAGTGCAGTATCCGCCGTAAGAAAAGAAATTTACATGGCACTGATTTCTATTTGTATGGTGGATGAATTTGTTGTTGGGCAGGGCGCCACAAAATCTCCGTGCGAAAACACTAAAAAAAGGTAATTTAGCATATTGAGTCGCGTCAATACGCCAGAACGAGAATAAGTATATGTGTCGTTCTGTCCTGTTATTGTGCTTAACAAACTATCCAACTACACACATATGCAGTTGTATGCTTTTGATGTAAGTATTTTACGACATTCTACATGTTAACAGACATTTGTGATTATTGTTGATAGAATAATCAAAACGCATACTATTATAAAAGCAACTGTTTGAATGTCTCTCTTTGGAGAGGGGTAATAATCATTCTCCAAATGTTTATAGTGCACCTTTAAATCGATGGCATACAGGAAGAACCTTTTTCAGATTGCGCGGATGACCAGACTGATCTAGAACCAATCTGGCCGTAATGTCCCGGCGTTTGTTTTCATGGGACATTATTTTTGTAGCAAGACCTCGGTACTTAAGAATGTTATGAATGTGTTGGTGCATTGGTGAGCAACCTTTAATTAGTTTCATAATGCTATTTTAATTTATTTATTTACGTAATCAAAGGCCACCGGCCCAAAATACATAATCAAATGTTACAAATAATAATACATCATGTGAAAAATAGGTTACGTCAATTTCTATATGTTTAAGTATAAATATGCTATATGCAAAACAGACAATACTTTACAGGAAACACAATTTGTCCATCGATGATGACATTGCTTCTACACATAATTAAACCGTCACGCGAGAAAATCAACATTATGGACTCTGCGTAATGCATCGATCCAAATGAGCCTAAGCATGCCGCGCAGGCTAACCCAGACAGACACTTTTCGCCTCCTGATATTTTCCGTTTTAGGAATCATTACTATATACCCGTATCACCCTGAGATGGAATGTGTCGGTCCAGCTTATCCTGCGCGGACTGATCTGAGTCGATATATTACGCAGAGTCCATACTGTTGGTTTTCTCGCGGGACGACTCATATGTAGTTCTGATCTGAAGTCGAACCAGATTAAATGACTAAAACAGTATTTGTCTGAACAAGAAGATTTCTCATTACAAACGTCGGTGAGGTATTTATCTGACCACGAGTATAAGCAAGTCTCAAGAGTCGTATCTCTTGATGAAATAATTTCATTTAAATCCTTGTTGCTTTGATGTTGATTTGACTAGTCAAAATATAAAAATAAATCCATAATTATGATATTTTTTAGTTTTAGTTTGCTTGAGTAATTGACAATCACTGCATGTATAAAACTATTTATATTTTATATTACTTGTTTTGTTATCTCTCAATCTGACTATTGAAATCGGACCAAATTACTTCTCTGTAGATATATATGTGGGCGGGCGAGATTTAGGTTTTAATGAGATGTGCTATCTCTTAAAGTCGATCCATTTGGAATAAATACCTTCAGTTTTACAAACCTGTCATGAACATAGAAAAAATGATCTAAAGAATGAAGGGTATTATTAGTTTGATGCCGACTTATATCGCGGCGTAGTGGAGAAAAATGGTCTGAATCGTCCACAGCTTCACATACATTTAAACGTCTGTATGGTATATATTGTTCAGTTTGTTTGCTGTTTGATGCCGCTTTCAACAATATTTCATTCATATCACGGCGTTTCCTTGGTAAGTTACAAGTACTACTGGTCCATTTATCCTGACACCAGCCAGTCAGACGTAATGCTAACCCCGCAACCTTGAGCGCCAAGGAGGGCAGCCATTACTACGTATAATATATATATATAAGGACCATGAAGAATTATTATAAAGAAAAGCAAATTGCAGGAGAAAGCAGATACTATCTGTATCGATTAAATTTCAAACACAAAATCGAAAACATCGTGAGGAAATGAAAACATGTTCTTTATGGTAATTCATTTTTCATCTTAAAGTCGACCACTACATGAGAGTTTACCGTTTTACTCCTGCAGACGCATTTTGACGCATATAAGGCAGAATACTTTTGAAAACATTGTGACAAAATGAGAAATTGCTCAAAACGAGCAATTTTTCCTTTTATCACAAAGTTTTGAACTTTTTTCAGTAATTATACCTTCAGTAATAGAGATTTTCCTTATTTTTGAGTAGATATTTTCAAAGTCGTATGTGGGAAAGGGTTAACCGTTTTACTCTTGCAGACGTCTTTTGAAAACATTGTGACAAAAGGAGAAATTGTTCAAGACGAGCAATTTCTCCTTTTGCTACAAAGTTTTCAACTATTTGCAGTAATTATTCCTACATTAATAGAGATTTTTTTCTATTTTTGAGTAGACATTTTCAGTCGTCTGCTGCATAATGTGTCTACCAGACGGACATGGTTAATCCTGTCGCTCATAACCAGCAATTTCCCACTTTTCTAAAATATTTTCTTTTACACTAAATCTTATAATGTATAAACTGCATCCCTAACCCATATACAGACACATTTGCAGCAGACAACTTTGAAACACATTGGGGAAAAAGGAGACACTGCTCATAATGACTGCCATTAAGAAAGATTAGTCATTATTTTTGTTAAGATGTTTTCAAAGTCCTCTGCTGCAGAAGGATGGTTTTCCGAAGATGTGACCCATAAAACTATATCGGGAAATGGTTTGTAAGCTTTGCAAAAGAAGATAACTTAGTAATTGGTTAAACGGAAAACAGCTGTAACTGTGTAATGTGACAAAATGAAGATACAATTGTTTTGCATGAATCCCACCAATACTATTATATATATATGTCACAATGATGACCTATGACCTGTATATTTTAATGACATCCTTGATTTCCTGTCGACAGATTGGACACACTGCATTCCGTTCTTGTTTCACCGCCTGTGCACACTCGTAACACATGCACATATGTCCGCATGTGTACAACACCGCATTCACTGGTCTCTCATAACACACATTGTCTGCAATAGGATTTTCGTTAATTGAGCTGGGCGTCGCCGGCATTGATGTCTGTGAGGGGTAGATTTTCGGCGTTGAGGGGGAGGGAGGTATAAGGGGGATGCTCCGAGACATTGCGGTTGGGTTGTGACCCTCAAAATGTAGATTCATCGACAATCGTTGAGGAGTGGGGGTGGCAGTGTGACTGACAGGGCACCGGAGGTTGATCTTGACCTTGGAAATGGTCTAGGAGGCTGCGGAGGCTGGGGGAACAGTAGCACCGAAAGGATAAAATATAATATGAGAAGCTTATTTCACTTAACCCTTTCCCACCTATGACAATATTAAAGTTTGTCTAAGATCCTTACTTTCTGTCCATATTCATATCACAAATATTTTCAATAAACGTCTTAGAAGCGTTGACAAATTTAAAATCTGCAGCAGAGGACCTTGAATCTTTTTTGACAAATGTGACAGAAAATGCATAAATTAAAAGTTTTTGATTATCAAATATAGTTGACAGCAGTGTAACAAAAGTAGAAATTGCTCATTGTGAGCAAAATTTGCTGCTGAATATGCGACCTAAAGCGTTTGCATTTTGGTAAAGGCTAAATCAGGGACACTACATACATACAGTGTACCTGGTTAAATGGATGTCCAGCTTGAATCAAATCTGAACTTGTCATAATGACGCTAAAGTATTGTTGTTGTTTTTATTTAGCAATGCATATCTAACGTTACTGTTATCTGATGTGGGCGGTGTCATAGACCTGTGGATAGGCTTATCCATTCTTAGCTTTTATGAAATCGTTCAGCTCCTTTTCGAAGTTATCGACTTATTGATGTACAAATTACGTCGACCTCGACAGAAACTCGACAACAACAAGACATCGAGAGGAGTAACTGCAATCGCCAAAGGGACCAATTTCTTGTCAAAGATGGTATAATCGATGGTTATAGAAACTCCTTTAATCAACTAGACGAATACACAAACGGGTACCAGAATAAACGATAAAGCATCTATCAACTGGAGATGTGTAGAAACGATTGACATTATCACAGATACAGACTTTGTTGATGACTCTTCAACAGACGAACTTAGAAATAGTACGGGTGTGTGTTGCGGGAACGGACGAGAGAAAGATGTTTCAACATAGCACGATATTTCTTTCTAATTATGTACAAATACATATACACCTTAACAATAACAGTTTAACGCTTGTTTTACGCTTGATACATGTTTGTCATGATCTGCAATCACTGTCCGACCTTTGGGTAACCGGTTAGTCCATTTAACTAACTATATATAAAGACGACCTTGTCCATTTAATATTGAATAGTAGTGCAGTATCCGCCGTAAGAAAAGAAATTTACATGGCACTGATTTCTATTTGTATGGTGGATGAATTTGTTGTTGGGCAGGGCGCCACAAAATCTCCGTGCGAAAACACTAAAAAAAGGTAATTTAGCATATTGAGTCGCGTCAATACGCCAGAACGAGAATAAGTATATGTGTCGTTCTGTCCTGTTATTGTGCTTAACAAACTATCCAACTACACACATATGCAGTTGTATGCTTTTGATGTAAGTATTTTACGACATTCTACATGTTAACAGACATTTGTGATTATTGTTGATAGAATAATCAAAACGCATACTATTATAAAAGCAACTGTTTGAATGTCTCTCTTTGGAGAGGGGTAATAATCATTCTCCAAATGTTTATAGTGCACCTTTAAATCGATGGCATACAGGAAGAACCTTTTTCAGATTGCGCGGATGACCAGACTGATCTAGAACCAATCTGGCCGTAATGTCCCGGCGTTTGTTTTCATGGGACATTATTTTTGTAGCAAGACCTCGGTACTTAAGAATGTTATGAATGTGTTGGTGCATTGGTGAGCAACCTTTAATTAGTTTCATAATGCTATTTTAATTTATTTATTTACGTAATCAAAGGCCACCGGCCCAAAATACATAATCAAATGTTACAAATAATAATACATCATGTGAAAAATAGGTTACGTCAATTTCTATATGTTTAAGTATAAATATGCTATATGCAAAACAGACAATACTTTACAGGAAACACAATTTGTCCATCGATGATGACATTGCTTCTACACATAATTAAACCGTCACGCGAGAAAATCAACATTATGGACTCTGCGTAATGCATCGATCCAAATGAGCCTAAGCATGCCGCGCAGGCTAACCCAGACAGACACTTTTCGCCTCCTGATATTTTCCGTTTTAGGAATCATTACTATATACCCGTATCACCCTGAGATGGAATGTGTCGGTCCAGCTTATCCTGCGCGGACTGATCTGAGTCGATATATTACGCAGAGTCCATACTGTTGGTTTTCTCGCGGGACGACTCATATGTAGTTCTGATCTGAAGTCGAACCAGATTAAATGACTAAAACAGTATTTGTCTGAACAAGAAGATTTCTCATTACAAACGTCGGTGAGGTATTTATCTGACCACGAGTATAAGCAAGTCTCAAGAGTCGTATCTCTTGATGAAATAATTTCATTTAAATCCTTGTTGCTTTGATGTTGATTTGACTAGTCAAAATATAAAAATAAATCCATAATTATGATATTTTTTAGTTTTAGTTTGCTTGAGTAATTGACAATCACTGCATGTATAAAACTATTTATATTTTATATTACTTGTTTTGTTATCTCTCAATCTGACTATTGAAATCGGACCAAATTACTTCTCTGTAGATATATATGTGGGCGGGCGAGATTTAGGTTTTAATGAGATGTGCTATCTCTTAAAGTCGATCCATTTGGAATAAATACCTTCAGTTTTACAAACCTGTCATGAACATAGAACAAATGATCTAAAGAATGAAGGGTATTATTAGTTTGATGCCGACTTATATCGCGGCGTAGTGGAGAAAAATGGTCTGAATCGTCCACAGCTTCACATACATTTAAACGTCTGTATGGTATATATTGTTCAGTTTGTTTGGTGTTTGATGCCGCTTTCAACAATATTTTATTCATATCACGGCGTTTCCTTGGTAAGTTACAAGTACTACTGGTCCATTTATCCTGACACCAGCCAGTCAGACGTAATGCTAACCCCGCAACCTTGAGCGCCAAGGAGGGCAGCCATTACTACGTATAATATATATATATATAAGGACCATGAAGAATTATTATAAAGAAAAGCAAATTGCAGGAGAAAGCAGATACCATCTGTATCGATTAAATTTCAAACACAAAATCGAAAACATCGTGAGGAAATGACAACATGTTCTTTATAGTAATTCATTTTTCATCTTAAAGTCGACCACTACATGAAGAGTTTACCGTTTTACTCCTGCAGACGCATTTTGACGCATATAAGGCAGAATACTTTTGAAAACATTGTGACAAAATGAGAAATTGCTCAAAACGAGCAATTTTTCCTTTTATCACAAAGTTTTGAACTTTTTTCAGTAATTATTCCTTCAGTAATAGAGATTTTCCTTATTTTTGAGTAGATATTTTCAAAGTCGTATGTGGGAAAGGGTTAACCGTTTTACTCTTGCAGACGCGTTTTGACGCATCTGCAACAGACGTCTTTTGAAAACATTGTGACAAAAGGAGAAATTGTTCAAGACGAGCAATTTCTCCTTTTGCTACAAAGTTTTCAACTATTTGCAGTAATTATTCCTACATTAATAGAGATTTTTTTCTATTTTTGAGTAGACATTTTCAGTCGTCTGCTGCATAATGTGTCTACCAGACGGACATGGTTAATCCTGTCGCTCATAACCAGCAATTTCCCACTTTTCTAAAATATTTTCTTTTACACTAAATCTTATAATGTATAAACTGCATCCCTAACCCATATACAGACACATTTGCAGCAGACAACTTTGAAACACATTGGGGAAAAAGGAGACACTGCTCATAATGACTGCCATTAGATTAGATTAGATTAGATTAGAAAGATTAGTCATTATTTTTGTTAAGATGTTTTCAAAGTCCTCTGCTGCAGAAGGATGGTTTTCCGAAGATGTGACCCATAAAACTATATCGGGAAATGGTTTGTAAGCTTTGCAAAAGAAGATAACTTATTAATTGGTTAAACGGAAAACAGCTGTAACTGTGTAATGTGACAAAATGAAGATACAATTGTTTTGCATGAATCCCACCAATACTATTATATATATATGTCACAATGATGACCTATGACCTGTATATTTTAATGACATCCTTGATTTCCTGTCGACAGATTGGACACACTGCATTCCGTTCTTGTTTCACCGCCTGTGCACACTCGTAACACATGCACATATGTCCGCATGTGTACAACACCGCATTCACTGGTCTCTCATAACACACATTGCACTCATTGTCTGCAATAGGATTTTCGTTAATTGAGCTGGGCGTCGCCGGCATTGATGTCTGTGAGGGGTATATTTTCGGCGTTGAGGGGGAGGGAGGTATAAGGGGGATGCTCCGAGACATTGCGGTTGGGTTGTGACCCTCAAAATGTAGATTCATCGACAATCGTTGAGGAGTGGGGGTGGCAGTGTGACTGACAGGGCACCGGAGGTTGATCTTGACCTTGGAAATGGTCTAGGAGGCTGCGGAGGCTGGGGGAACAGTAGCACCGAAAGGATAAAATATAATATGAGAAGCTTATTTCACTTAACCCTTTCCCACCTATGACAATATTAAAGTTTGTCTAAGATCCTTACTTTCTGTCCATATTCATATCACAAATATTTTCAATAAACGTCTTAGAAGCGTTGACAAATTTAAAATCTGCAGCAGAGGACCTTGAATCTTTTTTGACAAATGTGACAGAAAATGCATAAATTAAAAGTTTTTGATTATCAAATATAGTTGACAGCAGTGTAACAAAAGTAGAAATTGCTCATCGTGAGCAAAATTTGCTGCTAAATATGAGACCTAAAGCGTTTGCATTTTGGTAAAGGCTAAATCAGGGACACTACATACATACAGTGTACGTATGAATGGATGTCCAGCTTGAATCAAATCTGAACTTGTCATAATGACGCTAAAGTATTGTTGTTGTTTTTATTTAGCAATGCATATCTAACGTTACTGTTATCTGATGTGGGCGGTGTCATAGACCTGTGGATAGGCTTATCCATTCTTAGCTTTTATGAAATCGTTCAGCTCCTTTTCGAAGTTATCGACTTATTGATGTACAAATTACGTCGACCTCGACAGAAACTCGACAACAACAAGACATCGAGAGGAGTAACTGCAATCGCCAAAGGGACCAATTTCTTGTCAAAGATGGTATAATCGATGGTTATAGAAACTCCTTTAATCAACTAGACGAATACACAAACGGGTACCAGAATAAACGATAAAGCATCTATCAACTGGAGATGTGTAGAAACGATTGACATTATCACAGATACAGACTTTGTTGATGACTCTTCAACAGACGAACTTAGAAATAGTACGGGTGTGTGTTGCGGGAACGGACGAGAGAAAGATGTTTCAACATCGCACGATATTTCTTTCTAATTATGTACAAATACATATACACCTTAACAATAACAGTTTAACGCTTGTTTTACGCTTGATACATGTTTGTCATGATCTGCAATCACTGTCCGACCTTTGGGTAACCGGTTAGTCCATTTAACTAACTATATATAAAGACGACCTTGTCCATTTAATATTGAATAGTAGTGCAGTATCCGCCGTAAGAAAAGAAATTTACATGGCACTGATTTCTATTTGTATGGTGGATGAATTTGTTGTTGGGCAGGGCGCCACAAAATCTCCGTGCGAAAACACTAAAAAAAGGTAATTTAGCATATTGAGTCGCGTCAATACGCCAGAACGAGAATAAGTATATGTGTCGTTCTGTCCTGTTATTGTGCTTAACAAACTATCCAACTACACACATATGCAGTTGTATGCTTTTGATGTAAGTATTTTACGACATTCTACATGTTAACAGACATTTGTGATTATTGTTGATAGAATAATCAAAACACATACTATTATAAAAGCAACTGTTTGAATGTCTCTCTTTGGAGAGGGGTAATAATCATTCTCCAAATGTTTATAGTGCACCTTTAAATCGATGGCATACAGGAAGAACCTTTTTCAGATTGCGCGGATGACCAGACTGATCTAGAACCAATCTGGCCGTAATGTCCCGGCGTTTGTTTTCATGGGACATTATTTTTGTAGCAAGACCTCGGTACTTAAGAATGTTATGAATGTGTTGGTGCATTGGTGAGCAACCTTTAATTAGTTTCATAATGCTATTTTAATTTATTTATTTACGTAATCAAAGGCCACCGGCCCAAAATACATAATCAAATGTTACAAATAATAATACATCATGTGAAAAATAGGTTACGTCAATTTCTATATGTTTAAGTATAAATATGCTATATGCAAAACAGACAATACTTTACAGGAAACACAATTTGTCCATCGATGATGACATTGCTTCTACACATAATTAAACCGTCACGCGAGAAAATCAACATTATGGACTCTGCGTAATGCATCGATCCAAATGAGCCTAAGCATGCCGCGCAGGCTAACCCAGACAGACACTTTTCGCCTCCTGATATTTTCCGTTTTAGGAATCATTACTATATACCCGTATCACCCTGAGATGGAATGTGTCGGTCCAGCTTATCCTGCGCGGACTGATCTGAGTCGATATATTACGCAGAGTCCATACTGTTGGTTTTCTCGCGGGACGACTCATATGTAGTTCTGATCTGAAGTCGAACCAGATTAAATGACTAAAACAGTATTTGTCTGAACAAGAAGATTTCTCATTACAAACGTCGGTGAGGTATTTATCTGACCACGAGTATAAGCAAGTCTCAAGAGTCGTATCTCTTGATGAAATAATTTCATTTAAATCCTTGTTGCTTTGATGTTGATTTGACTAGTCAAAATATAAAAATAAATCCATAATTATGATATTTTTTAGTTTTAGTTTGCTTGAGTAATTGACAATCACTGCATGTATAAAACTATTTATATTTTATATTACTTGTTTTGTTATCTCTCAATCTGACTATTGAAATCGGACCAAATTACTTCTCTGTAGGTATATATGTGGGCGGGCGAGATTTAGGTTTTAATGAGATGTGCTATCTCTTAAAGTCGATCCATTTGGAATAAATACCTTCAGTTTTACAAACCTGTCATGAACATAGAACAAATGATCTAAAGAATGAAGGGTATTATTAGTTTGATGCCGACTTATATCGCGGCGTAGTGGAGAAAAATGGTCTGAATCGTCCACAGCTTCACATACATTTAAACGTCTGTATGGTATATATTGTTCAGTTTGTTTGGTGTTTGATGCCGCTTTCAACAATATTTTATTCATATCACGGCGTTTCCTTGGTAAGTTACAAGTACTACTGGTCCATTTAT
The DNA here is from genome assembly GCA_031761405.1 of Serripes groenlandicus. Lineage (NCBI taxonomy): Eukaryota > Metazoa > Mollusca > Bivalvia > Cardiida > Cardiidae > Serripes > Serripes groenlandicus. The sequence continues at coordinate 14,385 of JASEVX010000015.1, forward strand.
CCTGACACCAGCCAGTCAGACGTAATGCTAACCCCGCAACCTTGAGCGCCAAGGAGGGCAGCCATTACTACGTATAATATATATATATATAAGGACCATGAAGAATTATTATAAAGAAAAGCAAATTGCAGGAGAAAGCAGATACCATCTGTATCGATTAAATTTCAAACACAAAATCGAAAACATCGTGAGGAAATGACAACATGTTCTTTATGGTAATTCATTTTTCATCTTAAAGTCGACCACTACATGAGAGTTTACCGTTTTACTCCTGCAGACGCATTTTGACGCATATAAGGCAGAATACTTTTGAAAACATTGTGACAAAATGAGAAATTGCTCAAAACGAGCAATTTTTAATTTTATCACAAAGTTTTGAACTTTTTTCAGTAATTATTCCTTCAGTAATAGAGATTTTCCTTATTTTTGAGTAGATATTTTCAAAGTCGTCTGCTGCAGAATTGTCGTATGTGGGAAAGGGTTAACCGTTTTACTCTTGCAGACGCGTTTTGACGCATCTGCAGCAGACGTCTTTTGAAAACATTGTGACAAAAGGAGAAATTGTTCAAGACGAGCAATTTCTCCTTTTGCTACAAAGTTTTCAACTATTTGCAGTAATTATTCCTACATTAATAGAGATTTTTTTCTATTTTTGAGTAGACATTTTCAGTCGTCTGCATAATGTGTCTACCAGACGGACATGGTTAATCCTGTCGCTCATAACCAGCAATTTCCCACTTTTCTAAAATATTTTCTTTTACACTAAATCTTATAATGTATAAACTGCATCCCTAACCCATATACAGACACATTTTGACACATTTGCAGCAGACAACTTTGAAACACATTGGGGAAAAAGGAGACACTGCTCATAATGACTGCCATTAAGAAAGATTAGTCATTTTTTTGTTAAGATGTTTTCAAAGTCCTCTGCTGCAGAAGGATGGTTTTCCGAAGATGTGACCCATAAAACTATATCGGGAAATGGTTTGTAAGCTTTGCAAAAGAAGATAACTTAGTAATTGGTTAAACGGAAAACAGCTGTAACTGTGTAATGTGACAAAAGGAAGATACAATTGTTTTGCATGAATCCCACCAATAATATTATATATATATGTCACAATGATGATCTATGACCTGTATATTTTAATGACATCCTTGATTTCCTGTCGACAGATTGGACACACTGCATTCCGTTCTTGTTTCACCGCCTGTGCACACTCGTAACACATGCACATATGTCCGCATGTGTACAACACCGCATTCACTGGTCTCTCATAACACACATTGCACTCATTGTCTGCAATAGGATTTTCGTTAATTGAGCTGGGCGTCGCCGGCATTGATGTCTGTGAGGGGTAGATTTTCGGCGTTGAGGGGGAGGGAGGTATAAGGGGGATGCTCCGAGACATTGCGGTTGGGTTGTGACCCTCAAAATGTAGATTCATCGACAATCGTTGAGGAGTGGGGGTGGCAGTGTGACTGACAGGGCACCGGAGGTTGATCTTGACCTTGGAAATGGTCTAGGAGGCTGCGGAGGCTGGGGGAACAGTAGCACCGAAAGGATAAAATATAATATGAGAAGCTTATTTCACTTAACCCTTTCCCACCTATGACAATATTAAAGTTTGTCTAAGATCCTTACTTTCTGTCCATATTCATACACATAAAAGATCTACCTAAGATTTTATTTTCTGTTCATTTCCTTATGCATTAAAGTGGGCCTATGAAAGTGGGTCTGCTAAGATCCTACTTTACTGTCCATATCCGTACAATTTTAGTAAGGTAGACCTCCAAATATGCTTAATTTCTGTCCATATTCTTACAAAAAAAAGTAGATCTTTTTATGTCAAATTCCCAAAATATTAAATAAGACATACATATGTACCAAAGATCCTTCTTTTCTGTCCGTATGCAAACAAATAAAAGTGCTTAAGATCTGTATGTTCTGCTGTATTTCGAAATAATTAAAATGGACTGACCTTAATTCCTTATATTCTATACGTTTTACGATTTATATGCAAATGTAAGTACTACTAACTAGACATACCGAAGATTCTTACTTTCTGTACCTTTCTTTACAAATTAATGGAAGTAGACCTACCGGGTACCCAAGATCCTTATATTCTAGTATATAAAAGATTTACAACTGCATATAATTGAATTATGATAATTTCTTCTTTCTCTTAATGTTTTACTTAAGTTGTTTGCTGCAAATGCGTCAATATGCATCTGTATATGGGAAAGGGCATTAATTATCTTCAAAAATCATGGAAAGGGCATTAATTATCTTCAAAAATCATCAGATTTGTTTCAATCAATTTACTGTCATGGTTATGAGCATCTTCAGTATCATCGTTCCCAACATCCATGTCTTCATACACACTACTGTCCTTCTTCCATCTATCTGTTATGTAAGTCCTCCTGTTTGTGTATGACTTACCGCCACAATGGTCTCTACCCTTGCCATAAGAACTGCTCCAACTCTTGTGTGCCATAAGAAATGCTGCCACTCTGTCAATGCTTTGACCCATCATTTTCACGTCTTGACATTTTTCCTTCATCCCCGCCATGTCTAGGTTTAGAATATCCGCCATCTTTGTCTCTGTACCCCTGGTGGTTATCATACGACGGTGCTGCATCTCTACTACTAGTCCCCCTTGCAGGACTGGTGTCTGTGTTTAGGGCAGATGACCTTACAGGGGTGTCAGATGCTCGTTTAAACACAAATACCAGGGCATCGCAGACGAATTTAGTGTTGTTTAAAAGGTGAATATCTGTCACACTGGGTCTGTCCTGCTCCTGACAGAAATCACAGACAGCATGGAGCAGTGCGTAACAACACTTCTTCAGCTTGGCTTCATCATTTTGAATATTACCTGGAATGGGAAACATTAACTAATTATTATAAAATCTCTATTTGACCCACAAACACTATGTTGAGATAATTCTTTTGAGTACCCACAACATAGCGTTTGGTTGGGAAAAAAGAGAGTTACAGTGGCTTTATCATTTTGAATATTTCCTGGAACGATCATAAAACTATTTTAAGCACAAACCATATGTTGTGGGTATTCAAAATAGTCGTCTACCTGAGACAATTGTTTTGAGTACCAACAAAATAAGGTTTGGATTGTTAATGACAGAGATACAGTGTGAAAAAACGGTACAAAGGTATAAAAGAAAAAAATATACATGTATCATCAGCCATGCCACACAACTACTGACCCAATGGCGTTTCCTGGATAAGTTACCAGTACTACTGATCCATTTATCTTGACACCAGCCAGTCAGTTGTAATACTAACCCCACAATCCTGGGTAAGTTACCAGTACTACTGATCCATTTATCCTGACACCAGCCAGTCAGTTGTAATGTTAACCCCACAATCCGGGGTAAATTACCAGTACTACTGATCCATTTATCCTGTCACCAGCCAGTCAGTTGTAATACTAACCCCACAATCCTGGGTAAGTTACCAGTACTACTGATCCATTTATCCTGACACCAGCCAGTCAGTTGTAATGTTAACCCCACAATCCTGGGTAAGTTACCAGTACTACTGATCCATTTATCCTGACACCAGCCTGTCAGTTGTAATGTTAACCCCACAATCCTGGGTAAGTTACCAGTACTACTGATCCATTTATCCTGACACCAGCCAGTCAGTTGTAATGCTAACCCCACAATCCTGGGTAAGTTACCAGTACTACTGATCCATTTGTCCTGATACCAGCCAGTCAGTTGTAATGTTAAACCCACAATCCTGGGTAAGTTACCAGTACTACTGATCCATTTGTCCTGACACCAGCCAGTCAGTTGTAATGCTAACCCCACAATCCTGGGTAAGTTACCAGTACTACGGATCCATTTATCCTGACACCAGCCAGTCAGTTGTAATGTTAACCCCACAATCCTGGGTAAGTTACCAGTACTACTGATCCATTTATCCTGACACCAGCCAGTCAGTTGTAATGCTAACCCCACAATCCTGGGTAAGTTACCAGTACTACTGATCCATTTTACCTGACACCAGCCAGTCAGTTGTAATGTTAACCCCACAATCCTGGGTAAGTTACCAGTACTACTGATCCATTAATCCTGACACCAGCCAGTCAGTTGTAATGTTAAACCCACAATCCTGGGTAAGTTACCAGTACTACTGATCCATTTATCCTGACACCAGCCAGTCAGTTGTAATGTTAACCCCACAATCCTGGGTAAGTTACCAGTACTACTGATCCATTTATCCTGACACCAGCCAGTCAGTTGTAATGCTAACCCCACAATCCTGGGTAAGTTACCAGTACTACTGATCCATTTATCTTGACACCAGCCAGTCAGTTGTAATGTTAACCCCACTATCCTGGGTAAGTTACCAGTACTACTGATCCATTTATCCTGACACCAGCCAGTCAGTTGTAATGTTAACCCCACAATCCTGGGTAAGTTACCAGTACTACTGATCCATTTATCCTGACACCAGCAAGTCAGTTGTAATGTTAAACCCACAATCCTGGGTAAGTTACCAGTACTACTGATCCATTTATCCTGACACCAGCCAGTCAGTTGTAATGTTAACCCCACAATCCTGGGTAAGTTACCAGTACTACTGATCCATTTATCCTGACACCAGCCAGTCAGTCGTAATGCTAACCCGCAATCCTGAGCGCCAAGAAGGGCAGCTATTTCTACCATTTTTAAAGTGTTTGATATGACCCGGCCAGGGTTCAACCCGCAACCTCCGGCAGGCAAGGCTGATGCTCAACCACTACACCACCAATGCGGTCCGACCCGATGTTTAAAATAGACAGTAAATGACAAATAACCTTATGCAAAGTTTTTAGACAAATGATTGTTCCACAAATATGCATGCTAGAGTTATGATTTGTATACTCTGCACATGTACAGGTCATAGCTATCTACATATTCAGTTAGGACTTGATACATTAGAAAATTAGTGAGAAAATGACAAGAAAAAGTATTTAATGGTATAAAATACTAGACTTATTTTCAGTATATTATTTCATCCTCCTGATCATGCTCTATCAGTCTTGCAAGTTTGCAGTAAGTATGCTAAACAGAAATAAAGTCAAAGCCTGAATGATCAGATCGACAGACAAAGGTACCATCAATCCAAAGATACTCCCTTATAGGGATGCAACACATAAAGGTATGGCATGTGAAAGCTGCTTTTTGCCTTTGACTAATGGAGCTGAATCCTTTAACCATTACCACCATAACCATTACCACATACAGAAGCTTTCTGACGCCTCTGCAACAGACGAATTTTGAAAACATTGTGGCAAAACTAGAAATTGCTCATCATGAGCACTTTATCCTCGACGTTTTGAACTCGATTCAATAATCATACTTTCATTAAAAGATATTTTCTACTCTTGTGCCAAGATATTCCCAAATGCTTCAGATTTGTTATATGTGCAAAAGGTTTAATCTTTCCATCTTTCCCTCAAACAACAGTCTGCAACAAAGGCCTTGAAAATAATTTTTTCACTTTAGCCATATAAGGCTCGCCCCCTGGCGGCCATAGTTTTCGACCAATCAACATGGCTTGAAGAAATCTGATAGAGGGTCACCCAAGGAACATTTCTACAAAATTATTTGAAAATCGGCCAAACACTTTCGGAGGAGAAGATTTTTTAAAGTTTTCACTATAGCCATATAAGGCAAAATAGCCCCGCCCCCCATGGCGGCCATGTTTTTCGACCAATCAACATGGCTTCAAGGAATCTGATAGAGGGTCACCCAAGGCACATTTCTACAAAATTATTTGAAAATCGGCCTGACACTTTCGGAGGAGAAGATTTTTTAAGTTTTCACTATAGCCATAAAAGGCAAAATAGCCCCGCCCCCCCCTGGCTGCCATATTTTCCGGCCAATCAACATGACTTGAAGGAATCTGATTTGGGAGAAGAAGAATTTAAAGTTGTTTTCGTTTCGTTGCCATGGAAACCAGAATTTTGCATGGATCCCAAAAATTTGAAGGAATTCTCGTGAGGTCATTGAGAGGATGCTTTCTGTGAAGTTTCATCCTAATATTCCACTGGTTACTGAGGAGAAGAAGTTGACGCACGACGTACGCCGGACGGACGCCGGAAAAAAGGCGATCACAATAACTCACCTTGAGCAAAGCTCAGGTGAGCTAAAAATTAATGAAAATGTGGCACAAATCATTGCATTGCCTTTCCGACACCTATGCAGCACAAGACTATTGTAAACATTGAGACAAAAGGAGGAATTGCTAAAAATAAGCTTTTCCCTCTTTGGCCACAATGTTTTCAACTTTTTACAGTAAATAAACCTTCATTTATGGATTTTTTTAATGATTTTGCTTAGATGTTTTCGAAGTCATCTGCTGCAGAATTGTTTTATGTGGGAGAGGATTAAACAAAAAACGTTTACCTATTCCAATCATTGGAAGCGCCAATGTTCTGATACCCCATGTCTTGGCTTTCGTCAACACCTGGTATATACCCTCTTTATACACTTTGACCTCTTCTTCCCTAGCAGTGGTAATTCTATAATTAACAAGATCCCCGGCATCCGATTGCAACACAGCATTAATCCTTTTATCATTACGTTGCACATCATGTCTTTCAAGCCATTTTTATATTTTGCACCCCCTGCCAGTTTTAACGCTTTGGAAATAAATCCAAATGAGGACAATTTGGTGTCTATACTGCAGACAAGCGCATCAATATCCCTAGCTTTGTCAATGTCTGACTTGAATATCCTAACAGTTACTGTCCCTCCCACTAAAAACACATTTGCTTCCTCACCCCATTGAAACTTTTCCTTAGCAGTTTCCTGAACAGAACAAGGAATATGATAACCACTACTGAAATCATCTTCAACAGATGTTTGATTTTCAAATGTTCTAGTGTCTCTTCTATTACTTTTTCCTTGCCCATGAAAATTGTAAGACATTTGCCTGCTATACGATTCTAGATAGGCTGGAACAGCATACTTTTGGCCAATATTGTCTGGACTTTTCTCCCATTTCTCCACAGAGTCCTTAACTAACTTGAGAATTTCCATATCCACATCAATGAAATGCATTTCTTTTAAATACTTAGGGTTTGTTTCACTGAAGTTTACGGCAGCTTTCACGTACATATCTGCACACAGTTCTTTTGGGACACCATATATACCTACAATACAAACAATTTGATCATGCCATGAACAGATCAATCATTGAACTTTTGATTCCAATGAAAGGTCCAGATAAGGAGGGCAGCCATCAATCTTGTACATGTATCTATTGCGACTTTTGCCCCCACAATTTTTTTTTTTATCATCCAACCAAATCCTATGATATGGGTGCTCAAAATAATCATCTCACTTGAGCACCCACAACACCTGGTTAGATGGCTAAATAAGGATTTAAGAAAATGTAAAATTACCCCTATCTGGAGCTCTGCCATCAATCTTGTACATGTATCTATTGGGGCTATTTTCCCCACACTTTAATCATCCAACCAAACCCTATGGTGTGGGTGCTCAAAATAATCATCTCACTTGAACACCCACAACACCTGGTTAGATGGTTAAATAAGGATTTAAGAAAATACAAAACTACCCCTATCTGGAGCTCTGCCATCAATCTTGTACATGTATCTATTGGAGCTAAAACTACAATAAATGGAGTATGGGATATGTTTGTTTAATTAGGGTTAATGCCATTTCCAACAGTATTTCGGTTATACCACAGTGACAATACACTTATCCATGATCCCTGGATGACTAACAGGTATTTAGTTTAACCCTTTCCCACATACAACAAATCTGCAGCAGACGAATTTGAACATATTTTGTCAACAAATAGAAAATCTCTATAATGGAATGGATAACCTATGACTAAAAGTGGAAAACATTGTGACAAAATGAGAAACTGCTGATTTTGAGCAATTTCTTCTTTTGTCACTATGTTTTCAAAAATCAGTCTACTGCAGAGAAGTCAGAAAGCGTCTATATGAGGGAAAGGGTTGAACTTATTTATTTTACATCAATTGCGAAACAAGCTTTCAGCTTATATTAATCACGATCGATGTCTGCTTCCTGGAGACTCACGCTGTTTTTGTGCAAAAATCCCAAAGTCAGAACCCGCTCATCACGGGACTCAAACCCTGGACCTTTGGTATGAGAGGCCGATGCTCTATCTCTGCACCACTGTCTTCCACAAGCAGGTACTTACTCAAGGGCACTCCATCCTTATCCCTTTCTCACTTACAGAAGCTTTCTGATGCCTCTGCAAGCAGACATCTTTTGCAAATAATGTGGCCAAAGGAGAAATTGTTTCTAATTTCTTCTTTTTCTAATATGTTTTCATGTATTATCAATAATTAATCTTTCACTAAAGCTATTTTCCAGTTTTGTCTTAACATTTTCAAAGTCGCCTGCTGAAGAATTTTTGTATGTGAGATAACGGCTGACAGATTACTACCTTGAAACTACATTGGAAGAATATTGTATCGTCTAGAAATTTTGAGGTACAATTTTGGTACTAAAATGTGTGAAAGTGCTTGATATAGCATTTTTTTTTTTCCACAATATTTTCGTATGCTATCTGCCACAAAGGCTTACATATCCCAAACCAAAATGGCAAGCTCTTTTATCAGCTTGCGACAAGCTTGCTGCAAGCTTGCAGATGAAGCTTGCAACGAGCTCAGATTTGGAAGCTTGCGGCAAGCTTGCAGTTCAACCAATCCACTAGCTTTAGATTTATTTTAACACGCAAGCTTGCTGCAAGCTCGTCGCAAGCTTGCGGCAAGCATGCAACAATCTTCCAGAAAGCTTGCCGCAAGCTTGCGATGAGCTTGCCGCAAGCTTGCAGCATGCTTTCAAAATATTATATGATGCTCTTCCTGTAATTATAAGCTTTGGGACTGAAAAAATAATCATAAAAATTATGATACATGAAAAAATCTGCAATTATTGAAATCATATTTTATTTTTAAAACACATGTAAAAGTTCTTTAGCGTTTAAGTGATCTTCTTGATGTTGCGCATTTACTATTTATAATGTCATTAAAGACAGGCTCAGTCATGCACGGCTCACCACTCTCTTTTTTGAAAGCATTTAGCACAAATTGCTTAATTGCCTGCGCAGTAACACCAGGCAAAGGAACAGTCTGCATAGATGCATTATGGGCCTTCTTTGAACCCTTTGCACTGGACCATGCTAGCTGTTCCTTGCTAAACAATGCATCTAACAATGCAATTGTCATTTTTCTTGGATTGCCTGATCCTAAATGCTTCACTTGCGATAGTTGACCCTGTGTCAAATAGACCTCCAATTCGGGTACCAGTCTGACCTTCTTTACACCTGAACTCTGCAAGATATAAGGTAAAGGCTATTTGAGATTTATATAAGATATGCATTCATACTACAATATCTAGTTAAAACATGATTTAATTGCTAATTAACATTTATCAAATACATACAAAACGATTCCACTTGATTGCAATGATATCAAAATAGTTAAACAATGGAAAAAATGTTTACCTAGCACTATTTCAATGGTCCTACAGAGCTTGAGTTAGATTCAAGTAATTGCACCCTAAACATTCTTTTGATTGTATGTATGCATTCATGATCATTTTATATATATATATATATATATATATGTATAACGTTATACTGTGTAATAATACTAAATTTGGTGAATACCAAATGAAAACTGCAGGTGCTAGAGTGCATATTACTTCACAAATACAATTTTTGACAATTCAAGTTTGACTATTCAAGGGCCATAACTCCAACATTATCTAATTTGGCAAGTTTAAAAAAACTTTCCAAAATATTATTGTTATACAACACTACTGTGCAAGTTTGGTCATAATCAAATGAAAACAGTTAACTGCAGATGCTAGGTCCTGGTAGCACAAAAGTTCAAATAGTGCACTTTTTGAGGATTCAGGGCCATTACTCTGACATTAATTATTATCCAATTTGACCAGTTCAAGAGCTTGTCCAAGATATTATGGTTATATAATTACTGTGCATAGTTCATTAGAATTCAAAATAATGAATTAACAAGAGCACCGCGTTCGGCACAGACGCTTGGCAGTAGTAGTTTGTTATAAAATAGCAAAAAACCTGAGCTAAACATAAAACCTTAACCGGACGACAACGCCGCCGCCGACGCCAGGGTCATGACAATAGTTCTCGTTTTTTTCAAAAAGCCGAGCTAAAAAGTGTTGAGAACATGAGTCTTGAACAAAATAATCTGTTAAAAATAATCGCTGAAAATCAATTGTTTATATAAGTAGATGATGATCAAAGTAATATTCCATAATCATTTTTAAAAACCCTTACAAAGAAAGTCTTCTGGTGGGTAACATTAGTTCACAACAGGGCATCAAAATGAACCAACTAAAGGATAATATCGAATTGGCTATATCGGAACAGCCGTGTGTTGAAAATGCTTTAATTTCGATAACGCTAATTGATCTAAAAGTGCTGTCCAATTATTTTTGATTATAAAAACCATCAAATTATGACAAATTTACTGCGGTCACAACCCCATGTTTGAGACCACAGCTTTGAAGGGTAAGTGGATCTTAGTCAATGACCTTGGTCACCTTAACTGCATGGCCATGGATGCCCCCAAATTGTGTAATTAATATTTGTCTCCGTCAAACAGTTCATACATAAAGAACAATTAATGTTATATTACTGTTACACACTCCTCCCAGTGACTCTTCTCTTGCCTAATAGGGCTTTCCTCGACAAAATCCTCCTGTACCAAATGATCTGTTCCCATTGTACAAGGCGGGGTATTTAATTCGGTGGCTTCATATGTTAGCCTAACTGGCAGCCTCACTGGTGTTGGTGAATAAACCCGAGTCACAGCTTGCCGACTTCTCACCGTTTGTGTTTTTTTCTTTAAATAATAATGAAATCATTTTCAGATTACCTTCAAGTTCTCTTTTTCTTGGTATAATTAAGAAAGCAAGAAATTTTAAGGTGATAAGGAAAAGTAGGTCCTTTTAATATGTTTTTATACAAATTGTTGAAATAAAAAATAGAAACCTTATATACAAAAAGAATTGAAGCGGTGTTTTTTTAAGCCAAAACATGTTTTAAATGAATACAATGTACTGTAAAAACACTTTAACATTAAAACCACATAAAACCGTTTTAACTCCATATAGAGGTAGAATTGAAGTGGTGTTTTTTAAGCCAAAACATGTTTTAAATGAATACAATGCACTGTAAAAACACTTAAACATTAAAACCACATAAAACCGTTTTAACTCCCTATAGAGGCATATATGGCCACTATCTTCTGATAAATGTTAGACACTGCAGGACAAGTTCCAATGATTTGAACTTGCACAACACTGTTATCAAAAGTTGCCTGCTCCAAAGACGAGAAAATGTGTGTACGTCTATTGAATATAAAAAGGGTGCATACCTAAGATGACCTTAAGGGAGCCAACATCTCCATATCTTATAACAAGAGGGCCATGATGGCCCTGGAATCGCTCACCTGATTTTTTTTTTCACTTTAGCTATATAAGCCCCGCCATCTGGCGGGCATAGTTTCCAACCAATCAACTTGGCTTTAAGGAATCTGATAGAAGGTCACCCAAGGAACATTTCTACAAAATTATTTGAAAATCGGCCTGACACTTTTGAAGGAGAAGATTTTTTAAGTTTTCACTATAGCAATAAAAGCCAAAATAGCCCCGCCCCCTGGCGGCCATGTTTTTTGACCAATCAACATGGCTTGAAGGAATCTGATAGAGGGTCATCCAAGGAACATTTCTACAAAATTATTTGAAAATCGGCCCGACACTTTTGGAGGAGAAGATTTTTTAAGTTTGCACTATAGCTATATAAGGCAAAAAAGCTCCGCCCCCCCTGGCGGCCATGATTTTCGACCAATCAACATGGCTTGAAGGAATCTGATAGAGGGTCACCCAAGGAACATTTCTACAAATTTATTTGAAAATCGGCCTGACACTTTTGGAGAAGAAGATTTTTTAAGTTTGCACTATAGCCATATAAGGAAAAATAGCTCCGCCCCCCCTGGCGGCCATGTTTTTCGATTAATCAACATGGCTTGAAGGAATCTGATAGAGGGTCACCCGAGGAACATTTCTACAAAATTATTTGAAAATCGGCCTGACACTTTCGGAGGAGAAGATTTTTTAAGTTTGCACTATAGCCATATAAGGAAAAATAGCCCCGCCCCCCCTGGCGGCCATGTTTTTCGACCAATCAACATGGCTTGAAGGAATCTGATAGAGGGTCACCCGAGGAACATTTCTACAAAATTATTTGAAAATCGGCCTGACACTTTCGGAGGAGAAGATTTTTTAAGAATTTTGAAGTTTTTTCATTTCGTTGCCATGGAAACCAGAATTATGTATGGATCCCGAAAATTTTAAGGAATTCTGGTGAGGACATTGAGAGGATGCTTTCTGTGAAGTTTCATCCCAGTTGACCCACCGGTTACAGAGGAGAAAATGTTGACGGACGACGGACGACGGACGACGGACGCCGGACATAGGGCGATCACAATAACTCACCTTGAGCACTTCGTGCACAGGTGAGCTAAAAACAAGAGGCCATCATGGGCCTATGCTCTACTGGCATGGATCTGGCTTGTTTTCAAAAGGAACCAATCTGTCATCAATATTTAACTACCATCTAAGTTTGGTGAAGATCAGATAGTAAATGGAGGCACTATTGTGTTCAGAAGCTGTATTATAGCAATTTTGACAATTTCAAGGGCCATAATCCAGTTATGCATGGACGGATCTGGCTGGTTTTCGAAAGGAACGAAGTTCACATCAACATTTAACTACTAACTTGGTTTGGTGAAGGTCAGATAGTAAATGGAGGCTCTATTTTGTTCACAAGCTGTATTGTAGCAGTTTTGACAATTTCAAGGGCCATAATCCAGTCATGCATGGGCAAATTTGGCTGGTTTTCAAAAGGAACCAAGCTCTCTTCAATATTTAACTACCATCTAAGTTTAGTGAAGATCAAATAGTAAATGGAGGCTCTATTTTGTTCACAAACTGTATTGTAGCAATTTTGACAATAATCCAGTCATGCATGAGCGGATCTAGCTGGTTTAAGAAAGGATCCGAGCCCTCATGGATATCTAACTACTGTATTAGTTTGATTGAGATACAATAAAAAATAAAGACTGTATCGTGTTAACAAGAAATTGATTATGGACGGACGCACGCGCACACAGACAAATCGCCATGACATAAGCCCTTCTGGCCTTTGGCCAGTAGAGCTAAAAACAATTAATGACTGTCGCATTGAAAGAAATAAAATTACCTCAAATGATGTAACAAGCTGCCGTAGAAATTCGACCTTCTTAGGAGTGACAATCACATCTGAAACAAATGAAAGAGTAATTTGGTGTTCATATACATTTTTTTTTCAAACAAATAGATAAAAACCCCAAGGAAAAACCTCCATTACGATGATAAAAACCAAAATTGAGGATTATTTTACTAAAAAAAAGAAAAAAAAATTTGGTCACAAAGTTTAATTAACATGAAATAAAATAAAATATTCAGTTAGCTATTAATATTGGCACTATAAGGAAACAAAATAAAAGCAGCTTAAATCAAATGCATGTTTCAACTTTTACGCCTACACAAAAACAAGATGTGTTTGTGAGAAAGACTGATGCCCCGAATGGCAACAAGGTTAAAGTTTTCAAAATGTAGGACAAAGGTCAAGGTGAAGGTCGCAAGGTCAAAAATGTTGGTACTGACAGAAAGGTCATGTCACAAGGAATACACATGTGAAATATGGAAGCCGTACCTGTTATGGTTCAAAAGAAGTGGTCAAGGTTAAAGTTTTCTTTGCAGACAATGAGACAGAGACAGACAGGCCAAAAACTATATGCCCCCGAATCGGTGATTCCGGGGACATAAAAACTGGGTTTTCTACACCAATCTACACTTTTTATTAAATCAGTATCTTTCTACACTTTTTTTTAATCAGTATATTTTTTTTCTTTTACAAAAACGCGCAAGTCCAATATTTGCAAATCTGATCTAATTAAAACTATTATATTACCCTCAGTCTGTTTGTCCAGACCCTGCCTTTCAAGCTGCATTCTCAGTCGCTCATTTTCTCTCTTAAGTTGCTCATTCTCAAGCTCAAGTCTGTAACACTTATCTTGCAGCTCTGTTTGTGAAGTTAATGAATGGTATGTTGCTGAGCTGGTACCCGAGGGTGAAATAAGGTCCCCAAAATAAGAATACCGTTGAAAGGCACTGACAGGGCTGCCAAACTGTTGTCCAGGCCAAAATGGTTCAGTTGACTGAACAGTTCGCGGACTGTCATGTACTGGTTCTATGTCACTGTGTAATGGCAATATAGTCCTTGATTCAGAGTCTTGACAGTCCTCTTCAGTTGTATTGTCTGTAGATGCATTGGTTTTTCTCCTCTCTAGTATCATGTCTATTTACATGTGTAACTGCCTATTTTTTGCATCTAGTTTCATAGCCTCTTCCATTTTCTTTTTCTTTTTTTCTTCTGCCTTATTTTCATCTTCCTCTCTAACCTTCTTTTTACTGGCAATGGTTACCTTCTTTTTTCCTAAAGAATTAACAAATGGGAAAAAATCTGTACTGTCACAGTAATTCAAGTGTGGAATATAATTTTTTTAAGCATTAAAACAAATGTGACCGTCCCGTCATCTTTTGATTTCTCACAGCCTCAGCCTGATTGCATAGTGTACAAAGTGTATGTTACTGACATCCTGCCAAACATACCATTCACACCATGTGGTAGTGTGAAAAATACTCTACCACTTGTGTCTAAACCTCTACTCCAACTTAAACAGAGCACCCCATGTTGTATGACCCCAGTGTACCAAGTGACAATATCTCAAATAAAATGGATTTTCGAAGATTTCTCAATATTTTTGTTTTAATATGATAGCATGATAAATTATGCTCAATATCTAACAAAAAAAGTAGAAACAAACTGGAACAACTCAAACTAGAACTGTGAGTGAACTCGCGAAAGGATACCCCCCTTCCCGCGCTTACTAGACATATGGACACGAACAGACAGGGATAAGACATATGGACAGACGGACAGACATGGATAATCTTACTTCATGCACAACCTCAGGTTGTGTACTGCAACTGCGTAAAGTTTCATCAGAATTGGTCCAGCTGTTAAGAAGGAGTTGCGCTTACAAGAATATGGACAGACTCCAATATACCCCCCCAAAACTTTGTTTGCAGGGGGTTTAATGATGCACTTGTTATCAGGGGAAGTAAAACATACTAATTGTAGAGACAACTCTTGATATTGTACCCCGTTCAAATAAGCGGATCATTCATTTGTTTTTATTTTAATAAAGGTATAGACAAAAAGGTACTGAAGTTTTAGGAAGAATTAAAAAAAGAAATGATTCAATACCTTTGTCATCCTTATTCATGTCATCCTCATCATTTTGCGCGTCTACAATGGTAACCTTCGGTCTCTTGGTCTTTTTCTGCATGCCCGATTCTGTATAAATATGATCAAATAATGGTGGAGAAATAACTATCCTTTTTATTTGATTGGCAGTCATTTTAAGTAATATTTATATTTTTGGACAGTATCTATTAACATGATTTCAATCATCATTTGCTAAATTTTGCCAATTGACTCGACTGTCTTAATATTTTTAATAATAAGAGTTAATAACAAGAGCTGTCGGAGGACAGCACACTTGACTATTCCACCGCTTTTTAAGTTACTGAGATATGGAGTCCAAAAAGGGCCATATCTTGTATAAAATGCTGGATCGAGTTATCGTACTTGATTGTTTATATAGGTGTGATAGTTGGGAAGAGCTGTAAAGTTACTAAGATATGGTCTCTTTGTTTGCAGGGGGTTTAACGATGCACTTGTTATCAGGGGAAGTAAAACAATACTAATTGTAGAAACAACTCTTGATATTGTACCCCGTTCAAATAATCAGATAATTCATTTGTTTTTATTTTAATAAAGGTATAGACAAAAAGGTACTGAAGTTTTAGGAAGAATTACAAAGAAATGATTCAATACCTTTGTCATCCTTATTCATGTCATCCTCATCATTATGCGCGTCTACAGTGGTAACCTTCGGTCTGTTGGTATTTTTCTGCATGCCCGATTCTGTATAAATATGATCAAATTATGGTGGAGAAATAACTATCCTTTTTAGTTGATTGGCAGTCATTTTAAGTAATATTTATAATTTTGGACAGCATCTATTAACATGATTTGAATCATCATTTGCTAAATTTTGCTAATTGACTCGACTGTCTTAATATTTTTAATAACAAGAGTTAATAACAAGAGCTGTCGGAGGACAGAACGCTTGACTATTCCACCGCTTTTTAAGTTACTGAGATATGGAGTCCAAAAAGGGCCATAACTTGTATAAAATGCTGGATCGAGTTATCATACTTGATTGTTTATATAGGTGTGATAGTTGGGAAGTGCTGTAAAGTTACTAAGATATGATAATGTTGTTGCATGCAAAAATTTAACCAGAATTTCTAAGTAAAAAAAGGGCCATATTTGCATTAAATGCAGAATAGAGTTATCCAACTTGATAATCTACATAGGTGTTAAAGTGGGGAAGGATAGTAGAAAGTTTCAATACAATGCATCAGGTAAATACTGAGATATGGACTCTTAATGTATTTGCACGCAACACCTAAACCAGAATTTCTAAATAAAAAAGTGCCATAACTTGCATTAAATGCATAATCAAGTTATCTAACTTAATAATCTAAATAGGTGTGGTAGTGAGGCAGGGTTTTAGAAAGTTTCAATACAGTACATGTAGTATTTAAGTACTTACATGCAAAACCTTAACCAAGGTGTGACGCGGACGCCAGGGTGAGTAGTACACTGGAGCGCCGATAATTCGCGGACGGGTGCAACGCGATTGCCAGTAGAACGCGATGGCGACTTGGCTCCCGTTTCAATCTTGAAAAAAGAGCCTTTTTTCCAATTTAATTAGAAAATTGAACCCCTCAAAAATACAATTTCGAAAAAAAAAAATGTCCACAAAAATATGACATATAATTCTGTAAAACATGGTACTAATTGCAAAACTGGAGAAAAAAAACATTTAGATAAATAAAGCACCAACCTGATTTTATAATCCAAAAAATTCCAAATAAGCAAAAACAAATAATTATTCCAAATTCAAAAAAATATTGCTCCTTAATATTTTCTTATAAAAATAAAAGCGCGAAAATCGAACAAAGGGTTTAGTCAGGGTGTCGGTGTTGTTTTTCTAAACCAGGTGCCAATATCAACCATGCAATAAACCCTCGAGTCAAATTTGTCCGATTTCACACTTGAATAATGTGAATGATGCATGCATGACAGTCATGTTTCTCCTTTTCTGAAAATGTTTTCAAAAGCTGTCTGCTGCAACTGAGTCAAAGTAATTGCATTGTTGAAGCCTATTAAAATTGTGTGTAATTTACACAGAAGTAAAGATATGTTACGTGGACTGATCCAGATGTAAATGTTTGGGAAAATCCATTAAGATTACATAAGCCTTAAGGTCACGGTCACCTTATAATCACATGGCAAGATCTCAGTAACATTACTTTGAAACTAGAAAAAAAATGTAAGGAAAGGATGCATCGCTGATAATAAGCAGTTTCTCTTTTTCTCACAATGTTTTCAAACGCTGTCTGCTACATATGCATTTAAAGCTATTAATACATGGTTTGTGAATTGTTTTTCTTTTAAATAAGAAAAGAAGAAAAAAATGTAAGGAAAGGAGACATTGCAAATGGCGGTTAGAAAGAGTTTGTTTAACATCCCTCAATATTAGCCAATTTCGAAATAAAAGTGAGGATTATATTCGTAATACACTACAGCAAAAGTATATACACATATAGACACCATATTCTGGACTGCTAAAATAGATTTGATTTTGAGACATTTTTCATCGCCATTGCATGCAGTTGACGAGTGTCGGGATTTGGCATGCTGAGGCATATTACTTGATTGCTTTAATTTCTAATGGTGATTCGCGATCGGATTCCAACGCGATGCTAGGCCTTGGACCCCGAACATCGCGATATACTGGAACTCCAGTGTATAGCTCTAATATTCTTCGAATAGCCGAGCTAAAAAGTATTCATTTTTTACCCATTACTACTATATGTATTTTAAGTGGACTCAAAGCCATACATAGTCAATTTCCATGAGTAGATAAGTCATACATTTTATATATTTATTTTGATAAGAGCAGAAAACAGTGTAGGACCTGTTCTTATTGCTCATTACGAGCAATCAGAACTGGGCCAACACTGTTTTCAAAAGCCTTCTATATTAGAGGTGTTCAATGGTGTCTATATGAAGTAAAGGTCTAATTAAGTAGAAGGTTTTTACATGGTTGACCTCTTTGAAGAAATTTTCTATATTCTTTATTAAAGATCAATTTATAAAAGGAATACCAAAAATTCACTTGTCACAACCCTTTAAAATAATACTGTACCTATTGAATAGTTTATTAAACACTAAAACATTCCTTGAAATTATTGCACATATTACTCCATCAAAGCAGCTTTTAAAACTTATTTTAGTGAAAGTGGAAACCATTTAGTTTCACATAACTGGAATGTTACTTTTTTCTATTTTCAGTAACATTTCTAGCGTCGGGGATTTCGAAACCGGGTGTCCCGGGTTCGATCCCCAGTCGCGGCACTACGGTCATAGTGGAGTGCCCTTGGGCAAGACACATTTTCTAGCCTAGTACTGGTTTGTTTACCCAGGGATCATGAATAAGTGAACTGTCGCCGTGATATAACTGAAATAATGTTGAAAGCGGCGTAAAACCCCAATTAATAAATAAATAAATTCAGTAACATTTCACACAGATTTTTTTGTTAAATTTGCAGTTGACCTTGATTCAAGCTGCTTAGAATATAAATCCTGTCAATGTCTTGAAAAGAACGACTACATTTTAAATAAAAATAAATAAACTGCCAGAACTGCAGCTATCCAATAGGCTTTATTGATCTTGAGACAGATTTCAATAATTATTTTATGTGTTTTAAGGACCTTACCAGTGCTGTCTTTGTCAGCTTTCTGGACATTCTCATTCGATTCCAGAGCAGCAGCATTCTTTTGCCTTGATGCCATCTTCTGCACCAAGTCCTTTTTTTATTCTGTTGTACAATTAAGTAAATAAAGGGTTTAAAATAACAAGAGGGCCAAGATGGCCCTAAATCGATCACCTAATTGATAGTAAATTAGTAGCAAATATTTAACTGCAAATATCTGGAAAAATTTGATCAAGGATTGCAAATGAAACTGCAAGGAGTGGACACTTCTCAAGAAACAGCTTATCAGTAAAGGCCATTTATATCTTGAAATCTAACAAGCACTTTAATAAGAATGGAATTATAAAGTTTTTGTCATTTTGCACCTTTCCTGATGCCGCCTTGCTGCCCTGTTTTTCAACGAAATCAATATGGCTTCAACAGTTTATTTAGAGTGTCACTTAAGGAACATTTCTACCAAATTATCTTGCAATCGCACAAGCAGATTATGGAGGAAAAGGATTTTAAAATTTGGGTATTTTTCTCACTTTCTGATGCCGCAGCAACCAAAGTTCTCAATGGAATTTAAATCTTTGAACAATTTTGAAAGAGGACCACCAAAGGAACATTCCTGTGATGTTTTGTGGAAATTGGTCTATTGGAATGGTAGGAGTTGGTTGTCATTTGTAGCTAAAAGTTCAATTTACCCCTTTTGTGATGACGCCTGGTTGATATGATTGTGTAACCAATCAAAACGGTTTAAACAAATTAAATAGAGGATCATTACAGTAAGATTCGTATTATATTTTCTTAAAATCAGACAAACACTTTCATAAAAATGGAATTTTCAAATTTTGTCATTTTGCCCCTTTTCTGATGCCGCCTGACTGCCATGTTTTTCGACCAATCAGTATGGCTTGAACAATTTTTATAGAGGGTCACCCAAGGAACATTTCTACCAAATTATATTTGAATCTGACAGGCAGATTCGGAGGAGAAGATTTTTAAAGTTTGGACATTTTGTCCCCTTTCTGATGCCGCAGCAAACAAAGTTCTCAATGGAATTTAAATCTTTGAACAAATTTGAAAGAGGACCACCAAAGGAACATTCCTGTGATGTTTTGTGGAAATTGGTCTATTGGAATGGTAGGAGTTGGTTGTCATTTGTAGCTAAAAGTTCAATTTACCCCTTTTGTGATGACGCCTGGTTAATATGATTGTGTAACCAATCAAAACGGTTTAAACAAATTAAATAGAGGATCATTACAGTAAGATTCGTATTATATTTTCTTAAAATCAGACAAACACTTTCATAAAAATGGAATTTTCAAATTTTGTCATTTTGCCCCTTTTCTGATGCCGCCTGACTGCCATGTTTTTCGACCAATCAGTATGGCTTGAACAATTTTTATAGAGGGTCACCCAAGGAACATTTCTACCAAATTATATTTGAATCTGACAGGCAGATTCGGAGGAGAAGATTTTTAAAGTTTGGACATTTTGTCCCCTTTCTGATGCCGCAGCAACCAAAGTTCTCAATGGAATTTAAATCTTTGAATAAATTTGAAAGAGGACCACCAAAGGAACATTCCTGTGATGTTTTGTGGAAATTGGTCTATTGGAATGGTAGGAGTTGGTTGTCATTTGTAGCTAAAAGTTCAATTTACCCCTTTTGTGATGACGCCTGTTTGCTATGACTGTGTAACCAATCAAAACGGCTTTAACAAATTAAATAGAGGATCATTAAAGTAAGATTCGTATTATATTTTCTTAAAATCAGACACACTTTCATAATAATGGAATTTTCAAATTTTGTCTTTTTGCCCCTTTTCTGATGCCGCCTGACTGCCATGTTTTTCGACCAATCAGTATGGCTTGAACAACTTTTATAGAGGGTCACCCAAGGAACATTTCTACCAAATTATATTTGAATCTGACATGCAGATTCGGAGGAGAAGATTTTTAAAGTTTGGACATTTTGTCCCCTTTCTGATGCCGCAGCAACCAAAGTTCTCAATGGAATTTAAATCTTTGAACAAATTTGAAAGAGGACCACCAAAGGAACATTCCTGTGATGTTTGGTGGAAATTAGTCTTGCGCTTCAGGAGGAGATGATGTTTAAAGCTAAAAGTTAACGCCGGACGGACGGACGGACGACGGACGACGGACAAAAAGTGATCAGAATAGCTCACCTTGAGCCTTCGGCTCTAGGTGATCTAAAAAGATGCAACACTTAAAAGCAACATGCAACAAACACAACAATTCACTTCAAGTTTGAGCAGTCTATAATCTGCAAAAATTCCAATAAGGGCAAACACCAGTATAACACCAGTATATTTCCCTCATATGACAATTCTGCAGACGACTTTGAACACATTTTTTTAAAATATAGAAAATCTCTTTAATTAAATGGTTAACCTATGACTAAAAGTTAAAAAAACATTGTAGCAAAAGGAGAAATTGCACGTTTTATACAATTTCAAAAAGCCGTCTGCTGCAGAGGCATCAGAAAGAGTGTATATGAGGGAAAGGGTTAAAAACCAGATTGCACAACACAAATAGTCTCTCTATATTGTCTATACGCTATGATCAAAATGATTGTGATGGTTATTTGGGGAATCCCGCATGTGTTACTATAAATAGCTAAATATGTTTTGTTTAGCACTGCTTAACAAAAATAGAAACGTGAAATTGCCGACTAAATACTGTTTCTTTAATAATTTCTTGATAATCATGATATTTCCTAATGAAAGATATGGAATCCTGTGAACAGAAAAACTTACCACTTATTTCGACTATAACTCCGTGCCACAGTCCAAATTGAGGCAACTTAGCTAAAACCTTCTCCCCTTGCTCGTATTCCATCCATGGTTTCCGAGGTTCTTTTATAATGTTGATGGTGTTAACAGTTGTAGTATTATCGTCCCAATCGAACCAACAGTACACATTATTCATAGTGAATATTTAAAACTAAATTTATTTTGTTCTGCGAGTCTGCGACAAAATGGTGGAAATTCCTTTGAATCAGGCGCTCAAGATTAGACGTTTGTTTAACAGGAAGCAAGCGCCGCAGGGTACCCGACTATCTTTTGGCCACTCGTGGATGCGGATGCAGGCAATCGGCAGTTTTCGTATTCGGCAATTTTTTTTTATATTATCTCTAATATATCGCAATCAAACGTACATATTCATTTTTTTGGGCAGTTTTTGGTGTTCTAACTTTTAAAATATACTGTCATTGATGTTGGAGTTAAAAGACTAATGTAGTCAAAGATTTTATAAAAGAAATACCTTCTCCGTCATTTATATTCGGAAATTACCCCGGAAATTGTCGAACACTTCGGGAACGTCCATTATCTTTTTTTATGGGGAAATACATATTCGTTCAGATAATACAAATTTCGGCAGATAATTCAATTTGATGTGCTAATATTAATTGAATAGTATTTAGAATTGAAAATGGTAGTTAAAACCCTAACAATTTAAGTAACAATTAATTTATTATTCCTGAAACTATTATAAATTGACACCCCTGCATTCGATATTGAAAACATCTTATCCATTTCCGGAAAATTGCCAGTAAACAAAAGAACCAGTGTAGAACTATGGCTAATGCCACAGGAATGGCTAAACTATCTTATAAACAGTATCTTCGAGATGACGATCCTCTCGTAAATGTACCAAAAACTACAAAGTGGCGTCTGAATAAAAAAATAAAATTGGCACAATCCTCGGAAACACAGAAAATTGCGAAGGATATGGATGAGCAACAGCCTTCGACCTCAATAAAAGACGTACCTGCTGGCAACGATATCGAGAATCTAAACTATAATTCAGATCTAGAAACGTAAGAACTTATTATTGTATTTGATTATGATAATTTCAGTTTATTGTTAATATATTTAATATTAGCAATGGTAGGCAGTCATTTTGTGATTTCACTGGTAGCTGACAAGTACCGGCATTTCATATGCTTAATAATTTGGTTTTCATGAAGTGTTCTCTTTCATAACAACGGCTCCTAAAGAACTGTGTTGTTAAAAATAATATTGAAATGCTGCTAAGAAGCACTTAATTTTGCAAAACAATTCGGATTCCTTGGAGTACAATATCAATATTTCTTATCAAATAGATTCTTTAAATGATCTTATTTTGTGAATAATGAAGCAAGTATAAACATTAAATAGTGTTTCGTTTTGCTTTTAATTATTTTTTTAAACTACATAATTTCTTACTTTGTTTCATGAGTTTGGATAGTTTGTTTGGACCCCTTTGACCAGAGAACACTCTGACACCACTGTGTCATATATTTAGCTTATAAATTCAATATTGGAGTAAAGGTTTAAATTTATTAAATTTTGCTCTTTATTTTTTCCAGGACCCCTGTAGAAGATGAACTGAACTCAAAAGATGTCTGGTATGACTCTGAAATGAAAAGTGATAATGATTGGTATCAATTAAATGATAATTCGGTGTGGTCGGATGCCAAAGAAGATCTTGAAGACTATGATGCTGAAAGTTCTAAGATTGACATGACAGGAGATCCTGAAGATACAAATAATGATGAACCATTGTACAAAGGAGCTCCAATTTCAATTGCTGAAAGTGCTATTTTGATATTGATATTTGCAATGAGACACAATCTGACTGGAGAGTGTTTGTCTGATCTTCTTACACTTATTTCTTTGCACTGTGTCACCACCAATAACATACACTTATCATTATACAGATTCAAGTCTTATTTCAGCACTTTGAAAGCTCCTTTAGTGTTTCATAAGTTCTGCTCTAAATGTGAATTCTTAATGAATGATTCGGTAGATGAATGCACAGTTTGTAAAAGCAATTTTAGTGAAAAAAGTAATGTGTCATACTTTGTTGAAATACCATTAATGTTTCAAATACAACAGTTATTTCAGAGAACTGACTTTCATCTCAAACTTATGCACCGATTTTCGCTGAAGAAGAAAGAAGTCAATAATATTGAAGACATTTATGATGGGAAATTATATAAAGCACATTCTAAAACTAATGTTTTTTTAAATTCTTGCAATAACATTTCTTTGATGTGGTATACGGATGGTGTACCTCTATTTAAATCATCAAAAGTTAGTATTTGGCCTCTATTCCTATCAATTAATGAGTTGCCAGTAAAGGAAAGGTTTAAACAAGAAAACATATTGTTTGCTGGCCTGTGGTTTGGGCATTCGAAACCATCAATGTCTTGCTTCCTGAAACCTTTTCATGATAGCCTGAACAAATTTAGGGATATTGGATTTGAAATTAACTGTACACATTGCTCATCTTTTATAACAGTAAAGGGAATGCTTTTATGTGGTACATGTGATTTACCTGCTAAATGTATGGTATTGAATATGACCCAGTTTAATGGTAAATATGGATGCCCAAAATGCAAGCAGGAAGGTCAAGTCGTAAAAACTGGTAAAGGACACACTAGAGTGTTCCCATTTGAAATATTAATTAATGAACCAAAGAGAAATCACAATGAGTTTGTTCAACATGGGGAGGAAGCTTTTGTATCTTCAAAGCCTGTCTTTGGGGTTAAAGGTCCTTCATGGTGGGTTAATTGTTGTCCAGACATTATAAATGGGACAGGAATTGATTATATGCATTCTGTACTTCTTGGACTTGTACGTCGATTACTGCAACTGTGGTTCGATCCAAAGTTTTCATCTCAATCTTTTTCTATTTCACACCTTGTAAGTGTTGCAGATAGAAGACTTTCGTCAATAAAACCACCATATTACATTAAACGGCATCCAAGAGACATTAAAGAACAATCAAAGTACTGGAAGGCTTCAGAGTGTAGAGTATGGCTTTTCCATTACTCTGTTCCAGTGTTATTTGGATTACTACAACATAACATTTTTCAGCACTACCTCCTTCTAGTTGAAGCTATCTATGTCCTGAATTTAGACTCTATTTCCAAAAAAGATTTAAAACATTGTGAGGAACTTTTGATATCATATAACTGCCTTTTTTCAGCCCTTTATGGTGATCAACACATGTCAGCAAACTTACACCAACTTCTTCATTTGCATGATATGGTTGAGCAGCTTGGACCGCTTTGGATTTATTCCTGTTTTTCATTTGAAAGTATGAATGGTAATCTTGTAAAATTATTTCATGGCACTCAAAACCCTGTTATTCAAATTGCTAATACAGTGTCAACAATGCTTAAGTTACCTGCTTTTGCAGCACAAATTAAACCAGAAACTCCTGTTGGACATTTCTATGAAAAGTTAAATTCATCAAATTATCATTATAAGCTTGGAGAAAAAATATTCAGTGGTGCATATGTTATTGGTGCTAAACATTTTAAGAAACTTGATGTCAAATTTGCAGAATGCATTGGCCAATCTACAAATTTTGCATTGGGCGACTGCTATATGTTTTATAGAGTTATGTTAAATGGATCTTTGTATCACAGTGAAAAATACAACACCTACTCAAGGAATTCATGTACAGTAATTTATAGTTTAGGTGGTGAACTATTATGTGGGCAGATTGTGTTCTATGTAAAAGTTTATCCCATTTGTTATTGTTCATCTGCAGCAACTTGTATCTGCTCTTTTGTCTATCTAGCTGTGTTGAAGAAAATCAAACGTGATAACACATGTGTATTTACAAAAGACAGCACAGATTTAGTGCAAGCAAAACTAAATCATATTTTAACTGGCAAGTTAACTAATGATTATACAGCATTAATGTTAGATAGAATTATAGGTCTTGGGGTCTTTATACCTTTTAAAGATGGAAGAGTTGAAAAAGTGTGTGTTTCACTACAACCAAATCGGGTAGAGAGTGATTAATCCAAGCGTACATGGGCACATATATGTCATATGGTTAAAAAATTGGCGATGTGCATTAAATGTCAACTAGGATCAAACCGCGAATTCTACCAAGGCCTATACTTAACGCCTAAGGGGTATTCTGTTTCAGGAATAATTTCTTTTGAATCCTTGATGACACTTTATGCACATGTCTAATAGTCCAAACCATATGTAAGGCTTTCCGAACATCTATAAGTATCAACTATTATTAAATTATTTCACTATTAGTATATGTATACTACATTTTGCTGTATAATTTGAATATTCATATATATGTGTGTATATTATTATATGTGCAGTGATTACTTTATATGACTATAAGATCTCATCAAATAAAAGAAAAAGTATTTTAGATATTTTTTGTCGCTTTCAATATTTTCATATTTTTATAATTACATATTGAGCTTATAACCATAAGGCAATTAGATCGAGGGGAAATTAAGTGCGTGTATATAATGCCCATATTTAGACAATCATTAAAAATAAAAATTTTCTTGATATTTGGATTCATTGTTTCAAATCATTTAATTTGAATCCCAATATGTTGAGATAAAAATTAACAATTATGAAACTATGATTTTTATAAACTTTTTGTATGTTTTTGGACTTAGAAATTTTCACTCATCTGAACCATGATATTTTCTAAGTCCAATTGTATCCAAAAAGCGCGCACAAGCTTGCAGCAAAACATGCTTGCGCAAGCTTGCGATGCTTGTGCAAGCTTACAGATTTCCGTATGAAAATACTTGCAAGCTTGCGGCAAGCTTTCAGCAAACAGTATCAGCTTAAGCAAGCTTGCCGCAAGCTGGCAGTAAGCATTCATTTTGGTTTGGGTATACCTGCACTGATGGCTGGAATTCCAACACTTTCAAAATGTCTTCTTTCACATATTCCTTCAATACATTAAATACCATCAAATACACGTCATCCAGACAACGTTCTTTGTTTCTGTCAAAATATGAAAAAAAAACAATAACAAACTAATTGTAACAACATGTTATGAACAGGGGATTTTTTGTTTGAATAACTCCATGAACTTGGATTAATCCATTCTGACATGTAGATGAATTTTAACGCAATATTGTATAAGTGGATATATTTGCTTGTCCAAAAGTTCGTGAATTGCCGATTTCAGACGTTTCGCGTATGGAAATGTTCGCGAATCACAGAAATCCGTATGTTTGTAATTGCGTGTCATATATATCACTTGACCGGAGTTGTGCATAATATCTACACATCGTGAAAATGTATGGTAAATTATCGATAAAAAGTGTTGATACATCGATACAATGCGACCCTTTGTTTGCCAAGTCCTGTACGTTTGCTGTTTGACAATATCAAGCGGTCTTGTTTCCTTACACAGGTGTAACCAGACGTCTCTGGCCATTTTTGACGTGTTTAAAGCACACCTCTGAATTTCACAAAGTAGATTCTTCCAAGTTTTATACAGGACCGGACCGGACCGAACTCGTGATGGGCAACTTGTAAATATGTTAAATGTATTGCTGCAAATATATTGCAAATGTTTGGACATAATTTCCTCAACACACAATTTAAATTAAAATATGTTTGTTATCTTTTGTTATCTTAATGTCAAAGGGAAGTAAATCAGATCGGCTTGCCGGGCAGACAATTTTGTCCAGGGAATTTCAGATGAACATATGAGATTGAAGTTGTCTCCCATTGGACAATAATGATTTTGTTGAAAGTTGAAAGTGTTGTTTTTTAAGTTGAACAAGTAACTGGAGGATTGCAAGCAATACCATAGTCCCCTACCGGTTTGAACTTTTGAGTCTGTTTCTGTTGTCATAGCAACCCAATGTTTAGGTATATCAAGACAATAAAGTATGAAAATAAAGAAAGGGAAATAACTCAAAAATTAGGGAAGCAAGAGTTATGGTTCATGTGCACTGCACTCCCCCTTGATACGATGTATTCATGTGTGAAATTTCATAGCCATAGCTAGTATAGTTATGGAGATATGCTCCGGACAAAAATCAAGTATGAAAATAAAGAAAGGGAAATAACTCAAAAATTAGGCAAGCAAGAGTTATGGTTCATGTCCACTGCACTCCCCCTTGATGAGATGCATCCATGTGTGAAATTTCATAACCATAGCTAGTACAGTTTTGGAGATATGCTCCGGACAAAAATCAAGTATGAAAATAAAGAAAGGGAAATAACTCAAAAATTAGGGAAGCAAGAGTTATGGTTCATATGCACTGCACTCCGCATTGATGAGATGTATCCACATATGGAATTTCATAGCCATAGCTAGTACAGTTTTGGAGATATGCTCCGGACAAAAATTTGCCGGACTGACTGACTGACGGACGGACGGACGGACGGACGGACGGACGGACGCACGGACGGACTGACTGACGGACGGAGTGCAAACCTAATAGTCCCCTTCGGCACGCCGGTAGGGGACTAATAACCTGTGAGTGATTTATAACCAAAATAGTGTTTGCTTTTAGCTATGTTGACACTCTAATAGCCATTTTCAGAACATGCTGTAGTGCTAAGGATGGACTTTAATTTGATACAGGTATATGTGCTTTTGCATTGTTTATTAACGAGCCATAACCCATAATGCTATAATGGTCGCCTATGGAAATTGAATTGCTTCCCTTTGACCTAAAGCAAGAATTCTGTTTTGGTAGTATTTTTTCATTGTCGCTACTTTTGGGTTAGGTACTTTGACCGTTAGCGGACGAAATTTTCAGACAAGCTCATTTAACCTGTCAGCAATGAAATACTGTATTAAAACATAGAAACCAACCTATAAAAAACCCTCAGAGGCTCAGAGCAAGTATGGAGGGCTTCAATCAATGAAGGTATTGTTTTTGTTCTCTGTCAGACTGGGGGTAGAATGCTTAAACAATAACCTGGGAATCTTGTGACGGGAACCAAGCCACATATCAGCAACATAAATGTCCAGGTACTTCACCTTTCTTTCACATACATGCCATGTCATGCACCTTTAGCCAATGACCTGTGGGAACATTTTGGAAAAAGGGGTATAAATTCCTATTTATGAGCAATTTCATTTTGTTCACATCAATTTATTTTTACTATAAACTGGATTTTGGTCTATTTTTAACATATTCTTGATTGGTTCCAACGAATATACATGCACAGGAATTCTAGCATAACCTAAGTCTATCATTTAGAGTGTTCAAAGGCCAAAAACAGCTGTAGATTTTGACTGAACCATAACACAAATTCAGTTACCTCCCTTTTAGGATTTCCAAATTCGACACAAATCGCAGTTTTTTCATATAATGTTGGCCTGATGAGGTCAAATTGAAGCCTTTTCAAGTGGAAATGTCTTGCATATTCTTGTTGGAGTATAAGATGCATTATTTTGGGACTGCGCGGCAGGAAAATAAGGGCCATTGGGTATCTGCGACAAATGTAAAATCCTCCGCTAGGTCCATTTTGATTAAAATCTGCCGCGTTCACTGCATCCGGAAAACTTCCATGACTGTGAGCGGTGAGTTGCCCCATCAAGCAGTAGAAATGTATTGGATCTATGGAATTTGCACCTTTTCCAAGACCCCTTTTCCTGTGTCATTTCTCAAAAATCAACCAGATTTGTGTGTTGAAACCCTAATTTTGCCAAAAAATGGGAGTTCTTTTGTGCACATTTCTGTGTTTCCAATGCTTGAATGTGTCCTAGAGGCCTCCATACTATCAAATGAGTTAATGCTGCAATAGAAACATTCTTTTCTGTCTAGGTTATTACAGCAAAGCACGCTTATATTGGCATATTTAAGGATTTTTAACTTGGCACCCTTGACTTTTATAGTCATAAAAAATAGGAGATAAGGGGGTTCAGTTTTGTATATCAGTGTTATTTCAATGTTATTTAGTGGCATGAAACAGTTCTGCTTCCATGTGAAACAAAATCATGCCAAAACATAATTTAATTTGAGAAATATCATCAAATTGTTGTTTTTTCAAGCAGAAAAAAGGGGTCATGCCATTAAATTTTCATAAAAAATAAGAAAGATTGAAATTGTATATCAAATCAATTCATTGACATGTTGAATACACCCTTACAAAGTGAAAACTATCATAAA
This sequence comes from Serripes groenlandicus, assembly GCA_031761405.1. Classification (NCBI taxonomy): domain Eukaryota; kingdom Metazoa; phylum Mollusca; class Bivalvia; order Cardiida; family Cardiidae; genus Serripes; species Serripes groenlandicus. The sequence continues at coordinate 44,386 of JASEVX010000015.1, forward strand.
CTACTACCTAGCATGATGTTTTATGACTAAAATTAAACACTGAAAACACTTAATTTCAACACAAGAAAGGTATCCATTTGTGAGCTAAAACAACAGTATAGTGTAAAGGGTAAATGCCATATTTGCCTAACTGTTGAACCGAATCAATCAAAAACTTTGTACACTATTCCGCAATAGGCATTCGTAAACTGAAATGTTAAGATCATGCGCTTTTTCGAAAAAAGTCATTCTATTTAGGTCAAAGGGAAGTAAATCGGATCGGCTTGCCAGGCAGACAATTTTGTCCAGGGAATTTCAGATGAATATATGAGATTGAAGTTGTCTCCCATTGGACAATAATGATTTTGTTGAAAGTTGAAAGTGTTGTTTTTTAAGTTGAATAACCTGTGAGTGATTTATAACCAAAATAGTGTTTGCTTTTAGCTATGTTGACACTCTAATAGCCATTTTCAGAACATGCTGTAGTGCTAAGGATGGACTTTAATTTGATACAGGTATATGTGCTTTTGCATTGTTTATTAACGAGCCATAACCCATAATGCTATAATGGTCGCCTATGGAAATTGAATTGCTTCCCTTTGACCTAAAGCAAGTATTCTGTTTTGGTAGTATTTTTTCATTGTCGCTACTTTTGAATTAGGTACTTTGACCGTTAGCGGACGAAATTTTCAGACAAGCTCATTTAACCTGTCAGCAATGAAATACTGTATTAAAACATAGAAACCAACCTATAAACAAGAGGGCCATGATGGCCCTTGAATCGCTCACCTGATTTTTTATTTTTTTTTCACTTTAGCTATATAAGCCTCGCCCCCTGGCAGCCATAGTTTCCGACCAATCAACTTGGCTTGAAGGAATCTGATAGAGGGTCACCCTAGGAACATTTCTACAAAATTATTTGAAAATCGGCCAGATACTTTTGGAGGAGAAGATTTTTTAAGTTTTCACTATAGCCATATAATGCAAAATGGCCCTGCCTACTGGCGGCCATGTTTTTTGACCAATCAACATGGCTTGAAGGAATCTGAAAGTGGGTCATCCAAGGAACATTTCTACAAAATTATTTGAAAATCGGGCCGACACTTTTGGAGAAGAAGATTTTTTAAGTTTGCACTATAGCCATATAAGGCAAAATAGCCCCGCCTCCCCCCCCCCCACCCCCCCCCCCCCCCCCCCCCCCCTGGTGGCCATGTTTTTCGACCAATCAACATGGCTTGAAGGAATCTGATAGAGGGTCACCCAAGGAACATTTCTACAAAATCATTTGAAAATCAGCCTGACACTTTCGGAGGAGAAGATTTTTTAAGTTTTCACTATAGCCATATGAGGCAAAATAGCCCCCGCCCCCTGGCGGCCATGTTTTTCGACCAATCAACATTGCTTGAAGGAATCTGATAGAAGGTCACCCAAGGAACATTTCTACAAAATTATTTGAAAATCGGCCTGACACTTATGGAGGAGAAGATTTTTTAAGTTTTCATTATAGCCATAAAAGGCAAAATAGCCCCGCCCCCTGGCGGCCATGTTTTTTGACCAATCAACATGGCTTGAAGGAATCTGATAGAGGATCACCCAAGGAACATTTCTACAAAATTATTTGAAAATCGGCCTGACACTTTTGGAGGAGAAGATTTTTTAAGTTTGCACTATAGCCATATAAGGCAAAATAGCCCCGCCCCCCCTGGCGGCCATGTTTTTCGACCAATCAACATGGCTTGAAGGAATCTGATAGAGGGTCACCCAAGGAACATTTCTACAAAATTATTTGAAAATCGGCCTTACACTTTCGGAGGAGAAGATTTTTTAAGTTTTCACTATAGCCATATAAGGCAAAATAGCCCCGCCCCCCCTGGCGGCCATGTTTTTTGACCAATCAACACGGCTTGACGGAATCTGATAGAGGGTCACCCAAGGAACATTTCTACAAAATTATTTGAAAATCTGCCAACCAGTTTGGGAGAAGAAGAATTTTGAAGTTTTTTTCATTTCGTTGCCATGGAAACCAGAATTCTGCATGGATCCCAAAAATTTGAAGGAAATCTGGTGAGGTCATTGAGAGGATGCTTTCTGTGAAGTTTCATCCCAATTGACCCGCTGGTTACTGAGGAGAAGAAGTTGACGGACGACGGACGACGCACGACGCACGATGGACGCCGGACGCCGGACAAAAGGCGATCACAATAACTCACCTTGAGCAAAGCTCAGGTGAGCTAAAAACCCTCAGAGGCTCAGAGCAAGTATGGAGGGCTTCAATCAATGAAGGTATTGTTTTTGTTCTCTGTCAGACTGGGGGTAGAATGCTTAAACAATAACCTGGGAATCTTGTGACAGGAACCAAGCCACATATCAGCAACATAAATGTCCAGGTACTTCACCTTTCCTTCACATACATGCCATGTCATGCACCTTTAGCCAATGACCTGTGGGAACATTTTGGAAAAAGGGGTATAAATTCCTATTTATGAGCAATTTCATTTTGTTCACATCAATTTTTTTTACTAAAAACTGGGTTTTGGTCTATTTTTAACATATTCTTGATTGGTTCCAACGAATATACATGCACAGGAATTCTAGCATAACCTAAGTCTATCATTTAGAGTGTTTTAAAGGCCAAAAACAGCTCATCCAATTACTGAATCAATTAGCCAATTAACTAATTCCTAAATAAATAACCTTTAGAAAGGTCCTTTAATGGAGAATTCCTGTGTTACAATGCGGAACAGTTTTTCTAGTAGCTTATTGGCAAGCTGTGGTTCCAGCTTAACCCTTTCCCACATACATCAAATCTGCAGCAGACAACTTTGAAAACTTGGTGACAAAAACCTGAAAAATCACCATAAAAGATAGCTTAATTGTTTAACAGTGTGTGTATACCACGTGACTTTGACGTCACAAATGCTACGGTTGACAGAAATATTTTACCTCGGCTTAGAAGTAAAAACAAAGGTAACTTTTTTATTTCTTCATCATTTTTAATGAAACATGGCCAAGTCTACGTCGCTTACAGAGCCCTATCTCCGGTTTTTCAACGGAGTTTGATTAGTGGTTTAGTTTCTTCAAACACTTCGATGAAACCTTTTCTCAAAATGTATTAATATCGCCGACAGCCGGAGCATTATCAAAACTGGATTTTGAGAACAGGTTCGTCGAAGTGTTTGAAAAAACTAGACCACCAATCAAACTTCTGTAAAAAACAGGAGATAGGACATTGTAAGTGGCATAGACTGCGCCATGTTTCATTCAAAAGGGTGAAGAAATAAAAAAGTTATCATTGTTTTTACATTCTTATCAAGATCAATTATTGCTGTCTGACCATGCAAATATGACGTCAAAAGTCACGTGGTATACACACACTGTTTAATAGAGTTGAACACATTGTGGCCAATGAAGAAATTGCTTATCATGAGCAATTTGACCTTTGGCCACAATGTTTTCAAAAGTCGTCTGCTGATATTGCAGCAAAATGCCTCTGCAGGTTAGAACGGCTTATCCTTTTCCAAATACAGCAAAATAATGGGAAATCTCTATATATAAAAGTGAAGTTAATGATTATAGATGAAAATATTGTGGTATTTTAAAGGAGATATTGCTCATTTTGAGCAATTTCTCCTTTTGTCACATTGTTTTAAAAAGTCATCTGCTGCAACAGACTTCTTTGGAAAAAATTATGGCAAAAGGAGAAATTTCTCATGATGAGTGAATTTTGCTTTTGTCACTATGTTTTCAACTTAATTCAATTAATGTTCTGTCGTTTACAGAGTTTTACTATTTTTTACGCCATTATTTCAATGTCATCTGCTGCAGATTTGATATATATGAGACAGGGATAAGCATACATGTTCTTCAAGTTTACCAAATATTCTTAGGCTAGATTTGCAAGCTTTCCAATGAAATCTCTGCTCAACTGATTGACTGATTGATTGGGTTTTTTATGCCGTTTTCAACAATTTTTCAGTCATATCATGACGGCAAGTTCACCTACTCATGTGTTTCCTGGCTTCCTCACACCAGTAATCCACACAACAAACTTCCCAAGCAACTGGCTGCTTTTCCACATAGACTGTTTGCCCATTTCAACAATCTTGGTAGAAGGTGCCCCAAGGAACATTTGTACAAAATAATTTTCAAATCGGGCCAGTACTTTTGGACAAGAAGATTTTTAAAGTTTTAACAATGCACATATAAGGAAAACAAGCTTCGCCCCCTGGCGGCAATGGTGTTTAACGGATCGGACATATTTGAACAATCTTGGTAGAGGGTGCCCCAAGGAACATTTGTGCAAAATAATCTTCAAATCGGGCCAGTACTTTTAAACAAGAAGATTTTTAAAGTTTTAACAATACACATATAAGGAAAACAAGCTCCGCCCCCTGGCGGCCATGTTTTTCAACGGATCGGACAGATTTGAACAATCTTGCTAGAGGGTGCCCCAAGGAAGATTTGTGCAAAATAATTTTCAAATCGGGCCAGTACTTTTGGACAAGAAGATTTTTTAAGATTTGGCAATTTTCCCCTTTTCTGATGCCGCAGCAACCAAAGTTCTACTTGGAATTAAATTCTTTGAACAACTTTGAAAGGGGACCACCTAAGGACCATTCCTGTGAAGTTCTCTTGAAATCTGTCCATTGGTTTAGTAGGAGAAGTCATTTGTAGGAAATTGTTAACAGACGGACAGACGACGCCGGACGCCGGATGATCACAAAAGCTCACCTTGCACTTCGTGCTTAGGTGAGCTAAAAACAGACTGCTGTTGAAATGAAAACTGCTTCTAAAGAAAAGAGCTTGGGATTTAATTTTAATTGTTACCTTTTCTCCTATTAGGACAGGTTAAACAATTAATTCAATAGCAGTTTACCTGACAAGCAGTTTTCATTTCAACAGCAAGCATTTTTAAATTTATGACCAGTCACTGAAAAATACGTTAATGGTCAGAGTGTTTTAGCTATAATTAAAACTAACAAGCAAATTCCTGAAGTTTATATCCCCCGCTTGCAGGAAATATTGTAGGAAAATGTTGAGGTTAGGTTTAAACATGTCAGTAGTGTTTTTATTGAACATGTATTACAGGGTAAATTAAACTGATTGAAGAAAGCATAGTGTAAATATTGCATACATGTAATGATGTTAAGCAGATCCTTGGTAATCTGTAGGTTAATTAAGGGGCCACAACTCCACCGATAGGTTTAAACATGTCAGTAGACTTTTTATTGAACATGTATTACAGGGTAAATTAAGCTGATTGAAGAAAGCATAGTGTAAATATTGCATACATGTAATGATGTTAAGCAGATCCTTGGTAATCTGTAGGTTAATTAAGGGGCCATAACTCCCACCGAATAAAGTCTGCCGAAGTGACGATCAAACTTGGCCTAGCCCTCAAGGCATTTAACCTTGTTACCAAGTTTGAAAAAAAAATGGTTCACATTTGTGGCAGTTATTGCACGGAAACAGCAACAAACGACATTTTTTCGTAAATAAGGGGCCACAACTCCACCGAATAAAGTCCGCCGAAGGTGACGATCGAACTTGGCCTAGCCCTTAAGGCATTTAACCTTGTTACCAAGTTTGAAAAAAAAACGGTTAACATTTGTGGCAGTTATTGCACGGAAACGAAGTGTGACAGACAGACAGACAGACAAAACCCAAATTAATAAACCCCCTTTTTTTCTTCGAAAAAGCGGGGAATAATAAGTCTGTCAAAATTCCATGCAGGATGATGAAAATTATAGGAATAATTACTGTGTATGCTTGTTGCTTAATTATTATATCTTTAAGCCTTGACCGTAGACAAACAGACATTACTTTAAGTGAATTGGTTACAGAAGGGTAAAGTGTTTCCCTTGAAAATGTACCTAAGAGAGGAGGTATTTTGTGTGCAGATGTTGCACAGTTCATTGGCTTATAAAATATTCTGTATAATAAATGACAAGTTGTAACCTCCAAGACAAAGTGTTGTGTACAAAGTTAATACATACATAATGCGTCCAACATGGCTTTCTGGTTTTTGGAAGTCTATATATTGAAGGTCTGCCCTCAGTTGTACCGATGTCTCCTGCTGGCAATGATGTGTATCTCTTGGGATCTGGAAGATTCAAGAATAGGTGATATTGCTTTTCACAAAAAACTTTTTGACTTATCCAACTTTTATTTTTCACATACATGTAACTGGAGAGTAACTTCCCCTTTCAGACCCATGATTTCAATGACCTGGACCATTACATCAGGTATGTAACAGTGTTCTTTTTTTTGTCTTGTCACTGTGTTGACAAAATGCATTTAACCCTGCCACATTCATTACAACCGTACTAGTTGGAAAGTTGCTGGCTCATGGTGAGTGTATCCTATTTAATACCATTTGTTCCCTCTTGTGATATCATGGGTTATATTCAATTCCATCCTCATGTAATTTGACCACCCATTTTTTCAAGCTTCATGTATATGAAATGAAAATGTGCAATGGATTTAAGTGTCCCAACTGTCACATTAAACAAATCCCCTCGGTAAACTATTTTTATAGTTATTACATGACATATACTTTAATGTATGGCAAGTTTAGTTATGATCTGCCAAGAGATGATCAGTGCCAAACTTCCTGCTGTTAGGTGTCATAAAACTAGAGTTGAACATATTTTAAATTTTACAGGTAGATATGGTTACCTGTATCCAGGTAAATCAAAGGTAACCTTTGTTATTTTGTAACGTCATAGAAACATTTATATGGAAACCCATCCATTGTCAACGTCATTAATAAAGTTATATATGGTCAGTCAGCTGACTTTTTATAACCAAACGATATACAGTCAATGCAATTTGATTGCTCAAATAGCACAGTCGCAGTATAAAAATAGATTATGACATGTTCATATCAAATGCTTTATCTGTCCTTGGTTATATATCACCGATCGAGCCTGGCGACTCCAAGGCTGATAATGTAAACCAAAATTCTTTCCGGGTCTGATATCTATGTAGCTGTGAAATTCTTTCCGGGGGTTAAATGATGATGCCAATGTAAATTATTAACGGATAATATTTTATTTCTATTAAAGTTGTCACATTATTAAATAATATCCAGCTTTATTCTGTAAAAAAAGGTCTTTTCAACAGATTCGGAAACTATTTCATGGCGTAAACAATTAAATGTTACAATATCGACCTAGGGCTGATAAAGCATTTGACATAAAATCTATTGTTATACACTGCATGGTTTTTCAATGGGTTGTTGCCTTTGTACCTCAATATTTCATTTGTTTTCTTTTCAAATTTATTCAAAACAAACCTTATACTCAGGAAACAGTATCACTTCCGTCAAATATACAACTGCTGGACAACCAAGTTTCTTTGTCCCTGTAACTTTTCCTTTCTTAGAGTTCTGTTTGTAATTGTGATCATGATGTTGCTACAAATGACAACAAAAGCCTCTTAAAATTACATAGCATATTGGTTTTATGGCACTTAGTACATTAATATACTTCAACTTAATAAATCAAAACAAATTCATTGGCATATTTTAATTTATTGTGACAATGGATTTATCACAACAGTAGAAGAGAAGAGAAATTGCAAAGGAAATGAAAAAGGAAATCAACTTAAACTTTCATTTTCCCTCCTATCCTCGATATTATAATTTCAAATAACAAAAGTAGATATGCAACAGTGGAGATACTCAAATGATAGGGGACATGTGGATATCTTTTATTCAAGAATTTATGACCTAATTTTGTAAATTTGATGTAAATTCATAACTTTGTTCTGTGGTAGAAAATAATCCCGTTTTCAAAATGATATGTGACACACTAAGCTTTACAAATCAATATCATTTCTACAGAATGTAAATGTAACAAACTCAATGCATAACAAAATCTCAGATATGATAAAAAGATTTTGTTAAGACCGGAATTTAATCAACAGAGGATAGATGGCTGGATATTGTTATTATCAAATTATGATTGAACTTCACTGTAAAATCAACATTCAAGAGAAATGAATCCACTCTTATCCTATGTTTAGCGTTGATATGTACAGTTTTGACAATGTAAATAATAACAGTAGATGAACAATCAATGTAACTGTAAGCCCAGGTCAAATAACCCATTATCATGCCCTCTTTCCAGTCGATATTGCCCTGTACAAACAAACGTGCAGTGCACTCCTTACGAGAATACGACTTCATCATGCTACTATGAACAGTATCAAAACATGTAAACTATTTTTGTAAGTAAGTACTAATCATTGTGAAAGGTATTAAAGAATTATTTACTTTCCTACAAATTGTAAGAATTCCTTTTACTTTCCCTTTTTTATGACTCTATTGAAACTTATGGTAAACAGATTATGAAATGGCATTTCCATATGAACCCTAGTACATGTGTCAGACCTCAACCCATATCATGGGAGTGTGGGTCTAATAAATGGATTGATATTGAAAATGCTACATGTATGTATAAATAATCTATAATTATCAAGTGTCAATTAACGGATATTTAAATGATACAGGCAACTTACTTCATCTACCTTTGGCCCTCTTCTATATGGTCCCTAGTGGCACTCCATCAGTTTACTCCCAACTATCATGAAGGGGATACCATCAAGTTTGATTGGGGAACAATTCTTCACTTTGGTCTCTTCATTGAACCGGACAAAATGGTGCTGTTCATCTGTCAAGAAAAAGGATATACAAAATTTGTCCAGATTCTACCAATTGAGTTGAAAATTGAAATAAAAATATTTAAGATATACCGTAACCAACCATTACACCAAATCCGGACAGAGAAAATTATGAATTTACAAGGGGTAGGGTAGGTCTTGCTCTGCTGTTTCTTGATCAAAATATTTACTTTCATAATTGGCTCGACCCATGGAACTTTACCATCATTTTGGATTTAAATATGTTTCTATTTGTTTGTAGGGACGTAGCAAATAATTTTATAAGGGGGTGCGGTTAAATAACATAACATAACATATCTTTTATTTCCAAATCAGGAGATCACAAGGAGCAAGAGGTGTGTTACATAAAAGAAGAAAAGAACATGACTGATAGATATATGAACATACACAGTTACATCATAATCAGACAATGATATATTTTATAAAGATAATAATATGGGTTTTTTTCTGAGTTGATGAACATTTCAAAATAAAGAAAGCACAGTATCTCAATCAGTTTTATCAAACTTTTAAAATTGTGAAAGGATTTGAAGATATAAAAGATTTTTTATGAGGACAAATACCTGTGGGCATAATTGCAAATTATTTAAGCCTATTATGTAACACAGCATTTCGTATGAGATAATGATAACAATTGATGTAATTACTTATAAAACTATTGAAGCATTTAAAATAAATATAGACGACATTTGGAGACAATCATGTACCAAATTCAGTGACTAATATGGACGCAAATAGTTTTTTATAAATGTTCAATTGTTGCGAATTATGGCACCAAACCATGCAAGATAGATGTCTGTCATAAATCTAAAATATTACCAAAACCAACGTTCGAAGACAATGTCAACACAATGCTGTATATATCAACCCAAATTGGCAATGTTGCGTGCTAATGTCTGACTTTGAGGGGATTGGATATTAACAGAAACAAGAGGGCCATGATGGCCCTGGATCGCTCACCTTAATTATACAATGTAATGCAATGCAAAACACATCAACACAATTATTCTGAATGCATCCTCCACAGTGTTAACAATATTTTCCTTCATTTGGCCTAGTGATCTATATTTTTTTACCTGATATGACCCATATTCCTACATGGACTAGATATCATTAAGACAACATTCTGACAAAGTTTCAACTTGCTCAAAGTAAAAATGCGGCCTCCGGAGTTTGAACAATATTTTCCTTTATTGACCTAGTTTCTGATCCAATATGACCCATATTCGAACTTGACCTAGATATAATTCAGACAAACATTCTGACCAAATTTCAAGCTGCTGAAGCAAAAAATGTGGCATCCAAAGTGTTCACAAGATTTTCCTTCAATTTGATCTAGTGACCTAGTTTTTGACCCGGCATGACCCATATTCGAACTTGGCCTAAATATCATTCAGCTCAACATTCTGAACAAATTTCAAGCCGCTGAAGCAAAACATGCGGCTTCTACAGAGTTAACAAGATTTTCCCTTAATTTGGCCTTGTGACCTAGTTTCTAATCCAATATGGCCCATATTTAAACTTGACCTAGATATCTTTAAGACAAACATTCTGACAAAATTTCAAGCTGCTGAAGCAAAACATGAGGCATCCAAAGTGTTAACAAGATTTTCCTTCAATTTGGCCTAGTGATCTAGTTTTTGACCCGGCATGACCCATATTCGAACTTGGCCTAGATATCATTCAGCTCAACATTCTGAACAAATTTCAAGCCGCTGAAGCAAAACATGCGGCTTCTACAGAGTTAACAAGATTTTCCCTTAATTTGGCCTTGTGACCTAGTTTCTAATCCAATATGGCCCATATTTAAACTTGACCTAGATATCTTTAAGACAAACATTCTGACAAAATTTCAAGCTGCTGAAGCAAAAAATGAGGCATCCAAAGTGTTAACAAGATTTTCCTTCAATTTGGCCTAGTGATCTAGTTTTTGACCCGGCATGACCCATATTCGAACTTGGCCTAGATATCATTCAGCTCAACATTCTGAACAAATTTCAAGCCACTGAAGCAAAATATGCAGCTTCTACAGAGTTAACAAGATTTTCCCTCAATTTGGCCTAGTGACCTAGTTTCTGATCCAATATGATCCATATTTGAACTTGACCTAGATATCTTTAAGACAAACATTCTGACCAAATTTTAAGTTGCTGAACCAAAAAAGGCGGCATCCAAAGTGTTAACAAGATTTTCCTTCAATTTGACCTAGTGACCTAGTTTTTGACCCGGCATAACCCATATTCGAACTTGACCTAGATATTTTTAAGACAAACATTCTGACAAAATTTCAAACTGCTTAAGCAAAAATTGCGGCCTCTGGAGTGTTAACAAGATTTTCCTTCAATTTGGCCTAGTGACCTACTTCTTAACCCGACGTGACCCATGTTCGAACTTGACCTACATATCATTAAGACAAACATTCTGATAAAGTTTAAACATGCTCAAGTTGAAAATGTGGCCTCCAGAGTGTTAACAAGATTTCGCTTCAATTTGACCTAGTGACCTCGTTTTTGACCTCATATGGCCCAGTTTCGAACTTGTCGAAGATTTTATGGAGATGAACGTTCTGATAAACTTTCATGAAGATTGGATGCAAAATGTAGCCTGTAGAGTGTTAACAAGCTCAAATGTTGACGACGCACGACGCACGACGGACGGACGCCGGACAAAATGTGATCCCAATAGCTCACCTTGCACTTCGTGCATAGGTGAGCTAAAAAATGGGAACATACATTTTCAAGAACAACATTTGAAAAGTGCATCCATGAAAATATATGTTCCCATTGCATCAACACAATTTAATTTTGATATTTTTTTATTTTTTTTCTGTTAATATCTAATCCCCTCAAAGTCAGACATTTATGCATGGAACGAGCATGGATGCACTTTTCAAATGTTGTTCTTGAAAATGTATGTTCCCATTGCTTCAACACAATTTAATTTTGATATTAATAGATATTAATATATACGCATGTGCATCATTCTGACTTCCGGACCGTACGGGTTTACCTAAAATACGCAATGGAGAGGAAAATACGCAATGGAGATCAAATATGATATAAGAAGTGAATTATTGTTAAATTTATTAATATGAGTATAGGTGCTACCTATTTTGGGTAAACATTTATTAACTTTTGTGATCTGTAAATAATTCCCCGTGAACTGCAGTAAGCCCCTTGCTTGCAGCACGATCAGTTATGTACGAGTCCTACCGACCTATGCAACGAAAATAAAAATCATCATCAGGTTAAGCATATATTTAACTTCAAAATATGGCCAAGATTTTAAATCCATAGAATTATGATGACAGGTTCAACAAATAATCAACTTGATAAAGTACTTGACGAGTCAAACTAACCTTTCCCATCATTTCTGTCATTTTCCTTTTGGTTATTTATTCATCATTTGCGTTACGCTAATAGAATGACGTCATATTACAGGAATTTGGATTTGTAACTTCCAGAAAGTCAAACAAGAGGGCCATGATGGCCCTGGATCGCTCACCTGATTTTTTTTTTTTTAACTTTAGCCATATAAGCACCGCCCCCTGACGGCCATTGTTTTCGACCAATCAACATGGCTTGTAAGAATCTGATAAAGGGTCAACCTAGGAATATTTCTACAAAATTATTTGAAAATCGGCAAAATACTTTTGGAGGAGAAGATTTTTTAAGTTTTCACTTAAGCCATATAAGGCAAAATAGCCCTGCCCTGTGGCGGCCATGTTTTTCGACCAATCAACATGGCTTCAAGGAATCTGATAGTGGGTCACCTTAGGAACATTTCTACAAAGTTATTTGAAAATCGGCCTCACACTTTCAGGAGAAGATTTTTTAAGTTTTTACTATAGCCATATAAGGCAAAATAGCCCGCCCCCTGGGGCCCATGTTTTTCAACCAATCAAAATTTCTTGAAGGAATCTAATAGAGGGTCACCCAAGGAACATTTCTACAAAATTATTTGAAAATCCGCTCAACACTTTCGGAGGAGAAGATTTTTTAAGTTTTCACTATAGCCATATAAGGCAAAATAGCCCCGCCCCATGGCGGCCATGTTTTTCAACCATTCAAAATTTCTTGAAGGAATCTAATAGAGGGTCACCCAAGGAACATTTCTACAAAATTACCTGACCTGAAGTGGAAAACTCACATCAACAACATAGTCAAGCGAGCCAACTCTACATTAAGATTCCTCCGACAAAACCTCAGGCACTGCCAAAAGGACTGTAGAAAAAACGCCTACATAGCGCTCATCAGATCCAAACTGGAATATGGAAGCACCGTCTGGGACCCTTACCTGCAAAGTGACATCGACAAGCTTACCACTACAGGAGAGACGTCGCCATCAGAGGCTGACGCTGCTGTACAAGGTGGTGAAAGGGCACGTACCGGCTATCAACATTGACCGCTTAGACCAAAACGAACTGTCAGGGCAAAGCAGTATGAGGACTTTATTCAGAAAAATATCGTTGAAAACAGTGTGAACAATAACAAAAAGTGCTTTAAACCAATATTCACAAACACATTGAATTACAAGAACTCATTCTTTGTGAAAACCGCCATAGATTGGAACAAACTTAGTGACAATTTAGTGGAAGCTGACTCCATCGAGTGTTTCAAGTCACTACTAACAAAATTGGACTAAAATGCGCACTTTTCCTTCCCGTTGAGTTAAAGCCAGCAGTGGTCACTTCAACGTACAAATCCAGATCCAGATTATTTGAAAATGGGCCTGACACTTTCGGAGGAGAAGATTTTTTAAGTTTTCACTATAGCCATATAAGGCAAAATAGCCCCCCCTGGTGGCCATGTTTTTCAACCAATCAAAATTTATTGAAGGAATCTAATAGAGGGTCACCCAAGGAACATTTCTACAAAATTATTTGAAAATCGGCCTGACACTTTCGGAGAAGAAGATTTTTTAAGTTTCCACTATTTTTTTCTTTCGGTTGCCATGGAACCCAGAATTTTGAATGGATCAAACAAATTTGAAGGAATTTAGTAGAGGACATTGAGAGGATGCTACCTATGAAGTTTCAACCAAATTGGCCAAGTGGTTAGGGAGAAGAAGTTGTTTAAAGGAAAAAGTTAACGCACACATGCATGCACGCACGACGGACAATTCGCCATGACATAAGCTCGACTGGCTTTCAGCCAGTGGAGCTAAAAATGGGTGAATACCATCAGGCCCCATGGATTTGCTAGCATCAATTTCCTTCAAAACCACTTCATGAGAAATGGCAAAATCCTCAAGTAGAAAATTTACATGTTTATCTGTATTATCATCAATGTCTTGTATATTAATTAAATTCTCCTTTGTGAAAACAGTAGGAATGCCAGTTAACCCGACACCTAGTTATCTCGACACCTAGTCAACCCGTCACCTTTTCGGTTAATCCGACACCCGATATAAATTTCATGTGTGAAATTCGGTCAACCCGACACCTCCCTATATTTTACCGTATACATGAAGAATTATTGAAACTGTATTTCCTGATCTTTGACTCAAAATATTACACACCATGTTGGGCCGATATGGACAAGTGTTGTTGTTGTTGTTGATACCATAATGAACAATTCGGGCCTAGAATATGTTGTACCCTATATGATGTTTTACTACAAGAGAAAGTTGATGCAAGGCATCAATGTCGCCGGAAAAGACTGCATTGATTTATTTATGTATTCTTGACTTTCATTAACCTATACAAACATTAGGAACGTTGAAATGAAAACATTTGCTTATAAATTTTATATTCATACCTATACATTAGGGTATCTATAACAAAATAACGAAATGTGTACACATTTATCTTGGCTTAAATTTAATTTTGCTGTTGTTACTTATTTAAATAATAATATTCATTCATATAATTTCAATTTTTGTCAATCTTATTCGAATCACAAGGTAAATATCCTGGTATTGCTTTAAAGGGAGGTAATTTGAAGTAAACAAAAGTCTTCAAAAGGAGAAATATATTAGCATTACCGTCTACAGTTTAAATTGTTCTATTGTTTGTGGATTTAAAAATGTTCTTTCTTATTATTATTATTGTTATTTCTACATGTACAACGAAATATTGCGGCTTCTCTTTGACGCTTCGCTTATCTAAAAAGTGTAAAGAGACGGCTCTCTGCAAAGGAGATTGATCTACGCAGTTGGTTTTCGCGAGTCACGCTTCAAGCAGGTGCGCGTATGTAAACAAATTAGACTGCGACGTAAAGGTTTGTAGTTATCGCCTTTTGAGTACATGTAGTATATAGTGTAAACATACAGTATACCAGTCTAGCTAATAGGGACCGTTTTGTCTTCGTAAATAAAACAACAAAACATAAATGCGAGTCAAAATAAAGAAACTGAAAATACCTAAAACATCGGAATATTTATTTCATTTTAGATGTGTCATTACTTAGTGTTTTTAAACAAACACAATTGTAATATGTTCAAGACATCTATATGTGTTTCTTTCTAATAATAATCCCCCCTCCCATGTGATTTCCGAAAACCTATTAAAAATAGAAGTCGCGGGCTTCTGCCCGGCGACTAATAACAGAACAGAAAATTATGTATATAACACCTCATGGACAAACTTCGTTTAAAATGTAGTATTGTTATACCATGATCAATTATAATAGTTTCCGACTTTGAAATTGACACAGATTAAGTGTAATTGGTTGTCTAATTAGTTGTTGATTATGTTGTTTGTATTTTCGTTTAAATATAATTAAAATGTGCTTTTTTACATTAATAAATTGTGTCCTTTAATAAACGGTGTTTGCTTGTTTATTTATCCCCTTAAAATATCTACCTTTGATATATTGACGACAAAGTGGATTTCCTGATAGATCTTATTAATTAGTTTGCATGTTGATTTTTGAGTAATAAGCAAGCTTGTATCCTCGAGCATCCGTAATTCGTGAGTGTAAGGTTTTAAAGACAAAATATGCAGAAGGCTTAGTGAATGATACGAAATTTCATGTCTTATCTGAAAGATTTATTTATTTCCTCCAAGTTTCGAGCAAAAAATCCTTTGAAAACTAATAATTCACAAAAAAATAATCTTGAATACACATGTGTTCAACAAGTCAGAAGCCGAAATTGTTATCCTATTTTCGTGACGTCATTATTTTGGCACTTTGCAGTTTCCATAAAGACAACACACACAAAAAAGATATTTTTTTTAAAAGGGGCAATAGGTCGTAACATATTGAAAACTAAAAAACTGAAGTAATTAAACATTTTATATAGTTTAAATCAATTAATTTGAAATTATCCTTGATATAAATATGAACATTTTTTTTTTAATTACTCAACTTTGAATCTTCGTTAAACTTATTTCCTTTCTCATTTATTATCCCACTGTGTCAACCTAAAGGGTTTACATTCAGTAAATTCTTAGAAGAAAGGTAGAAATCGTTAATAATTAACGAATGCTCCTTTTCTTCAAGAATTATACATTTTTCTCTAAGTTTTCAACTCATCAATATCACGGGGAATCATTATATCACATACAGTCAATTCTTAGAAGAAAGGTAGAAATCGTTAATAATTAACGAATGCTCCTTTTCTCCAAGAATAATACATTTTTCTCTAAGTTTTCAACTCATCAATATCACGGGGAATCAGTATATCACATACAGTCAATTCTTAGAAGAAAGGTAGAAATCGTTAATAATTAACGAATGCTCCTTTTCTCCAAGAATTATACATTTTTCTGTAAGTTTTCAACTCATCAATATCACGGGAATCAGTATATCACATACAGTCAATTCTTAGAAGAAAGGTAGAAATCGTTAATAATTAACGAATGCTCCTTTTCTCCAAGAATTATACATTTTTCTGTAAGTTTTCAACTCATCAAAATTACGTGAATCATTATATCACATACAGTCAATTCTTAGAAGAAAGGTAGAAATCGTTAATAATTAATGAATGCTCCTTTTCTCCAAGAATTATACATTTTTCTCTAAGTTTTCAACTCATCAATATCACGGGAATCAGTATATCACATACAGTCAATTCTTAGAAGAAAGGTAGAAATTGTTAATAATTAACGAATGCTCCTTTTCTCCAAGAATTATACATTATACATAAACATAAGATGTCGTGGATTTTAACAAGTACTTCTTTTTTACAGGCTGGCACAACAGACTAAACCAAAAGGCAGGATCAGGGCCACCGTTTTACGTGCTGCTAACTATGTTGCACAGAGAGAGTGAACAAATATCAGAATACGTGAGATTAGTAAACGAGGCCAAGTTGACCCGGCGACAAAGAAAGAATAGTAAAGCAGCCGAGGCAAGGATATTTACCGTTTGGGACAGGTAACTGACTTTATTTATTGCGATATTACTTATTTGATCCTCATATAAATACCACCTATTCACATGACTATATACTTAATGGCACATAATTAAACCTACATGTTTTATCTTTTCAGATACCGGGACGGAGAGATGTCCGCTACTTCGCTTCTGAAGCAAGTTTCAATCGTCTACAAGATCCGTTTACCTAGGCAAGATTCTTCAGAAGAAACTGACAGCGATTGATTTTATTATGTTATGTTCTGTTCTGTTCTGTTCTGTAAATATGTAAACCTTGTTGGTAAACGTGTAAAAAAAATGTGTGTATGTGTATATTTGTATAATTCAATGTTTCTTGTAAATTATATATTTTTATAAATTTTAAATATCGTGTTTATTTCTCTTTAACTTGCCCTTATACACCATTCAACCTGAAAAATAAAATTTAACGTGGTCAAATCGAAAACAGATGTGAATAAGCAATAAATAACGCCCGATACTTAAAGTAATAATTTTTAAATGAGGTGTCGGGTTAACCAAAAAAGGTGTCAGATTAACCAAAAAAGGGACGGGTTGACTAGGTGTCGAGATAACTAGGTGTCGGGTTGACTGGATACCAAACAGTAGTAAAAAATTGATTTAATACATCCACTTTTTCATTATCGTTTCTAACAAATTCACCATTTTCTCCCTTCAAATTGAAAATACCACTTCTAGATTTAGTTTTTGCTTTGACATAACGCCAGAATTGCCTAGGTTCACTTTTGGCTTTATAAGATATAAGTTTTTCATACTGTCTTTTACCCTTCTTCACAAACTCATTTGTATTGTTTCTCACATGTTTGTAAGCTTCATAGTCTTCGGATCTTCTTGTCGCCATATATTTATCCCAAGCATGCCTTTTTCTTTTGATATGTGACAATACTTCCCCCGACATCCAAGGTGGCTTCCCTTCTTAGGTTTAGACTTCGGAACCATTTCATCAACACTAATTTTAAACTTGCTGGAGAAAGAGTCCCACATCCCGTCAACATCACTATCTCCAAAAGCTTCCTGCCAGTTAACAGACTGCCATTGCTCAGTGAAGTCGCGCAGATTACACTTTCTGTAACAATAAGACTAAGGTCACATGATCAATATTAATTACATTGTTTTCATCCTTAGATAACACAAGATCAAGTAGGCTCAGAGGCTGAGTGTTTCTACATCTCGTAAACTGATGTACATGTTGAAATATATAATTATCCCTTAAACATTCAATAAAGGTGTATTCATGATGAGGTTCGTTATGTATGGTTGAATAAGTTTCCAAATCAATTTCTAAGTATTATTGGTTCAATCCTAGCATGTATAAACTAAAACAACTTTTCGAATGCACTAATGTTTATAAACTTAGAAATTTATGTACATATGTAATGAAAGCTTTTCAATTAAGATATGGTTTGTAATGGTAATGTAAAATGTACAAATAAGTTGTAAATAAAAAATGTTGTCTTTACATTTTATGTACTGATAACATTTTCATTTATTGTTGTGAATGTGTCACACTTTTGTCAATATGCACCTTGCCTGTAATGGACATATTGTATCATATTATTTTGTATTATGCTATGTTATATGATATTGTATTGTATTGTATTGTATTGTGTTATATTAAATTGTATTGCCTGTTAAGCATGTACAATGTATATATAAAGTGGTGATAAGGATATGCTATTACGTTTGAACAACACCTTCTCCGTATGAAACGACATGTTACCTCTTACGAATTTTTGTACTTGTAAATTGGTAAATGTGCTCCACTTGCTATGTCAATTGTAATGTTTATTTGTGTATTTTGTTTTTCACACAGGTCATGTGGCCTATTGAATTTATATTTGAAAAATAAACTTCTTCAAACTTCTTCATATTAAAGTCTCTATATGCACGTTTGAACAATGTATTTCCTAATGTTACAAACAACATCCATATCCACTATGATCATTCAAATCAATTCTGAATTCGCCACATACAGTAAAGCGTATCAATAAGTAAATCCTATAAAGCACGTTATTCATATTGACCTGCGAAATCAGCTGTTAAATATAAACAAAAACATCACGTGACCAAACAATGTTGAAATGACCCTGACCTTTACACACAAGGTGCAACATTTACGAAACACAGATTCATGTGCAATTTCCAAGCATAAAACAATTAGATCAAGTGACATGTCAAACTACCGTTACTTCTCGATAAAGTGACTAATATGCAATCATAAAAATAACAACAAAACAAACTTACATCGTCATTTCAGGCGGATGGCGACTAAAATCAATTGCAAGCCGAATCAAAGTCACGCTTGGGTACTAATACCGGAAATAAACTACAACACGAATACCATAGAGTATCCGAATATAACAAAAGGAATCAAAGCGCTGAAAGTATTCTGCACAGGAAACGTCGATTTGTTTACCCGTATTATTTTCATTAGATAGACATATTACGAATTATATTTTGATTTAATTTTTTATAAAAAGTACTTTGTTAGTTATTTGACTTTTTTTCTATTTTTGTATGGGCGAAAAGGAGAGGCGCAATGGAGAGGAAAATACGCAATGCAGATCAAATATGATATTAGAAGTGAATGATTGTTAAATTTATTATTATTTTCATTAGAATCTAAGATAAACGTATTACGAATTCTATTTTAATTTAATTTTTTATAAAAAGTGTATCTTGATAATGCAATTTCAATTATTTCTATCGCATTGAATATTGGCGAAATGGGAATATTTAAAAGTATTCTTTCTAATTAGTTTTTATTAATTTTTATTTATTAATAAAGGTTTTACAATATTCTATGTTTTATTCAATTAATAAGTTGTAAAACTATTGTCTATTATGAACTTGAAGGGCATTTGCTAGCTAGGAGAAATGGAGAAATTGATTGGCGAAATAGAGAAATTGTTGGCGAAATGGAGATATATTGCATCAGCGGAACGTAGATTATATGTTATATTTCACATATATAATATGTTTTTCAAGTGAAAGTTCATTGTGAGTTTTCTATATATATTATAGGTCGGCGAAATGGAGATCCCAAGTAATGTTTAGGATATATGAAGGGCTATAATATGTGTTTTTTACTTTTATATCATAGGGGTATTCTTTATAAGTCATAAACTATCGATAACTTGGAGGTGCTGGAGTGGCGAAATGGAGGAAATACGCTGGCAAAATGGAGGTAATATGCTCGCGAAATGGAGAAAATATGCTCTCGAAATGGAGATAATAAGCTGGCGAAATGGAGACAATACATTCATTCTATAGCATATTTTAAACAATAAGGAAAACTTCCCTATGTTAGGGTAAAATAACTAAATAATTGAGAACATTGACGGAAAAGTAGAAGTGTCTTCAAGTGGTAGAGGGCTGACGAACAATCACCTCCGTGGTTGGATGCCAGAAATCAACGATAATGTCCGACTCTATCGATCTACATCAAATCGATCATTTTTTAGATCACTTTTGGCCGAGCTTGCGTCTGAAAGATTGAAATTTGGACCAATCAGGGCATCTTCGCAAGCCAAGGCTAATTTGTCCATTACATTACCATAATAACTTAATAATAAGTACTTATGGGAATGGTAATGTACGAAGTAGCCTTGGCTAGCGAAGATGCAATCAGGGGGGCTTTAAGTAGAATCTCCTTTGATGTTTGTTAACGTATATGTTGCCGAGCCCCGGTAGCTCAGTCGGTAGCGACGCGGGCTGTCAATCCTGGATTTGTGAGTTTGAATCCGAGCTCGGTCAACATTCTTGCCGACGTTTGACAAAAGGCACTGTGACCTGCGATATTCGTCTTTCACCAATGGACTGTTTAACAGTCTATGTGGAAAGCAGCCAGTTAATTGCTTGGAAAGTCTGTTGTGTGGTGTAATGGTGTGGAAAAACCAGGAAACGCAAGAAAATGTGAACTGGTCGCCGTGATATGACTGAACATTTGTTGAAAACGGCGTTAATCCACAATCAATCAATCAACGTATATGTTGGTGAGTTTATATGTTGACAAATATCAGGGTTCATTTTCATGCATGATAAGTATTTGAGGTCTGTTCACCAGTATGTGTGTATATGTGATAATTGCATACGGGTACGCGCCCTACAGTACATTTCCCTCACGGGGAAAGCCATCAACTAGAACCTGTGTATGGAGAGATTGAACTGAAGTAGAATCATATGCATGATATGTATTTGGGCACTTTTCACAAGTATGATACAGAAATCCATCAACTACAACCTGTGTATGGATAGATTGAACTTAAGTAGAATCTTAAGTCCTAAAAATATTTTTCCCCATGAAGAAAGCCATCAACTAGAACGTGCGTTTGTAAAATGTCCTGTATGTTTTTCAACGTATATTTTTGTTGAGTTTTATACGTTGACAAACATCAAGCTTACGGGCGTGCAATACAAACACATTTATCGCTCCCGCAACGTAATATTCCTTTGATTATATACCTACAATCTATGAGCAGCGAAAATTTATTTAGTTTACATTTTATAACCGTAAGATTATGAAGGGCGGATGAATATCGCTTCAATGATTACGCCACGCCCCATAATGCATTCCAATACGTATGCCCCGCCCTATATCATCATCAAACCGGTCACGTCACTGTATGACGTCACAATCTTGTATTTACACCGCATATAGATATATGGATCCTACATTAAGGCGAACATCCGTGCTAAAAAAACAGACAATGTCAAACGTATTACGTTGAAGTTATACATCAACTATATCTATATAGAAGACAAAACACTTGTAAACAAAAGGTTTCTTTTTCGAAAATGTATGCACGACTGCCAATTAACATAGCCCAAGCACTATCTCTCTTCCCCCCCCCCCCCTCTCTCTCTCTCTCTCTCTCTCTCTCTCTCTCTCTTTCTCTCTCTCTCTTTCTCTC
>JASEVX010000015.1:66501-281938 GCA_031761405.1 Serripes groenlandicus
AACCGGCCACCGGTGGCAGACTGGGCTCGAGACACAGTCCGACACCGCTGCACGATTCTGAAGAGTAGGACAAAACCGGCCACCGGTGGCAGACTGGGCTCGAGACACAGTCCGACACCGCTGCACGATTCTGAAGAGTAGGACAAAACCGGCCACCGGTGGCAGACTGGGCTCGAGACACAGTCCGACACCGCTGCACGATTCTGAAGAGTAGGACAAAACCGGCCACCGGTGGCAGACTGGGCTCGAGACACAGTCCGACACCGCTGCACGATTCTGAAGAGTAGGACAAAACCGGCCACCGGTGGCAGACTGGGCTCGAGACACAGTCCGACACCGCTGCACGATTCTGAAGAGTAGGACAAAACCGGCCACCGGTGGCAGACTGGGCTCGAGACACAGTCCGACACCGCTGCACGATTCTGAAGAGTAGGACAAAACCGGCCACCGGTGGCAGACTGGGCTCGAGACACAGTCCGACACCGCTGCACGATTCTGAAGAGTAGGACAAAACCGGCCACCGGTGGCAGACTGGGCTCGAGACACAGTCCGACACCGCTGCACGATTCTGAAGAGTAGGACAAAACCGGCCACCGGTGGCAGACTGGGCTCGAGACACAGTCCGACACCGCTGCACGATTCTGAAGAGTAGGACAAAACCGGCCACCGGTGGCAGACTGGGCTCGAGACACAGTCCGACACCGCTGCACGATTCTGAAGAGTAGGACAAAACCGGCCACCGGTGGCAGACTGGGCTCGAGACACAGTCCGACACCGCTGCACGATTCTGAAGAGTAGGACAAAACCGGCCACCGGTGGCAGACTGGGCTCGAGACACAGTCCGACACCGCTGCACGATTCTGAAGAGTAGGACAAAACCGGCCACCGGTGGCAGACTGGGCTCGAGACACAGTCCGACACCGCTGCACGATTCTGAAGAGTAGGACAAAACCGGCCACCGGTGGCAGACTGGGCTCGAGACACAGTCCGACACCGCTGCACGATTCTGAAGAGTAGGACAAAACCGGCCACCGGTGGCAGACTGGGCTCGAGACACAGTCCGACACCGCTGCACGATTCTGAAGAGTAGGACAAAACCGGCCACCGGTGGCAGACTGGGCTCGAGACACAGTCCGACACCGCTGCACGATTCTGAAGAGTAGGACAAAACCGGCCACCGGTGGCAGACTGGGCTCGAGACACAGTCCGACACCGCTGCACGATTCTGAAGAGTAGGACAAAACCGGCCACCGGTGGCAGACTGGGCTCGAGACACAGTCCGACACCGCTGCACGATTCTGAAGAGT
Source organism: Serripes groenlandicus (assembly GCA_031761405.1). Classification (NCBI taxonomy): domain Eukaryota; kingdom Metazoa; phylum Mollusca; class Bivalvia; order Cardiida; family Cardiidae; genus Serripes; species Serripes groenlandicus. The sequence continues at coordinate 67,809 of JASEVX010000015.1, forward strand.
AGGACAAAACCGGCCACCGGTGGCAGACTGGGCTCGAGACACAGTCCGACACCGCTGCACGATTCTGAAGAGTAGGACAAAACCGGCCACCGGTGGCAGACTGGGCTCGAGACACAGTCCGACACCGCTGCACGATTCTGAAGAGTAGGACAAAACCGGCCACCGGTGGCAGACTGGGCTCGAGACACAGTCCGACACCGCTGCACGATTCTGAAGAGTAGGACAAAACCGGCCACCGGTGGCAGACTGGGCTCGAGACACAGTCCGACACCGCTGCACGATTCTGAAGAGTAGGACAAAACCGGCCACCGGTGGCAGACTGGGCTCGAGACACAGTCCGACACCGCTGCACGATTCTGAAGAGTAGGACAAAACCGGCCACCGGTGGCAGACTGGGCTCGAGACACAGTCCGACACCGCTGCACGATTCTGAAGAGTAGGACAAAACCGGCCACCGGTGGCAGACTGGGCTCGAGACACAGTCCGACACCGCTGCACGATTCTGAAGAGTAGGACAAAACCGGCCACCGGTGGCAGACTGGGCTCGAGACACAGTCCGACACCGCTGCACGATTCTGAAGAGTAGGACAAAACCGGCCACCGGTGGCAGACTGGGCTCGAGACACAGTCCGACACCGCTGCACGATTCTGAAGAGTAGGACAAAACCGGCCACCGGTGGCAGACTGGGCTCGAGACACAGTCCGACACCGCTGCACGATTCTGAAGAGTAGGACAAAACCGGCCACCGGTGGCAGACTGGGCTCGAGACACAGTCCGACACCGCTGCACGATTCTGAAGAGTAGGACAAAACCGGCCACCGGTGGCAGACTGGGCTCGAGACACAGTCCGACACCGCTGCACGATTCTGAAGAGTAGGACAAAACCGGCCACCGGTGGCAGACTGGGCTCGAGACACAGTCCGACACCGCTGCACGATTCTGAAGAGTAGGACAAAACCGGCCACCGGTGGCAGACTGGGCTCGAGACACAGTCCGACACCGCTGCACGATTCTGAAGAGTAGGACAAAACCGGCCACCGGTGGCAGACTGGGCTCGAGACACAGTCCGACACCGCTGCACGATTCTGAAGAGTAGGACAAAACCGGCCACCGGTGGCAGACTGGGCTCGAGACACAGTCCGACACCGCTGCACGATTCTGAAGAGTAGGACAAAACCGGCCACCGGTGGCAGACTGGGCTCGAGACACAGTCCGACACCGCTGCACGATTCTGAAGAGTAGGACAAAACCGGCCACCGGTGGCAGACTGGGCTCGAGACACAGTCCGACACCGCTGCACGATTCTGAAGAGTAGGACAAAACCGGCCACCGGTGGCAGACTGGGCTCGAGACACAGTCCGACACCGCTGCACGATTCTGAAGAGTAGGACAAAACCGGCCACCGGTGGCAGACTGGGCTCGAGACACAGTCCGACACCGCTGCACGATTCTGAAGAGTAGGACAAAACCGGCCACCGGTGGCAGACTGGGCTCGAGACACAGTCCGACACCGCTGCACGATTCTGAAGAGTAGGACAAAACCGGCCACCGGTGGCAGACTGGGCTCGAGACACAGTCCGACACCGCTGCACGATTCTGAAGAGTAGGACAAAACCGGCCACCGGTGGCAGACTGGGCTCGAGACACAGTCCGACACCGCTGCACGATTCTGAAGAGTAGGACAAAACCGGCCACCGGTGGCAGACTGGGCTCGAGACACAGTCCGACACCGCTGCACGATTCTGAAGAGTAGGACAAAACCGGCCACCGGTGGCAGACTGGGCTCGAGACACAGTCCGACACCGCTGCACGATTCTGAAGAGTAGGACAAAACCGGCCACCGGTGGCAGACTGGGCTCGAGACACAGTCCGACACCGCTGCACGATTCTGAAGAGTAGGACAAAACCGGCCACCGGTGGCAGACTGGGCTCGAGACACAGTCCGACACCGCTGCACGATTCTGAAGAGTAGGACAAAACCGGCCACCGGTGGCAGACTGGGCTCGAGACACAGTCCGACACCGCTGCACGATTCTGAAGAGTAGGACAAAACCGGCCACCGGTGGCAGACTGGGCTCGAGACACAGTCCGACACCGCTGCACGATTCTGAAGAGTAGGACAAAACCGGCCACCGGTGGCAGACTGGGCTCGAGACACAGTCCGACACCGCTGCACGATTCTGAAGAGTAGGACAAAACCGGCCACCGGTGGCAGACTGGGCTCGAGACACAGTCCGACACCGCTGCACGATTCTGAAGAGTAGGACAAAACCGGCCACCGGTGGCAGACTGGGCTCGAGACACAGTCCGACACCGCTGCACGATTCTGAAGAGTAGGACAAAACCGGCCACCGGTGGCAGACTGGGCTCGAGACACAGTCCGACACCGCTGCACGATTCTGAAGAGTAGGACAAAACCGGCCACCGGTGGCAGACTGGGCTCGAGACACAGTCCGACACCGCTGCACGATTCTGAAGAGTAGGACAAAACCGGCCACCGGTGGCAGACTGGGCTCGAGACACAGTCCGACACCGCTGCACGATTCTGAAGAGTAGGACAAAACCGGCCACCGGTGGCAGACTGGGCTCGAGACACAGTCCGACACCGCTGCACGATTCTGAAGAGTAGGACAAAACCGGCCACCGGTGGCAGACTGGGCTCGAGACACAGTCCGACACCGCTGCACGATTCTGAAGAGTAGGACAAAACCGGCCACCGGTGGCAGACTGGGCTCGAGACACAGTCCGACACCGCTGCACGATTCTGAAGAGTAGGACAAAACCGGCCACCGGTGGCAGACTGGGCTCGAGACACAGTCCGACACCGCTGCACGATTCTGAAGAGTAGGACAAAACCGGCCACCGGTGGCAGACTGGGCTCGAGACACAGTCCGACACCGCTGCACGATTCTGAAGAGTAGGACAAAACCGGCCACCGGTGGCAGACTGGGCTCGAGACACAGTCCGACACCGCTGCACGATTCTGAAGAGTAGGACAAAACCGGCCACCGGTGGCAGACTGGGCTCGAGACACAGTCCGACACCGCTGCACGATTCTGAAGAGTAGGACAAAACCGGCCACCGGTGGCAGACTGGGCTCGAGACACAGTCCGACACCGCTGCACGATTCTGAAGAGTAGGACAAAACCGGCCACCGGTGGCAGACTGGGCTCGAGACACAGTCCGACACCGCTGCACGATTCTGAAGAGTAGGACAAAACCGGCCACCGGTGGCAGACTGGGCTCGAGACACAGTCCGACACCGCTGCACGATTCTGAAGAGTAGGACAAAACCGGCCACCGGTGGCAGACTGGGCTCGAGACACAGTCCGACACCGCTGCACGATTCTGAAGAGTAGGACAAAACCGGCCACCGGTGGCAGACTGGGCTCGAGACACAGTCCGACACCGCTGCACGATTCTGAAGAGTAGGACAAAACCGGCCACCGGTGGCAGACTGGGCTCGAGACACAGTCCGACACCGCTGCACGATTCTGAAGAGTAGGACAAAACCGGCCACCGGTGGCAGACTGGGCTCGAGACACAGTCCGACACCGCTGCACGATTCTGAAGAGTAGGACAAAACCGGCCACCGGTGGCAGACTGGGCTCGAGACACAGTCCGACACCGCTGCACGATTCTGAAGAGTAGGACAAAACCGGCCACCGGTGGCAGACTGGGCTCGAGACACAGTCCGACACCGCTGCACGATTCTGAAGAGTAGGACAAAACCGGCCACCGGTGGCAGACTGGGCTCGAGACACAGTCCGACACCGCTGCACGATTCTGAAGAGTAGGACAAAACCGGCCACCGGTGGCAGACTGGGCTCGAGACACAGTCCGACACCGCTGCACGATTCTGAAGAGTAGGACAAAACCGGCCACCGGTGGCAGACTGGGCTCGAGACACAGTCCGACACCGCTGCACGATTCTGAAGAGTAGGACAAAACCGGCCACCGGTGGCAGACTGGGCTCGAGACACAGTCCGACACCGCTGCACGATTCTGAAGAGTAGGACAAAACCGGCCACCGGTGGCAGACTGGGCTCGAGACACAGTCCGACACCGCTGCACGATTCTGAAGAGTAGGACAAAACCGGCCACCGGTGGCAGACTGGGCTCGAGACACAGTCCGACACCGCTGCACGATTCTGAAGAGTAGGACAAAACCGGCCACCGGTGGCAGACTGGGCTCGAGACACAGTCCGACACCGCTGCACGATTCTGAAGAGTAGGACAAAACCGGCCACCGGTGGCAGACTGGGCTCGAGACACAGTCCGACACCGCTGCACGATTCTGAAGAGTAGGACAAAACCGGCCACCGGTGGCAGACTGGGCTCGAGACACAGTCCGACACCGCTGCACGATTCTGAAGAGTAGGACAAAACCGGCCACCGGTGGCAGACTGGGCTCGAGACACAGTCCGACACCGCTGCACGATTCTGAAGAGTAGGACAAAACCGGCCACCGGTGGCAGACTGGGCTCGAGACACAGTCCGACACCGCTGCACGATTCTGAAGAGTAGGACAAAACCGGCCACCGGTGGCAGACTGGGCTCGAGACACAGTCCGACACCGCTGCACGATTCTGAAGAGTAGGACAAAACCGGCCACCGGTGGCAGACTGGGCTCGAGACACAGTCCGACACCGCTGCACGATTCTGAAGAGTAGGACAAAACCGGCCACCGGTGGCAGACTGGGCTCGAGACACAGTCCGACACCGCTGCACGATTCTGAAGAGTAGGACAAAACCGGCCACCGGTGGCAGACTGGGCTCGAGACACAGTCCGACACCGCTGCACGATTCTGAAGAGTAGGACAAAACCGGCCACCGGTGGCAGACTGGGCTCGAGACACAGTCCGACACCGCTGCACGATTCTGAAGAGTAGGACAAAACCGGCCACCGGTGGCAGACTGGGCTCGAGACACAGTCCGACACCGCTGCACGATTCTGAAGAGTAGGACAAAACCGGCCACCGGTGGCAGACTGGGCTCGAGACACAGTCCGACACCGCTGCACGATTCTGAAGAGTAGGACAAAACCGGCCACCGGTGGCAGACTGGGCTCGAGACACAGTCCGACACCGCTGCACGATTCTGAAGAGTAGAGTAGAGTAGGACAAAACCGGCCACCGGTGGCAGACTGGGCTCGAGACACAGTCCGACACCGCTGCACGATTCTGAAGAGTAGGACAAAACCGGCCACCGGTGGCAGACTGGGCTCGAGACACAGTCCGACACCGCTGCACGATTCTGAAGAGTAGGACAAAACCGGCCACCGGTGGCAGACTGGGCTCGAGACACAGTCCGACACCGCTGCACGATTCTGAAGAGTAGGACAAAACCGGCCACCGGTGGCAGACTGGGCTCGAGACACAGTCCGACACCGCTGCACGATTCTGAAGAGTAGGACAAAACCGGCCACCGGTGGCAGACTGGGCTCGAGACACAGTCCGACACCGCTGCACGATTCTGAAGAGTAGGACAAAACCGGCCACCGGTGGCAGACTGGGCTCGAGACACAGTCCGACACCGCTGCACGATTCTGAAGAGTAGGACAAAACCGGCTACCGGTGGCAGACTGGGCTCGAGACACAGTCCGACACCGCTGCACGATTCTGAAGAGTAGGACAAAACCGGCCACCGGTGGCAGACTGGGCTCGAGACACAGTCCGACACCGCTGCACGATTCTGAAGAGTAGGACAAAACCGGCCACCGGTGGCAGACTGGGCTCGAGACACAGTCCGACACCGCTGCACGATTCTGAAGAGTAGGACAAAACCGGCCACCGGTGGCAGACTGGGCTCGAGACACAGTCCGACACCGCTGCACGATTCTGAAGAGTAGAGTAGAGTAGGACAAAACCGGCCACCGGTGGCAGACTGGGCTCGACCTACCGCACAGTCGAAGTGGCGCGACAAAAACCTGCCCACCCAGCAGGTGCCGGTTCAAAACAACAGGAAGTGGGACGAAACCATAAAAACGGCCCAGGCGCAGGGGGTACACTACACCGGAGACGCAAGCCCGAAACGCAGTCTGATTTCGACCTACCGCACAGTCGCAGTGGCGCGACAAAAACCTGCCCACCCAGCAGGTGCCGGTTCAAAACAACAGGAAGTGGGACAAAACCAGCCAGCGGCCCATGCAGGGGGTACACCAGAGACACAAACGTTCAAAAGTAGCCCGATCCATTTTTGGGGTGGGGGGGGGGGGGGGGGGGGCATTTGATTGTAGAAGAGGTCAAAGGGAAGGAATTCATTTTCCATAGGCGACCATTTTAGCATTATGGATTATGGCTCGTTACTAGACAATGGATGAACACATATACCTGTATCAAATTAAAGATCATTCTTAGAACTACCAAAAAAGCATAACAAAAAGCAAAACAAACATACATGCTCATCGTTTTTTGACAGAGCTAGAAGGTCAAATCAAAGGTGACCCTTATCCCGCACTGAATTTTACTTTCAATTTCAGAAAATACAGCATGTTCTGAAAATGGCTATTTGAGTGTCAACATAGCTAAAAGCAAACACTATTTTGGTTATAAATCACTCACAGGTTATTCAACTTAAATAAATAAACTTTCAACTTTCAACAAAATCATTATTGTCCAATGCGAGACAACTTCAATCTCATATATTCATCTGAAATTCCCTGGACAAAATTGTCTGCCCGGCAAGCCGATCCGATTTACTTCCCTTTCACCAAGAAACTCTCCTCTGTCCAACCATGCCATGGGTTTGGCTTAGATCACTATACTCAAGAAAAAGACCACGGTCCATTCGTATATTTTGACATACAGGTCTCACTCTATTACTAATTAACTTTAGTGCATATCAATTCGCGTTCAAAACCCTCTAGCAAAACCCTATGTCAATTATATTACATGGCATCACCCTGGAACTACTACCGTTGTTCAAGTATTTGGTATGACGCGGCCGTTGATTTTTCACAGTGTTGTTGTTTTATTTATATTATGCAACGGTCGACAATATAGATCCAGATCAGACTGTGCAGATGCGCTGGCTGATCTTATTCTACAACGGTAGCAATTAATGTTCGCAGATCTACTTAAATATTATTGGAAATTGTTTTAATCAACATTCAAACAAACACGCATTGTTATAGCCTCGGGAGAACAACTCGACTCAATTGCTTTATTTAGGCAAGTCGGCACATAAGTACCATTGGCCATTTACAAGTATATACACGTGAAGAATATGGCTTAATGACGTAACATACATTCATTTACATGATTTAAATACACGAATAGAAAAAGTATATTCTAATATGGCAGAGAAGTACTATTATGTTTCGTTAACCAAGAATTATTGTTGATGAAATTCTTAGTTATTACTAAACACCATATTTTGATTAATACAATATTCTATAACTCAGGTAGAACAGGTAGGTTGAATCAACTGTAACTGATGCGAATTGCGGGTGAACATTGTAATTGGTTCTTCTCAGTGTGGAGCGCTCGTCTCTGCTAAAAGCTTAGGGATGGTTTAAACCTTCCCAAATAAAACAAATCTTCAGCAGACGACTTTGAAAACATCCAGTTAAAACTATAGAAACCTCTAAAAATGAAAGAAGAATGATAAAATAGAGTGGAAAACAGTGTGGCGAAAGGAGTAATTATATAAGCAATTCCTCTTTTGTCACAATATTTTCTTACTTGTCTGCTGCAAACGTGTCAAAATATGCCTGCTTTTTGTAAATAAGAAATCGCACACAATTGCGACCACATTCGCGCGTAATTTTGTTTGCCAAAATATAATTTACACGAAAAGGTACACTACAGGAAGGGAATGACTGACCCAAAGTTGAATACTCAGGGCTTAATTAGCCCATCTCAATGACCATAGTTATATATAATTAATGCACTGATTGATTGATTGACTGTATTAATTCACTGATAGGATATTGTGTGTGTAAAAATATTGAACAAACATTTACCAACCAACCCCACATTTTCCACATTTTACAGCTATATTTGTAGTATATGACTGTTTAATAACCATATTTGGTCATATTTATTTATCAACAGGTCAAAAGATAGTGCCATACATAAGAAAACTTCAGCTTTGTTTACCTTTCATCTAGGTCAGGATGTGACACAGTCAGGGTGGAAATTTGGAAATGTGGAAATTTAACACGCATTCTGCCGTACCTAATAGCTGATGCCCACATGAGCCCCCTGTCCACTCCAGACAACCAGTTTCTACATTTACTATGCATTTTGAGTGTAGTCGGTCTCGTACTGTATTCCAGGTGTCAATTATTACAGACTATACAAAAGTGACCTTTCATAATTTGACCCGGAAGTGCTTTAGGTCACAATACACCAAATAAATTCCTTCTTTGTTTACATGTAAATCAACCAGCTTAAACCCTCGTTTGTCACATTTTTTAAGCGTTTCCCATGTAGAACACCATATATCATTGAAAAGAGATACTTCTTACCTTTAAAATAATCCATAGAAAATGTGGGGTCATGTATTATGCAAGAAAGAACTCGCTCTGTGAAGATGGGGACCGTCCTTTTTACCACAATCCAGCTAGGCTGAAAATGGGTTTCCACATACTCTTTCACTTTCACACAAGGTCAACATACCTAAAATGATCAAATCAAACAGTTCCAGTTCATCCTCTACATATTTACAAAGAATTTACACCCATTGTCACATATCCAATGCAGTCTGGGCCAGATGTACAACCATTTCTGGGCAAACAAAGTTTTGTTTACGCACTACTGCACAATTTGACCTACAGGTATTCGTGCAGTCTGAAGTGTGTATGTTGTTTACCGTCACTTTCAACAATATTTCAGTTATATCAAGTTTCCTTGGTAATTAACCAGTACAACTGGTCCATTTAACCTGATACCATGGATTTAATCGTAGGGCTAACCAGACAATCATTTACACAAGGAGAAAATTATTTTTCTAACATTTCTTAAGTCTCTAAACTGGTTTCATCTTATTTTCACCAGGAGCGTAGATAAGTCTTTACACATGTCTTACCATAAACCACAATGATATATATTTAGTATTTCAAAATAAAAAGTACTGACCTTAACTTTAAACTGGTTAATGCATGTCTTCACAGCTTAACCGTTGAGAAAAAATGAGCGAATAATGGATCTCACATTGTGACAATACGATATTCACAACTCACTATTTAAACAGTTTAGCCCAAAGCAATATCGCCCGGATTACCCACCAAAACATACACTGACTTACATAACGGTTAATTACCGATCATACGAATCGGCTCACTTAGAGACGTTAAGTTATAATACAATAGAATGGATAGGCCCCGGTAAACGTATGACAAGAAGAAACTCAATACAAAACTAGCATTGGATTGTTATATAGGACACTTGTTGGAGCTATATTGGTATCTCCATAAACACGAGTATTTGTAACACATATCAATCATAGTTTTTAAAGATGTAATAAAGAATTGATTGTTTTAGTGATTATCGCCGATTTCAACAATTGTGTTCAGTAATATAACTGTTTCCTGGGTAGCTGTGTTTATCCTGACACCAGTCATTACTACCATTTTTTAAGTATTTTGTATGACCCGGTCGATATAAATATGGTTAGATAAAATGAGTAAAACGTTAATTAATATATGTAAAACACGCCATGCCTACAATGCCATTTCTTCAAAACCACATCTGGCGGTAGGCGAAGACATACCACCGTTCTAGAGAGTTCAGGCTCTTCAGAGGTTTTAGTTAGAACGTGTCTGTATATGGGAAATGGTTAACACTACTGCCAAAGGTAGTCTGCTGCAGGGGTACATGTATTTAATTTCGTGTATATTTTAGAAAAGGGTTAAAAGACAAGACATTTTATTGAATAACGTAGACGTTGAAAAGTGTGTATATAATGCAATTGACATATGCTTTATATAGAGTTCCTTTGAATTCACAGTAAACTTGTCGAATGTATTGATTGATTGGGGCTTAACGCCGTTTTCAAAAAAGAATATCAGTCATATCACGACGGACAGTTCACCTACTCATGTGTTTTCCAGCTATCTCACACCAGTACACATAACATACTTTCCAAGCCACTGGCTGCTTTTCCACATAGACTGTGAGCCCATTGGTGAATGACGCTGGTCACAGTGACTTTTGTCAAACGTCGGAAAGAATGTTGGCCGAGCTGAGAATCGAACTCGCAACCCCTGAATTGACAGCCCCTGTCGTTTTTTCCACTGAGCTACTGGTGCTCGGCATCTTGGGAAATAGAAAACCTCTGAAGAGCACAACCTCTCTAGAACGTTGGTATGTCTTCGCCTACCGCCATATGTGTTTCTGGAGAAATAGCATTGTAGGCCAATGTTGGCCGAGCCAGGGTGACTATATTACATAATACACTCACCCTGATTTGACTCTGCACTGTTTGCCAACTAATCACAAATATTTTCAATAAACGTCTTAGAAGCGTTGACAAATTTAAAATCTGCAGCAGAGGACCTTGAATCTTTTTTGACAAATGTGACAGAAAATGCATAAATTAAGAGTTTTTGATTATCAAATATAGTTGACAGCAGTGTAACAAAAGTAGAAATTGCTCATTGTGAGCAAAATTTGCTGCTGAATATGCGACCTAAAGCGTTTGCATTTTGGTAAAGGCTAAAGCAGGGACACTACATACATACAGTGTACCTGGTTAAATGGATGTCCAGCTTAAATCAAATCTGAACTTGTCATAATGACGCTAAAGTATTGTTGTTGTTTTTATTTAGCAATGCATATCTAACGTTACTGTTATCTGATGTGGGCGGTGTCATAGACCTGTGGATAGGCTTATCCATTCTTAGCTTTTATGAAATCGTTCAGCTCCTTTTCGAAGTTATCGACTTATTGATGTACAAATTACGTCGACCTCGACAGAAACTCGACAACAACAAGACATCGAGAGGAGTAACTGCAATCGCCAAAGGGACCAATTTCTTGTCAAAGATGGTATAATCGATGGTTATAGAAACTCCTTTAATCAACTAGACGAATACACAAACGGGTACCAGAATAAACGATAAAGCATCTATCAACTGGAGATGTGTAGAAACGATTGACATTATCACAGATACAGACTTTGTTGATGACTCTTCAACAGACGAACTTAGAAATAGTACGGGTGTGTGTTGCGGGAACGGACGAGAGAAAGATGTTTCAACATAGCACGATATTTCTTTCTAATTATGTACAAATACATATACACCTTAACAATAACAGTTTAACGCTTGTTTTACGCTTGATACATGTTTGTCATGATCTGCAATCACTGTCCGACCTTTGGGTAACCGGTTAGTCCATTTAACTAACTATATATAAAGACGACCTTGTCCATTTAATATTGAATAGTAGTGCAGTATCCGCCGTAAGAAAAGAAATTTACATGGCACTGATTTCTATTTGTATGGTGGATGAATTTGTTGTTGGGCAGGGCGCCACAAAATCTCCGTGCGAAAACACTAAAAAAAGGTAATTTAGCATATTGAGTCGCGTCAATACGCCAGAACGAGAATAAGTATATGTGTCGTTCTGTCCTGTTATTGTGCTTAACAAACTATCCAACTACACACATATGCAGTTGTATGCTTTTGATGTAAGTATTTTACGACATTCTACATGTTAACAGACATTTGTGATTATTGTTGATAGAATAATCAAAACGCATACTATTATAAAAGCAACTGTTTGAATGTCTCTCTTTGGAGAGGGGTAATAATCATTCTCCAAATGTTTATAGTGCACCTTTAAATCGATGGCATACAGGAAGAGCCCTTTTCAGATTGCGCGGATGACCAGACTGATCTAGAACCAATCTGGCCGTAATGTCCCGGCGTTTGTTTTCATGGGACATTATTTTTGTAGCAAGACCTCGGTACTTAAGAATGTTATGAATGTGTTGGTGCATTGGTGAGCAACCTTTAATTAGTTTCATAATGCTATTTTAATTTATTTATTTACGTAATCAAAGGCCACCGGCCCAAAATACATAATCAAATGTTACAAATAATAATACATCATGTGAAAAATAGGTTACGTCAATTTGTATATGTTTAAGTATAAATATGCTATATGCAAAACAGACAATACTTTACAGGAAACACAATTTGTCCATCGATGATGACATTGCTTCTACACATAATTAAACCGTCACGCGAGAAAATCAACATTATGGACTCTGCGTAATGCATCGATCCAAATGAGCCTAAGCATGCCGCGCAGGCTAACCCAGACAGACACTTTTCGCCTACTGATATTTTCCGTTTTAGGAATCATTACTATATACCCGTATCACCCTGAGATGGAATGTGTCGGTCCAGCTTATCCTGCGCGGACTGATCTGAGTCGATATATTACGCAGAGTCCATACTGTTGGTTTTCTCGCGGGACGACTCATATGTAGTTCTGATCTGAAGTCGAACCAGATTAAATGACTAAAACAGTATTTGTCTGAACAAGAAGATTTCTCATTACAAACGTCGGTGAGGTATTTATCTGACCACGAGTATAAGCAAGTCTCAAGAGTCGTATCTCTTGATGAAATAATTTCATTTAAATCCTTGTTGCTTTGATGTTGATTTGACTAGTCAAAATATAAAAATAAATCCATAATTATGATATTTTTTAGTTTTAGTTTGCTTGAGTAATTGACAATCACTGCATGTATAAAACTATTTATATTTTATATTACTTGTTTTGTTATCTCTCAATCTGACTATTGAAATCGGACCAAATTACTTCTCTGTAGGTATATATGTGGGCGGGCGAGATTTAGGTTTTAATGAGATGTGCTATCTCTTAAAGTCGATCCATTTGGAATAAATACCTTCAGTTTTACAAACCTGTCATGAACATAGAACAAATGATCTAAAGAATGAAGGGTATTATTAGTTTGATGCCGACTTATATCGCGGCGTAGTGGAGAAAAATGGTCTGAATCGTCCACAGCTTCACATACATTTAAACGTCTGTATGGTATATATTGTTCAGTTTGTTTGGTGTTTGATGCCGCTTTCAACAATATTTCATTCATATCACGGCGTTTCCTTGGTAAGTTACAAGTACTACTGGTCCATTTATCCTGACACCAGCCAGTCAGACGTAATGCTAACCCCGCAACCTTGAGCGCCAAGGAGGGCAGCCATTACTACGTATAATATATATATATAAGGACCATGAAGAATTATTATAAAGAAAAGCAAATTGCAGGAGAAAGCAGATACCATCTGTATCGATTAAATTTCAAACACAAAATCGAAAACATCGTGAGGAAATGACAACATGTTCTTTATGGCAATTCATTTTTCATCTTAAAGTCGACCACTACATGAGAGTTTACCGTTTTACTCCTGCAGACGCATTTTGACGCATATAAGGCAGAATACTTTTGAAAACATTGTGACAAAATGAGAAATTGCTCAAAACGAGCAATTTTTCCTTTTATCACAAAGTTTTGAACTTTTTTCAGTAATTATTCCTTCAGTAATAGAGATTTTCCTTATTTTTGAGTAGATATTTTCAGTCGTATGTGGGAAAGGGTTAACCGTTTTACTCTTGCAGACGCGTTTTGACGCATCTGCAGCAGACGTCTTTTGAAAACATTGTGACAAAAGGAGAAATTGTTCAAGACGAGCAATTTCTCCTTTTGCTACAAAGTTTTCAACTATTTGCAGTAATTATTCCTACATTAATAGAGATTTTTTTCTATTTTTGAGTAGACATTTTCAGTCGTCTGCTGCATAATGTGTCTACCAGACGGACATGGTTAATCCTGTCGCTCATAACCAGCAATTTCCCACTTTTCTAAAATATTTTCTTTTACACTAAATCTTATAATGTATAAACTGCATCCCTAACCCATATACAGACACATTTGCAGCAGACAACTTTGAAACACATTGGGGAAAAAGGAGACACTGCTCATAATGACTGCCATTAAGAAAGATTAGTCATTATTTTTGTTAAGATGTTTTCAAAGTCCTCTGCTGCAGAAGGATGGTTTTCCGAAGATGTGACCCATAAAACTATATCGGGAAATGGTTTGTAAGCTTTGCAAAAGAAGATAACTTAGTAATTGGTTAAACGGAAAACAGCTGTAACTGTGTAATGTGACAAAATGAAGATACAATTGTTTTGCATGAATCCCACCAATACTATTATATATATATGTCACAATGATGACCTATGACCTGTATATTTTAATGACATCCTTGATTTCCTGTCGACAGATTGGACACACTGCATTCCGTTCTTGTTTCACCGCCTGTGCACACTCGTAACACATGCACATATGTCCGCATGTGTACAACACCGCATTCACTGGTCTCTCATAACACACATTGCACTCATTGTCTGCAATAGGATTTTCGTTAATTGAGCTGGGCGTCGCCGGCATTGATGTCTGTGAGGGGTAGATTTTCGGCGTTGAGGGGGAGGGAGGTATAAGGGGGATGCTCCGAGACATTGCGGTTGGGTTGTGACCCTCAACTCAAAATGTAGATTCATCGACAATCGTTGAGGAGTGGGGGTGGCAGTGTGACTGACAGGGCACCGGAGGTTGATCTTGACCTTGGAAATGGTCTAGGAGGCTGCGGAGGCTGGGGGAACAGTAGCACCGAAAGGATAAAATATAATATGAGAAGCTTATTTCACTTAACCCTTTCCCACCTATGACAATATTAAAGTTTGTCTAAGATCCTTACTTTCTGTCCATATTCATAAACATAAAAGATCTACCTAAGATTTTATTTTCTGTTCATTTCCTTATGCATTAAAGTGGGCCTATGAAAGTGGGTCTGCTAAGATCCTACTTTACTGTCCATATCCGTACAAGTTCAGTAAGGTAGACCTCCAAAGATGCTTAATTTCTGTCCATATTCTTACAAAAAAAAGTAGATCTTTTTATGTCAAATTCCCAAAATATTAAATAAGACATACATATGTACCAAAGATCCTTCTTTTCTGTCCGTATGCAAACAAATAAAAGTGCTTAAGATCTGAATGTTCTGCTGTATTTCGAAATAATTAAAATGGACTGACCTTAATTCCTTATATTCTATACGTTTTACGATTTATATGCAAATGTAAGTACTACTAACTAGACATACCGAAGATTCTTACTTTCTGTACCTTTCTTTACAAATTAATGGAAGTAGACCTACCGGGTAACCAAGATCCTTATATTCTAGTATATAAAAGATTTACAACTGCATATAATTGAATTATGATAATTTCTTCTTTCTCTTAATGTTTTACTTAAGTTGTTTGCTGCAAATGCGTCAATATGCATCTGTATATGGGAAAGGGCATTAATTATCTTCAAAAATCATGGAAAGGGCGTTAATCATCTTCAAAAATCATCAGATTTGTTTCAATCAATTTACTGTCATGGTTATGAGCATCTTCAATTTCATCGTTCCCAACATCCATGTCTTCATACACACTACTGTCCTTCTTCCATCTATCTGTTATGTAAGTCCTCCTGTTTGTGTATGACTTACCGCCACAATGGTCTCTACCCTTGCCATAAGAACTGCTCCAACTCTTGTCCATGCCATAAGAAATGCTGCCTCTCTGTCGATGCTTTGACCCATCATTTTCATGTCTTGACATTTTTCCTTCATCCCCGCCATGTCTAGGTTTAGAATATCCGCCATCTTTGTCTCTGTACCCCTGGTGGTTATCATACGACGGTGCTGCATCTCTACTACTAGTCCCCCTTGCAGGACTGGTGTCTGTGTTTAGGGCA
The DNA here is from genome assembly GCA_031761405.1 of Serripes groenlandicus. Lineage (NCBI taxonomy): Eukaryota > Metazoa > Mollusca > Bivalvia > Cardiida > Cardiidae > Serripes > Serripes groenlandicus. Next base: position 83,599 of record JASEVX010000015.1, read on the forward strand.
GATGACCTTACAGGGGTGTCAGATGCTCGTTTAAACACAAATACCAGGGCATCGCAGACTAATTTAGTGTTGTTTAAAAGGTGAATATCTGTCACACTGGGTCTGTCCTGCTCCTGACAGAAATCACAGACAGCATGGAGCAGTGCGAAACAACACTTCTTCAGCTTGGCTTCATCATTTTGAATATTACCTGGAACGGGAAACATTAACTAATTATTATAAAATCTCTATTTGACCCACAAACACTATGTTGTGGGTACTCAAAATAATTGTCTCCTTGAGATAATTCTTTTGAGTACCCACAACATAGCGTTTGGTTGGGAAAAAAGAGAGTTACAGTGGCTTTATCATTTTGAATATTTCCTGGAACGATCATAAAACTATTTTAAGCACAAACCATATGTTGTGGGTATTCAAAATAGTCGTCTACCTGAGACAATTGTTTTGAGTACCAACAAAATAAGGTTTGGATTGTTAATGACAGAGATACAGTATTGAAAAACGGTACAAAGGTATAAAAGAAAAAAATATACATGTATCATCAGCCATGCCACACAACTACTGACCCAATGGCGTTTCCTGGGTAAGTTACCAGTACTACTGATCCATTAATCTTGACACCAGCCAGTCAGTTGTAATGTTAACCCCACAATCCTGGGTAAGTTACCAGTACTACTGATCCATTTATCCTGACACCAGCCAGTCAGTTGTAATGCTAACCCCACAATCCTGGGTAAGTTACCAGTACTACTGATCCATTTTACCTGACACCAGCCAGTCAGTTGTAATGTTAACCCCACAATCCTGGGTAAGTTACCAGTACTACTGATCCATTTATCCTGACACCAGCCAGTCAGTTGTAATGTTAAACCCACACTCCTGGGTAAGTTACCAGTACTACTGATCCATTTATCCTGACACCAGCCAGTCAGTTGTAATGTTAACCCCACAATCCGGGGTAAGTTACCAGTACTACTGATCCATTTATCCTGACACCAGCCAGTCAGTTGTAATGTTAACCCCACAATCCTGGGTAAGTTACCAGTACTACTGATTCATTTATCCTGACACCAGCCAGTCAGTTGTAATGTTAAACCCACAATCCTGGGTAAGTTACCAGTACTACTGATCCATTTTACCTGACACCAGCCAGTCAGTTGTAATGTTAACCCCACAATCCTGGGTAAGTTACCAGTACTACTGATCCATTTATCTTGACACCAGCCAGTCAGTTGTAATGTTAACCCCACAATCCTGGGTAAGTTACCAGTACTACTGATCCATTTATCCTGACACCAGCCAGTCAGTTGTAATGTTAACCCCACAATCCTGGGTAAGTTACCAGTACTACTGATCCATTTATCCTGACACCAGCCAGTCAGTTGTAATGTTAACCCCACAATCCTGGGTAAGTTACCAGTACTACTGATCCATTTATCCTGACACCAGCCAGTCAGTTGTAATGTTAACCCCACAATCCTGGGTAAGTTACCAGTACTACTGATCCATTTATCCTGACACCAGCCAGTCAGTTGTAATGTTAACCCCACAATCCTGGGTAAGTTACCAGTACTACTGATCCATTTATCCTGACACCAGCCAGTCAGTTGTAATGTTAACCCCACAATCCTGGGTAAGTTACCAGTACTACTGATCCATTTATCCTGACACCAGCCAGTCAGTCGTAATGTTAACCCCACAATCCTGGGTAAGTTACCAGTACTACTGATTCATTTATCCTGACACCAGCCAGTCAGTTGTAATGCTAACCCCACAATCCTGGGTAAGTTACCAGTACTACTGATCCATTTATCCTGACACCAGCCAGTCAGTCGTAATGCTAACCCGCAATCCTGAGCGCCAAGAAGGGCAGCTATTTCTACCATTTTTAAAGTGTTTGATATGACCCGGCCAGGGTTCAACCCGCAACCTCCGGCAGGCAAGACTGATGCTCAACTACTACACCACCAATGCGGTCAGACCCGATGTTTAAAATAGACAGTAAATGACAAATAACCTGATGCAAAGTTTTTAGACAAATGATTGTTCCACAAATATGCATGCTAGAGTTATGATTTGTATGCTCTGCACATGTACAGGTCATAGCTATCTACATATTCAGTTAGGACTTGATACATTAGAAAATTAGTGAGAAAATGACAAGAAAAAGTATTTAATGGTATAAAATACTAGACTTATTTTCAGTATATTATTTCATCCTCTATCAGTCTTGCAAGTTTGCAGTAAGTATGCTAAACAGAAATAAAGTCAAAGCCTGAATGATCAGATCGACAGACAAAGGTAACATCAATCCAAAGATACTCCCTTATAGGGATGCAACACATAAAGGTATGGCATGTGAAAGCTGCTTTTTGCCTTTGACTAATGGAGCTGAATCCTTTAACCATTACCACCATAACCATTACCACATACAGAAGCTTTCTGACGCCTCTGCAACAGACGAATTTTGAAAACATTGTGACAAAACTAGAAATTGCTCATCATGAGCACTTTATCCTTTTGCCACGACGTTTTGAACTCGATTCAATAATCATACTTTCATTAAAAGATATTTTCTACTCTTGTGCCAAGATATTCCCAAATGCTTCAGATTTGTTATATGTGCAAAAGGTTTAATCTTTCCATCTTTCCCTCAAACAACAGTCTGCAACAAAGGCCTATTTTCCAGTTTTGTCTTAACATTTTCAAAGTCGCCTGCTGAAGAATTTTTGTATGTGAGATAACGGCTGACAGATTACTACCTTGAAACTACATTGGATTTTATTGTATCGTCTAGAAATTTTGAGGTACAATTTTGGTACTAAAATGAATATATTGTGGAAAAAGGTGAAAGTGCTTGATATAGCATTTTTTTTCCACAATATTTTCGTATGCTATCTGCCACAAAGGCTTACATACCTGCACTGATGGCTGGAATTCCAACACTTTCAAAATGTCTTCTTTCACATATTCCTTCAATACATTAAATACCATCAAATACACGTCATCCAGACAACGTTCTTTGTTTCTGTCAAAATATGAAAAAAAACAATAACAAACTAATTGTAACAACATGTTATGAAAAGGGGATTTTTTGTTTGAATAACTCCATGAACTTGGATTAATCCATTCTGACATGTAGATGAATTTTAACGCAATATTGTATAAGTGGATATATTTGCGTGTCCAAAAGTTTGTGAATTGCCAATTTCAGACGTTTCGCGTATGGAAATGTTCGCGAATCACAGAAATCCGTATGTTTGTAATTGCATGTCATATATATCACTTGACCGGAGTTGTGCATAATATCTACACATCGTGAAAATGTATGGTAAATTATCAATAAAAAGTGTTGATACATCGATACAATGCGACCCTTTGTTTGCCAAGTCCTGTACGTTTGCTGTTTGACAATATCAAGCGGTCTTGTTTCCTTACACAGGTGTAACCAGACGGCTCTGGCCATTTTTGACGTGTTTAAAGCACACCTCTGAATTTCACAAAGTAGATTCTTCCAAGTTTTATACAGGACCGGACCGGACCGGACCGAACTCGTGATGGGTAACTTGTAAATATGTTAAATGTATTGCTGCAAATATATTGCAAATGTTTGGACATAATTTCCTCAACACACAATTTAAATTAAAATATGTTTGTTATCTTTTGTTATCTTAATGTCAAAGGGAAGTAAATCAGATCGGCTTGCCGGGCAGACAATTTTGTCCAGGGAATTTCAGATGAATATATGAGATTGAAGTTGTCTCCCATTGGACAATAATGATTTTGTTGAAAGTTGAAAGTGTTGTTTTTTAAGTTGAATAACCTGTGAGTGATTTATAACCAAAATAGTGTTTGCTTTTAGCTATGTTGACACTCTAAGGACTTTAATTTGATACAGGTATATGTGCTTTTGCATTGTTTATTAACGAGCCATAACCCATAATGCTATAATGGTCGCCTATGGAAATTGAATTGCTTCCCTTTGACCTAAAGCAAGAATTCTGTTTTGGTAGTATTTTTTCATTATCGCTACTTTTGGGTTAGGTACTTTGACCGTTAGCTGACGAAATTTTCAGACAAGCTCATTTAACCTGTCAGCAATGAAATACTGTATTAAAACATAGAAACCAACCTATAAACAAGAGGGCCATGATGGCCCTGGATCGCTCACCTGATTTTTTTTTCCAATTTAACTATATAAGCCCCGGCCCCTGGCAGCCATAGTTTCCGACCAATCAACTTGGCTTGAAGGAATCTGATAGAGGGTCACCCTAGGAACATTTCTACAAAATTATCAGCCTGACACTTTTGGAGGAGAAGATTTTTTAAGTTTTCACTATAGCCATATAAGGCAAAATAGCCCTGTCCACTGGCGGCCATGTTGTTTGACCAATCAACATGGCTTGAAGGAATCTGAAAATGGGTCACTTAAGGAACATTTCTACAAAATTATTTGAAAATCGGCCTGACACTTTCGGAGAAGAAGATTTTTTAAGTTTTCACTATAGCCATATAAGGCAAAATAGCCCCGCCCCCCCCCCCCCCCCCTGGCGGCCATGTTTTTCAACCAATCAACATGGCTTGAAGGAATCGGATAGAGGGTCACACTAGGAACATTTCTACAAACTTATTTGAAAATCAGCCTGACACTTTCGGAGGAGAAGATTTCTTAAGTTTTCACTATAGCCATATAAGGCAAAATAGCCCCGCCCCCCCCCCCCCCCCCCTGGCGGCCATGTTTTTTGACCAATCAACATGGCATGAAGGAATCTTATAGAGGGTCATCCAAGGAACATTTCTACAAAATTATTTGAAAATCTGCCAACCAGTTTGGGAGAAGAAGAATTTTGAAGTTTTTTTCATTTCGTTGCCATGGAAACCAGAATTCTGCATGGATCCCAAAAATTTGAAGGAAATCTGGTGAGGTCATTGAGAGGATGCTTTCTGTGAAGTTTCATCCCAATTGACCCGCTGGTTACTGAGGAGAAGAAGTTGATGCACGACGGACGACGCACGACGGACGCCGGACGCCGGACAAAAGGCGATCACAATAACTCACCTTGAGCAAAGCTCAGGTGAGCTAAAAACCCTCAGAGGCTCAGAGCAAGTATGGAGGGCTTCAATCAATGAAGGTATTGTTTTTGTTCTCTGTCAGACTGGGGGTAGAATGCTTAAACAATAACCTGGGAATCTTGTGACGGGAACCAAGCCACATATCAGCAACATAAATGTCCAGGTACTTCACCTTTCTTTCACATACATGCCATGTCATGCACCTTTAGCCAATGACCTGTGGGAACATTTTGGAAAAAGGGGTATAAACTAGAGGTTGTTTTTGGGAAAAACGTATGTCTCCCCCAAGGGGTATTTGTCTGATGACTCCTGTGAAGTTTCATAGAAATGTGGCCAAGGGGTTGTGAGATGAAGGCCGGACAAGAATGAAAATGGCAATTTTAAAAAAGGGCAATAACTCATCCAAAAGTAGGTCAAATTAAACGCCCTCGTAATATGCGCAACAAGACATTGTACCGATGACTCCTGTGAAGTTTCATAGAAATGTGGCAAAGGGGTTGTGAGATGAAGGCCGGACAAGAATGAAATGGCAATTTAAAACAAGAGGGCCAAGATGGCCCTAAATCGATCACCTAATTGATAGTAAATTAGTAGCAAATATTTAACTGCAAATATCTGGGAAAATTTTATCAGGGAGTGTAAATGAAACTGCAAAGGAGTGGACACTTCTCAAGAAACAGCTTATCAGTAAAGGCCATTTATATCTTGAAATCTAACAAGAACTTTAATAAGAATGGAATTATAAAGTTTTTGTCATTTTGCACCTTTCCTGATGCCGCCTTGCTGCCCTGTTTTTCAACGAAATCAATATGGCTTCAACAGTTTATTTAGAGGGTCACTTAAGGAACATTTCTACCAAATTATCTTGCAATCGCACCAGTAGATTATTGAGGAAAAGGATTTTAAAATTTGGGTATTTTTCTCACTTTCTGATGCCGCAGCAACCAAAGTTATCAATGGAATTTAAATCTTTGAACAATTTTGAAAGAGGACCACCAAAGGAACATTCTTGATTCGTATTATATTTTCTTAAAATCAGACAAACACTTTCATAAAAATGGAATTTTCAAATTTTGTCATTTTGCCCCTTTTCTGATGCCGCCTGACTGCCATGTTTTTCGACCAATCAGTATGGCTTGAACAATTTTTATAGAGGGTCACCCAAGGAACATTTCTACCAAATTATATTTGAATCTGACAGGCAGATTCGGAGGAGAAGATTTTTAAAGTTTGGACATTTTGTCCCCTTTCTGATGCCACAGCAACCAAAGTTCTCATTGGAATTTTAATCTTTGAACAATTTTGAAAGAGGACCACCAAAGAAACATTCCTGTGATGTTTTGTGGAAATTGTTCTATTGGAAAGGTAGGAGTTGGTTGTCATTTGTAGCTAAAAGTTCAATTTACCCCTTTTGTGATGACGCCTGGTTGCTATGATTGTGTAACCAATCAAAACGGCTTAAACAAATTAAATAGAGGATCATTACAGTAAGATTCGTATTATATTTTCTTAAAATCAGACAAGCACTTTCATAAAATGGAATTTTCAAATTTTGTCATTTTGCCCCTTTTTTGATGCCGCCTGACTGCCATGTTTTTTGCCCAATCAGTATGGCTTGAACATTTTTATAGAGGGTCACCCAAGGAACATTTCTACCAAATTATTTTTGAATCTGACAGGCAGATTCGGAGGAGAAGATTTTTAAAGTTTGGACATTTTGTCCCCTTTCTGATGCCGCAGCAACCAAAGTTCTCAATGGAATTTAAATCTTTGAACAACTTTGAAAGAGGCCAACCAGAGGAACAGTCCTGTGATGTTTCACGGAAATTGTCCTTGGAGTTTGGGAGGAGATGATGTTTAAAGCTAAAAGTTAACGCCGGACGGACGGACGGACGGACGACGGACAAAAAGTGATCAGAATAGCTCACCTTGAGCCTTCGGCTCAAGTGATCTAAAAAAGGGCAATAAATTAACCAAAATTAGGTCAAATTAAACGCCCTCGTAATATGCGCAACTAGACGTACCGATGACTCCTGTGAAGTTTCATAGAAATGTGGCAAAGGGGTTGTGAGATGAAGGCCGGACAAGAATGAAATGGCAATTGAAAACAAGAAATATGTGAGCTACTGCTCACTAGTGATACCCCCGCTCATGTTTTGAAAGACATATGTGATGGTGGGGTAAAGGGCCATAACTCCGTGAAAAATCATCCAACCGGAACGCAAACACGATATGCGCATCTACACTTGGTGGTGATCCTTCCTATGAAGTTTCATAAAATTCCAAAAAGCGGTTGCAGAGATATAGCCCGGAAATGAATTTAGTCATACATAGCCTGATGGTGGAGTAAAGGGCCATAACTCCGTGAAAAATAATCCAACCGGAACGCAAACACGATATGCGCATCTACACTTGGTGGTGATCCTTCCTATGAAGTTTCATAAAATTCCAAAAAGCGGTTGCAGAGAAATAGCCCGGAAATGAATTTAGTCATACATAGCCTGATGGTGGGGTAAAGGGCCATAACTCCGTGAAAAATAATCCAACCGGAACGCAAACACGATATGCGCATCTACACTTGGTGGTGATCCTTCCTATGAAGTTTCATCAAATTCCAAAAAGCGGTTGCAGAGAAATAGCCCGGAAATGAATTTAGTCATACATAGGGGTAAAGGGTATATAACATATAATCTACGTTCCGCTGATGCAATATATCTCCATTTCGCCAACAATTTCTCTATTTCGCCAATCAATTTCTCCATTTCTCCTAGCTAGCAAATGCCCTTCAAGTTCATAATAGACAATAGTTTTACAACTTATTTATTGAATAAAACATAGAATATTATAAAACCTTTATTAATAAATAAAAATTAATAAAAACTAATTAGAAAGAATACTTTTAAATATTCCCATTTCGCCAATATTCAATGCGATAGAAATAATTGAAATTGCATTATCAAGATACACTTTTTATAAAAAATTAAATTAAAATAGAATTCGTAATACGTTTATATTCTAATGAAAATAATAATAAATTTAACAATCATTCACTTCTAATATCATATTTGATCTGCATTGCGTATTTTCCTCTCCATTGCGCCTCTCCTTTTCGCCCATACAAAAATAGAAAAAAAGTCAAATAACTAACAAAGTACTTTTTATAAAAAATTAAATCAAAATATAATTCGTAATATGTCTATCTAATGAAAATAATACGGGTAAACAAATCGACGTTTCCTGTGCAGAATACTTTCAGCGCTTTGATTCCTTTTGTTATATTCGGATACTCTATGGTATTCGCCCCAGCGTGACTTTGATTCGGCTTGCAATTGATTTTAGTCGCCATCCGCCTGAAATGACGATGTAAGTTTGTTTTGTTGTTATTTTTATGATTGCATATTAGTCACTTTATCGAGAAGTAACGGTAGTTTGACCTGTCACTTGATCTAATTGTTTTATGCTTGGAAATTGCACATGAATCTGTGTTTCGTAAATGTTGCACCTTGTGTGTAAAGGTCAGGGTCATTTCAACATTGTTTGGTCACGTGATGTTTTTGTTTATATTTAACAGCTGATTTCGCAGGTCAATATGAATAACGTGCTTTATAGGATTTACTTATTGATACGCTTTACTGTATGTGGCGAATTCAGAATTGATTTGAATGATCATAGTGGATATGGATGTTGTTTGTAACATTAGGAAATACATTGTTCAAACGTGCATATAGAGACTTTAATATGAAGGATATTGATTTGGAAACTTATTCAACCATACATAACGAACCTCATCATGAATACACCTTTATTGAATGTTTAAGGGATAATTATATATTTCAACATGTACTTCAGTTTACGAGATGTAGAAACACTCAGCCTCTGAGCCTACTTGATCTTGTGTTATCTAAGGATGAAAACAATGTAATTAATATTGATCATGTGACCTTAGTTTTTGACTTTTTCTGCAATTACATGGAAGTATCCACTGGAAATGGGTCTTATTGTTACAGAAAGTGTAATCTGCGCGACTTCACTGAGCAATGGCAGTCTGTTAACTGGCAGGAAGCTTTTGGAGATAGTGATGTTGACGGGATGTGGGACTCTTTCTCCAGCAAGTTTAAAATTAGTGTTGATGAAATGGTTCCGAAGTCTAAACCTAAGAAGGGATATAAGTCAAAGCCACCTTGGATGTCGGGGGAAGTATTGTCACATATCAAAAGAAAAAGGCATGCTTGGGATAAATTTATGGCGACAAGAAGATCCGAAGACTATGAAGCTTACAAACATGTGAGAAACAATACAAAGTCGTGGCGATGTGTCCGTCGTCCGTGCATGCGTGCGTCCGTGCGTCCGTAAACAATTTCTTGTTAACACGATACAGTCTTCACTTTTGATTGTATCTCAACCAAACTTAAACAGTAGTTAGATATCCATGAGAGCTCGGTTCCTTTCGAAAACCAGCCAGATCCGCCCATGCATGACTGGATTATGGCCCTTGAAATGGTCAAAATTGCTATAAAAGAGCTTGTTAACACAATACAGTCTGCACTTTTGGATGTATCTCAACCAAACTTATACAGTAGTTAGATATTCATGAGAGCTCGGTTCCTTTCGAAAACCAGCCAGATCCGCCCATGCATGACTGGATTATGGCCCTTGAAATTGTTCAAATTGCTATAATTGAGCATGTGAACACAATAGAGGCTCTATTTACTATCTGATCTTCACCAAACTTAGATAGTAGTTAAATATTGATGAGAGCTTGGTTCCTTTTGAAAACCAGCCAGATCCGCCAAGACTGGATTATGGCCCATGAAATTGTAAAAATTGCTATAATACAGCTTGTGAACACAAAAGAGCCTCTATTTACTATCAGATCTTCACCATACATACATGCTCTGGATTGAAAATGACCAAAGAACCATACCAGTAGAGCATTCTTGTTTGAAGTTATGTGACTTGTTTTGTAACTTTCCAAAAAATGGAACAATTGACCATCTTTTTTCCCCTCATACAATGGGTACCGTCCCACAGCACTTTCAGTGCTTTGATTACTGTTGGTTTAATCCTTTCCCTTGTGCAGATTTATTTTAACGCATCTTTTAAAAGCAATATTCCAAAAGGAGACATTTGTCATAATGATTAAGTTGCCATAATGGTGTCATCTTTATTCAGAAAACACGTTAATTTAAAGAAATAATCTATACTTTTATCTGGATGTTTCTAAAGTCGTCGGCTTCATATTTACATTCGTAACCAGACGAACTCTGTTTTGTATGAAGAAGATTCATCCGTGTTTGAAACAACAATGCAGAGCTCAGAGTCAAGTGCGGCTTCTAATGCTGACATTTTGAAACATCTTAATAGAATTGAAGGCAAGATAACCGAAATGAGTGATAAATTGAAGATTTTAGAAAGCCTGGAGAAAAAAATGAATAAATTTGACAATGACCTAAAGATGCTGTGGAGAAAGATAAGAAAGATAATTCAGATAAGATTAATGTTGTTCACGAGAGATTAGATATTGTAGAATTTTATGGAACTGATCATTTTGAAAAGATACGTCTGCTTGAACAGGACAATCAGAAATTGAAAGATAATTTAACCTATCTCCAGTCTCAATCTATGAGGAATAACTTAATATTCGGTAATATTGCAGAAGATCAGAATGAAAGACCAGACTGCAGAGAAGGGAAAATCAGACTATTTTTGATTGAAAAGTTACAAATGGCCAAAGATCTAGTTGATAACATGCAGCTAGAAAGAGCACATCGAATGGGAGCTCCCAATTCTCGGTATACAAGAAACGTTGTGTGTAAATTCACTTATTTCAAGGAGGGGGAAGAAGTGAGGAAACGGAGCTACCACCTTAAAGGTACTCAGTTGTACATACAGGAGCAATTCCCAAGTGAAATAGGAGAAAAGAGGAAGCGTTTAATGGGGAAATTACGCGAGGCTAAAAAAGAGGGTAAGAAGGCTTGGCTGTCGTACGACACTCTTTACATACATGGGCGACCAGTGAAAGACTAGGGGGTACAGGAGGATGTAAACAGATCTGGTGTTCAAGTTTTAGTTTGGAACTGTAACGGTTTAACAGAAGATAAATTACAAACCGATGACTTTAAATCGATTTTTAAAGACAGAGATGTAGTAATAATGTTAGAATCATGGACGGATAATAGTTCAGATATAGACATAGAGGGCTACCTTGCTCACAATTATTATAGAAAATACAGACACAAACGAGCCAAAAGAAACAGTGGCGGAATAGTTATATATGTTAAAAACACAATTGAAAAAGGAGTATCTATTGTTAAAAATCACCATGATACAATTATCTGGTTGAAATTTGAAAGTACTTATTTCCAATCCAAAAGCGATGTTTATCTCTGTGCTGTATATTTGTGGCCCGAAGAATCGCCTATGCAACACATTTTGAATGTAAATTTATTCGAGCTTCTTCAGCAGGATGTTTTTAATTATGACCAAATAGGGTCTGTAATGCTTGTCGGCGATTTCAATTTCGATTTTTTTAGACTGTTGTGATTAAAGCATTGATGAAGTCTCGAAAAGGGCCTCATTAGATTGTACATGTAATGTGAGAGGTAAAACACTTTTGGATTTGTGTAAGTCAACATCGCTCAGTGTAGCTAACGGTAGACTCGGGGCCGACAAATATACAGGCTCGTTTACATATTTCTCTGAGCAATCAAGTAGTACAATTAATTACCATCTATTGAAAAAGCGTGATTTTAATAGTATCCATGAGTTCATTATAGGCGAGTTCACAATGTTCAGTGATCACGCACCGATATCATTCACTCTCAACTGTCAAAACATGCCACATAACAAAACAACCCCAGTCAATTCAGTTAAATATTATAAATGGAATCCTCAGAAAAGAGAATCTTTCAGGCGTAGTATTATTTCAGAGTTGAGCAATATAAACCACATAGTATATGATAGCGACCATGATGATGGAAAAATAATAACTGATTTTTCAGAATGTATACAAAACGTTGCACAACCCCTTTTCCAACGCACTTACCATACCAGTACTAAACAAACCAAGCATAAACAATGGTTTGACAGTGAGTGCATTGAGGCTCGACGAAATTACCAGAATGCTTTGAATTTATTTAACAATAATAAATCAGCTGTAGATTAGAATATAAGAAAGTAATTCGTTTGAAAAAAGGGAAATTTAAAATTAACCAATCGAAAGAGTTCGAAAACTTACGTAAAAAACAACCAAAGGATTTCTGGAAGTTCTTTAAAAGTAAATCAAAATCTGTAGTTACCGAAATACCTATGGATGAGTTTAAAAACCATTTTTCTGAGTTATTTGATTCTATCAAAACGGTGCACATACATGAAGTAGAACATTTTGCTGAAAACCACGTTTTTGAAGCAAGCGAAAATACATTTCAAGAACTCAATAAAACAATTACAGTGTCGGAAGTGGAGTCGGCTATAAAGCGTTTAAATAAAAACAAGGCTCTTAGCCCAAGCGATAATTTGATGAATGAATACTTGATAGAGACAATGGATATTATTTCAGGACATTTGACTGATATGTTCAACATTATATTTAATAGGGGTTACTTTCCAGAATCATGGTCTAAGGGTTATATTATCCCGATACATAAAAAGGGAGACAAAGCAGATGCAAACAATTACCGAGGGATAACTCCTATGAGTAATTTGGGTAAATTATTTACTAACGTTCTAAACGCGAGAGTTGATTCATGGTTCGAAGAAAGCAACTTTTTATCAGACTCGCTGGTCGGATTTCGAAAAAATTGTAGCACCAATGATGCAATATTTATAATATATCTATAGGTGCATACTTTGGCAAAAAAAATTGATTTATAAGTAATTGACTAGACGATAATAATGTTAATCTCATGTTTTCTGCATGATCACAAAATGTTTGGAATTCGTTTTGCTGTCGTTTATTATTACGAACAGAAAATAATAAAGTAAATCCCTCTTGATTGCAGTTTACCCTTTCCCCACATATAGTCGCTTTATGACGCCTCTGTAGCAGACAACTTTTGAAATCATTGTGGCAAAAAGAGAAGTTGCTCATAATGATCTCGATATAGACTGTTCATAAAAGCCAACTAGTTACTCCCCCCCCCCCCCCCCCCCCCCCCCCCACCACCCCCAATAACTGTCTTAATTAGAACGGGGTGATAAAGTAGTACTGGTACGCCGTTATATAATGTTGAAAGCGGCGTAAAATGCCAAACCATCAATCATATGAAGATTGGAGATCAAATGTCTTGAAGCAGTCCCTTAAGACACAAGTGTAACAGAACGTCGTACGATATTTCATTCGTGTTAACGAGTACAGCCGAGGTTATACGACTGGTTTTCAAAACGCCGTACGATATTTTATTCGTGTTAACGAGTACGGCCGAGGTCATCTTACTGGTTTTCAGAACGCCGTACGATATTTCATTCGTGTTAACGAGTACAGCCGAGGTTATACGACTGCTTTTCAGAACGCCGTACGATATTTCATTCGTGTTAACGAGTACGGCCGAGGTTATACGACTGGTTTTCAGAACGGCGTGCGATATTTTATTCATGTTAACTAGTACAGCCGAGGTTATACGACTGGTTATCAGACCACTAGTGCAATCTTAAACGTTCGAAAATCTCATAAATCCGCGAAAGCGTAATAAATAGTCCACCACTTAGTACATTGCGGGCTAATATTCAAGATTTCCTACCAACCTTCAGTTTGCCCGGCAGTCCGTCCTTCTGTTCTTCCTTCCTTTTACCCTTTTGTCAGTCCGCCCTTCTGTCAGTCCGTCCGTCTGTCCGTCTGTCCTTGCATGTTTTTTAAATGTCGAATCGCAATAGGTCAGTCAGGAACTACGAGACATTTCAAGCCAAGGGATGAGAGTTCGAACCTCGGATCGGTCATTCATTTTTCCGATAATTGATCAAGTTCTTTGTGGATAACGTCATATAACGTTTCAAATAACTTCATATGCAATACAACATGCAGTCAGTGTCTCGATACATATGGTATTTTTGTAATTATATGCAGTAGTAATGGTTCGATAAAGCCAGGGAAAAAACTTAAGGTGAACTTGCTGTCGTGATCACCGAAATCGCCAAAACGTCGTTACACTTAAATAAATAAATAAATCAGTCAATCAATCAATCAATCAATCAATAAATCAATCAATCAATCAATCAATCAATCAATCAATCAATAAATCAATCAATATATCTATAAAGCAATTGTTTTTGCAAAGCATTTCAATTTAATATTTCTACTTCGTATGTTCTTTAACTCTACAATACTTATTGTACAAAATAATTTACTTATGTAAATGTACACAAATATTGCAGTTGTATTGGTCTATTGGATCATGTTTTCGGATACCAGCACTCAACAGTTTACCGTTAACTCCGAATATGGAAGGCCTTTACTGTATTATGATGTTGGTTTGTATTATACGCAGTACAGTTTCATGTATACGAGGTACATAATTCATTTGACATGGTACATTATCCATGATATGAAATGCTCTTTCCGTTATATATGGTGGTAATTCAATTTATATGAAGTGCAAAAGTGTGCAGATACAGAACAGAACAGAAATTTTATTTTCAACTTAAGCATAAACAGCTCATGGTTGATATTAATACAGAAATGGTTAAGACAATGAAATAGTTGGGAAATAGTACTTAACTAACTTTAAATTAAATAAGTTTAAAATCAAGTTTATATGCATATGTATAAATACACACATATACACACGCAATTGTATATATATATATATATATATATTATATATATATATATATATATAATATAGCATAACTCTACATTCATGTCCTATGGCATGTACCATGTAACATCTTGATTTGGATGCAGAATAAATAACAACCACCAGGCAGATCTTTCATTATGTTGGCATCATGTAAATACATGAAATAGTGTACACTACCGCTGCATGGCGGTATTACATTGTACTGAAAAGAAGAAAAAAATACCATTTACATTTACAGACAGTCAGTTGCCTAGAATGAAGAATGGGTTGAATATTGCTAGAAAAAACTCATAGTAAAAACTACATGTTTTCACCGTATTAACAGAAGTATCGTTGAAAGTACAATTATCCTACATGAATCACAGGATACAGCATAAACCTAACAACTGGTCAAGATCCTTTCATCAAACTGCGTTTTCCCCATGGTTTAGAAAATATCTTGAATCATTGTTGCTTCAGGGGATCATTAGATTACAACATAAACAGTAATTCCAGGATTCTTCTTGTCATCTTATACAAACCATTTTGATATAAGCTTCATTTCTCCATGATCTAAATCCATGTCAAAATCTAGATAGCCACTGAATTAGCAGTTTCACTGGTTATACTATCACTTTATGGTTTTGCACCGGACTGATGCATGTAAATCCTTTGAGGATGAAACACGCATCTTAACAGATTATACATATTATATAGCTTCTATTATTAATGCAGATTGATGTTGTACATGTAGAATGAAACAAACATATTTCCAGGTCAGCCTCTATTATTGAATAATAATGACACAAAACAAAATGTTTTGTATCCGCAATTTCAAATTTCAACCGAATCACACGGTTTTATTTCAGACTTTTGTTTTTCTATTCAAATTTCACATAATCAATTAAACAAACATATTTCCAGGTCAGCCTCCTGCAAGTGCAAGACCCGTTGAGAAATTATTTCATGATCAATTTTTCTTACAAATCACGTAAGCAATACAGTACTAACAGCACTGTTTAACTGGAGTCGGTATTGTATAGATAATAATATATTGAGCTGTTTTCTATGCACATTTCACATAATCAATTAAACAAACATATTTCCAGGTCAGCCTCCTGCAAGTGCAAGACCCGTTGAGAAAGTATTTCATGATCAATTTTTCTTACAACTTGATCACGTAAGCAATACAGTACTAACAGCACTGTTTAACTGGCGTCGGTATGTTGTGTAGATAATATATTGAGCTGTTTTCTACTGTCTATGATGTTTTCGACAAGTGTAGATTAAGATCTACCCGTACATACATCACACGTGAGCCAGGTGTATACTGTTTGTCCGAAGTATAACAAAGGGTTCTACCTATACACCTAGATGTGGATTAAATTGTATGAATTTGCACGCTGATCTGTTTCTTTAACACTCGCAAATGCATGAAGGTTTGTTTTCGTTAAGCAACGCTCAGTTATACATCTATTATTGAATAATAATGACACAAAACAAAATGTTTTGTATCCGCAATTTCAAATTTCAACCGAATCACACGGTTTTATTTCAGACTTTTGTTTTTCTATGCAAATTTCACATAATCAATTAAACAAATATATCTGTTTACTAATCTTACACGCTCGTGTTTGTTGGATGTTTTGATTAAATAATAAATTCTTCCAATAAATGGGGCAGATTAACCGGCTTGTAACAGTATATTATTATATATGACGTCGCTCTTCAAAAACCAAATCAAACTCTGTGTAAACATGTAATTTTACTTCAGCGTCACTCACACACAAATGACGTCAAATTTATTATGCTGTCACTATCACCGGTTTCCTCATGGAGCGACCCATATATATATATATTATATATATATATAAGCAAAACGAGTCCTGTCCCCTGGTGGCCATGTTATTAACGGATCGGAATAATGTTAACAATCTTGTTTCTAGTTACATTTGTGCATACACTTCTTTTTAGTCCGGGCCTATGCATGTGATCAAGTAGACTTTTGTTTTAGAGAAAACAGGCCCGCCCAATGGCGGCCAAGTTTTTCAATGGATATGTTTTATTTGAATAATCTTAGAAATGAACATTCGTGCCAAGTTATTTTACTAGAAGCCCAATGCCAAGTATAGCTCCAGTTATCACAAGGCGAACTATTCCATCTAATGTTATCTGTCTGTTGTCAAATTAGTATGATATGAGGAAACTTAATGGTCTGTTTCATATAAGAAGATTTTCATTTGTTTCCCTATATCTCTCTAGGTAAAAACAGGTGGAATCAATTTTGAGCAGGGCATAATTTTAACAATCTTGGTAGAAGACCACTAGATAATGCTACACACTAACTATCTAAACCATAGACCTTAAGGTTTTAGGCAAGTAGATTTTGAAAGTGTTTTACCATATATCTCTATGTAAAAACATGTGACCCCAGGTAGAGGCCGATTTTGAGCAATCTTGGAAGAGAAATGCTAGGCAATGCTACACACCAAATAATCTATACTGTAGGCCTTTCTGTTTTGGACAAGACGATTTTCAAAGTTGTCCCTATGTATCTCTTTGTAAAACAGGTGAGCTTAAGGGCGGGGTAAATCTTTAACCAAGGGATATAATTTAAACAATCTTGGTAGAGGAACAATAGAAAGTGCTACACACCAAATATCTAAACTCTAGGCCTTTCTGTTTCGGGCAAGATGATTTTCAAAGTTTGTCCTTTCGTTTGCCATGGCAACTAAAGTTCTGTGTGTTTTTTTTTATTCCTTTGAGCATCTTTGAATGAAAATCACATAATGAACATTCCTGTGAAATTATTTAACACGTTAGAACATAACCAATATTTGATGGAGACCAATGTTATGGGAAAAAATGAAGATTATATGAAACAAGATTAAGTTACCTAACCAATGATAAGTTCTGGCCAACGATGACCTTGACCTTGGTAATTTTTGCCAATGAAAGATTTCCAATGACCCAACAATACAACTGACAAAAATTTCAGAAAAACTTCAACCAGGGATTGCTGAGTAATAGAGAATTGAAAAAGTGGCCGCCGCCATCGCCAGAAAAGTGAATCCTATGTCTCACTCCACTTCGTGAGCGAGACAAAAAAAATCCTTCCATTGGTTTAGTAGAAGTTGTTTGTAGGAAAATGTACAAGAACGGACGCTGGGTGGTCAGTGATCCCGTTATGCTCAGGTGAGCTAAGAATGTACCATCTTGTCAAAGATTAGCTGGAACCGATTTTGTAAAGCCTGTGCCACCAATATAGAGCCAGACCAGTCAGCGCATGATGCTTGTCGCATTTACTTAAACGTGGTTTGAAGAAAACTGGAAGAGGGCCGCATGTACAAGAAGACCATACTGACAATGTATCACAACAAAGTGTGTTTGTTTGCCCGGTGTTTTAGACCGCCTTCTACAGTGTTGCAGTTATATCACAGCGTTTCCTTGGTAAATTGACAATTTACTACCGGTATTATCTATCCCGACAACAATGAACAATTCTTCGGTATGGCTCTTTGGGTTTGGACCATGGGCTTCTGCGCCTTATTCTCTAACCACTACACCGGCTATGGTCACACCTAAGGGAACGTAGATATATGTAGAATGAATACACGCATAGTTTCTAGGATAAAAAAAATGTTTGCGGTTTAAACATTTTCACCAATAGACATGTGACGCCCTTGTAGAAAACACCTTTTCAAATCATCGCAGGAAAAGAAAAGATTGTTCATCATAAGACATGTTTAATCCAACTTTTATGTCAAACCTAATCGTTCATTTTACTCTATATTTCGTATATTTTAAATTTCAAAACAGACGACTTTGAAAAACCTCTAGGCAAATGTATGTTAATAATCTCGAAATGAAAGAATGATCTTTGAATCGAGATTAGAACATTGTTGCAAAAGGAGAAATTTCTCTTGTTATCACAAATGCTGTAGACGCACCGAATCGCCGTGGGAAAGGGTCACCATATGTTATATCGGTACGAGCATTTAAGCCCATTTAACGGAGACCAGCAGGATCAGAAACTAGAATACCCTGAACATTATATGAACCGTTCCACGAGAAAACCAACAGTGTGCACTCCGCGTAAAGTATCGACCCGGATCAGCCTAAGCATGCTAACCCGGAAAGACACGCTTGAACTCCTCCGGATCTTCTGTTTCAAGAATCATTACTTTATACCTCGATCACCCCGAGACGGAATGTGTCCCCCCGGATTAGCCTGCGCGGGCTGATACATTACACAGTCCATAATTGGGATTCGCTAGGTATCCCTTATTGTCAGGATTTTCCGTCTGTCTGTGTGTGTGTGTCCAAATATGTGTAAAGCGAAGCTCCACAGCCCAAACCGACGAGCCGATTCCGATGAAACTTGGTGAACAGGTGCCATAGGGGCTCAGGGTGTGCGCGTTTGAGTTTCGTTGCATCACGCAAAACTCCGCTTTTAAAAATCCAAACCATTTTTCTATCTTCTCCTACAGTTTTGAATGTGGAGAGTTGAAACTTCGGTTATGGATACTTCGATATATTTAGAAAAAAGGTATCTGTAACGAATTTTGATTTAGGCCTTTGTTTCCATAGTAGCCTTTCAAAGATAGGGTCTGTGTACAGTCGCTTTTGACTTTAATCGCCCCTAGCGCTGCAATAGTAGTATTCGATAGCGATTGTATTACATCATCCCATAGAGCTATTCACGAGCTATAACAAGACATGGAAATTCCATGAAACCAGGTTTTCTATAATGGAAGGTGTTTGATTAAGAATTAACAGATCTGTCAAATCTTTCTGTTAATAGTTAATCAAAGCTAGTAATTCAAGTAACAGGGAATATTTCTATTGATGAATAATCATAATTACTTTGTCAATTAAATATATCACAATTTTATCTAACAAATATCAGTTCAATACAGTCCATCGTGTGTTGATGGCCTCATTTATTAAGAAAATATAATAGATAACAGATATTAAGCAACCTTTTGTTGTAAGCAGCCACATTTTAGAATCCCTAATGCCAGGTTGATAATCAGTGATCTGCCTTAACCCTTTACTTGATAGTAACGCGTTTATGCCTTTGCAAACAGACTAGATCCAGGGCCCGAGGTTATGAAACTTACTCAATTTGAGCATGTTAACATAATTATTACTATTGTAGTTACACACTGCTCAAATTGAGTAAGTTTCATGACCTCGGACCCAGATCAGACAGCTTCTGTAGGAGCTGTCTGATCAGGGTCTGCTCTGTTTGCTTATAGAATGTTATATATTTGATTATTCACAAAAAAAAGTCATTTGAAAATATCTATATGCATGGTAAAGTTATGGTCTGAACAAAAAAAGTTCAAGTAAAGTATATTTTCTGTCACTGTGACCTTGACCTGTAAGCTAGACACATAAATTGTGCATATGACACAGCGTCTTGATATGGTGTATATCTGTTCCAAACTATTTTAAAATATCTCTATGGATGAAAAAGTTATTGTCCAGACAAGAAAAGTTCAACTGATGTCTATTTGTTGTCACTGTGACCTTGACCTTGAAGCTACAGACGAAAGTTTTGCATGTGACACATCATATTGATATAGTTCATATTTGTGCCAAGTTATTTGAAAATATCTCTGCATGACACAGTTATGGTCCGTAAAAGAAAAGTTCAATTAAGTCTATTTCTTATCACTGTGACCTTGAATCTACATATTTTTTTTTGCATTTGGCACATTGTCTTGATATGGTGCATGTTTGTGCCAAGTTATTTGAAAATATCTCTATGCATGACAAAGTTATGGTCCGGACAAGAAAAGTTCAATTAAAGTCTATTTCTTATCACTGTGACCTTGACCTTGAATCTACAGAATTTTTTATTGCATTTGGCACATCGTCTTGATATGGTGATTGTTTGTGCCAAGTTATTTGAAAATATCTCTATGCATGACAAAGTTATGGTCCGGACAAGAAAAGTTCAATTAAAGTATATTTATTATCACTGTGACCTTGACCTTGAATCTACATAATTCTTTTTTGAATTTGGCACATCGTCTTGATATGGTGCATGTTTGTGCCAAGTTATTTGAAAATATCTCTATGCATGGCAAAGTTATGGTCCGGACAAGGAAAGTTGACGCCCGCCCGCCCAACCGCTGACTTCGCCAAACTAATAACCAGATTTTTCCTTCGGAAAACCTCGTTAAAAAGTTACGTCATTGACCTTGGGTTTCCAAGCTAAAGCCGGAAGTTTGCAAAATATGCAAAGGCGAAAATAACCAAGGGGAAACGGTTGGGTGTAGACGGATGCGTCTTGGCATGTTGATTAAACATGGTTGGTTGACCAGAGAGTGTTTTTACAAGGTGCACACTTTTCACCAGTATTCACCAAGTCACCACAATAGTGACCCTATCACACTAGTTCTTCATATATATATGCAAAGGCGAATCCCACGTCGCCTACCGGCTTGTGTTGTTTTCTCGTGGAACTGCTCAAATGAACTGTTATAAATAAAAATTCCGATTTGTTTATATGGAGAAAGAATTTGCTTTCGACGAATCAGATACTTATCAGATATAATAGTCACTGTGAAACTTGTACACATACGTACGTACAGGCAGATCCCTATATGCCCTTGACAACATCGTCACAAGGGGATAATTATGATATAAAAAACACAATCCAAACACGGTACATATGTCAATAGATTTTATTCATAACCAGTAATGGATGAATAAAAACAATTTATAGTTTTCTTCTTTTGTTTTCTTGTCATTTGCTATTTCATAAAGACGATCAGTCAAGAAGACAATGCCACAAAGGGTCACCATTCCTTCCATCCATCCAACAAAAATAAGTCATAAATATAATAATTCATCTGCCTTTTGTACCACATGCAATAAGGTATACAATTCAACCACAACAAAATATAGAACATTTTCATCACACAAGACTTAAACAGCTTCACGCCACCACACTACATTTTCAATGATCTCAACCTTTTCCCACATATAACTAATGTGCAGCAGACAACTATTAAAAACATCGAGGCAAAACTATGGAAAATCTCTACAAACGAAAGTAAAATAACTGAATAAAATTGAAACCATTGCGGCAAAAGGAGAAATTGCTCATTATGAGCAATTTCTCCCCTTTGTATAATGATGTCAAATATCATCTGCGGCAAAAATATGGAAAATCTCTAAAACGGTGCATTAAATTATTGAATCAAGTTGAAAAATCATCTGCCGAAGATGCATAAAAACTATCTGCAAAGTGGGAAAGAGTTGAACAGTCATAATTAAAGGAGCAATCCACGTGATAAAGGAAAACAGGTCTTCGGACATTTGCTACCAGTGGAGCTCGAAGCCTACCTATGAATACGCAGTCAATCTCATTAACCTCGGACCGAAATAATTTGCCGTACCTGAAAAAACCAGAGCAATTACTACTGCAGCGAAGTTTATGTCTGGTAATAACGAGATTGACAATGATAATTGTTTGAGGAAAAGGGTCGAGTTAACCCCCCTTTCCAACCTTTCAGACGCAATAGCAGCAGACGACTTTTGAAAACATTGTGGCCTAAGGGGAAATTGCTCATGATGAGCAATTTCTCCTTTGGCCACAATGTTTTAAACTTTATTTATCAATTAAGCTATCTTTTATGGAGATTGTTCAGGTTTTTGTCACTATGTTTTCAAAGTCGTCTGCTACAGACTTGTTGTAATTGGGCAAGGGTTAAATGATATATGCGAGTTATTGAACGCTCGATTTATAACTAGTTCACTATGCACAAAGTTACCAGAGAGTTTGATGAAGTTAAGAAGACTGGAAGTCCAAAAGAGTCTTGCTCCAGATAAAACAAACCATAGGGAATTGATGACAGGTGCATATAACTTAAAAGTTTTATTTCTTCTGCGCCATCTTAATCAAATTGTGTACAATGCACTTAATCTTTCCCCGTCATGAAACATAGTATGAGCGAACTATAGGACAACCAGCCATAGGGCCTTTGTGACAACCCGCGTATGTCCAGATCACCCTGCAAATATATGTATGTAGTCTGATCTGGGTCTGCACTGTTGGCTCACAACTCAAAACAGCATTTAACAACCTTTTGACATAGAACGTACACATTTTACTGGAGTTTTACGCCGTTTTTCAACATTATTTCAGTAACACCACAGTGAAAAGCCACTTATTCAAGATCCCTGGGTAAACAAACCAGAACCAAGCTAGGAAGTGTGCCTTGCCCAAGGGCACTCCACTGTGACGAGTTCTGATCAAACAAATTAAGCCCAGTTTCAAATCCTCGACGCTAACCACTGGGCCATGGTGGGTTCCAATGTGTACATTTGTATCAAATACCGTAGATGTGTTAATAAATATGTGCCTACATTTGTCAGAAATACCCTAAATTTAGAATTATCCTGGAGAATGACTCCTAAGGTTGATGCTACACTGGCCTGGAATGTCGTAAGGCTGATATTCCCACCGCTCGTCTTGTCCCAATGGTCATTAACACTTTCCCATTTGTAGTGTTAATCTGTAGCAGACATCATTTGAAAACAGTGTGGCAAATGAAGAAGTTGCTCATGATGAGCAATTTCTCCTTTTTGCCAAACTGTTTTTCAACTCAGTTCAATAACTTAACTTTTATTCATAGTAATTATCCATTGTTTTGCCTACGTGTTTTTTCAAAGTTGTCTGCTACAAATTTATCGTATGTGGGAAGGATTTATTTTTTATATCTTCGTGAAGGTGGGGAAACCTATGCCTTGTCTCAAAAACAACCCAGACTACTTCACTTTATCCAGGACTGTTTCATATATATATTACACAGGGCATATTTGAAGAATGTCAAGCAAAAAGGATTCTTTGAAAGAATTCAGTTCATCTAATCACAAAAGCATGAATAAATAGTATAAACCATTTCCCACTTGCAACAAATCTGCAGCAGACGTCTTTGAAAACAACTTGGTAAAAAATGATTGACAATCTCAATAAATAAAATTATAATAGATTGAATAGCATTGAAAATATTTCTCGATATGAACAAATTCACCTTTTGTCACAAATATTTTTTTAAGTCATCTACTGCAGATGTCTCTTCATGTGTGAAAGGGTTATTTACATCAAGACTATCCTTATTATTATGCCTTTCACAGTAGATGCCGATTTTTTATTTTTTTTTAAAAAGTAGGTAAATTGAAAATTTCTCAAAATGCCATAACTGCTGATACTATGAAAAGTTCTAAACATGGAGAAAATAATTAATGTTGGCACATATGAGCTTGTAAGACTTTCTGATGAATCAATATCAATGGCGATCAAGCTCACTACAGTGCAATTTTATGTAAAAAATAGTTCTCTGTTACACTTGTACAGCTAAATTTTTAATCAGGAAAGGTACTGATCAGGTCAAGCCCAGGGTGCAGTCCGATCAGTATCTTTGCTTGTCACAAACTTCTGTAGGTTGGTTTTCGTATTGTGTCTCGCACACTAAACACTTTCCCTCATAAAGACGCCTCTGCAGCAGACGTGTTTTTTGAAAACATAGTGACAAAAGAAGAAATTGCTCAAAACAAGCAATTTCTCCTTTTGCCACAATGTTTTCCACTTTTAGTCAAAGGTTATCCATTCAATTACAGAGATTTTCTATTTTTTTGTCAAAATATGATCAAAGTCGTCTGCTGCAGATGTGTTGAATGAGGGAAAGAGTTAAGGACCTTTTTGCTAGACCTTCCACAACTTCTGCTCTTTATTTACAAAGTAAAGATTTGTTTGCACTTTAAACATTCAAAATATACAAATATGATAGTATAAAAAACAGTATGGACTATAGATTACATCGTTTTTCACTTAATAATAATAGTTATAATAATTCTCAATTCAAGTTGAGCTGTATATATATATACACAATATCAAAATGCAAATCTAACAACATAAAAAGAATGTTTAAAACATTAATTTACATGTACATGGAAAGTAACATATACACTTGATGAGGAAAATAACTCCTTTATAAGCTAGAATTTTCATCTATATTTAACACTTAACCTAATAATATAGCCCTTTTCCGTAAACAGACATATTTTGAAGCATCTGCAGCATTATATATGAAAACATTGTGTCAAAAATGATAAGCAATTTCTCCTTTAAAACATATAATTTTCATATTTTTCATAGAGGTTTTCAAAGTTGTCTGGAGCATATGTGAGAAAGGGTTATTCGAAATGAAAGCACAAAGCAGTATACGCTATGATCAAATGATGGCATAACTTTGAGAATCCACTAAGAAAACATTGTAATAAAAGGAGAAATTGCTAATGTGAATAAGTTCTGCTTTCCTGAAAATAATTTAAAATATTTTCAGCAACAAGTCTCTCAAACATTGTTGGGATCAAGCAATGAGCCAAAAGGAAATACATGCATGTACATGTATATGATAATAAATATCTGCCTGAATTTTATCAAGAGATTGAGGATGCAATGAATGTTGTAAAATGACCTCATAGTAAGAATTAACCCTTTCCCACACACAAACAATCTGCAGGAGTCAACCTTGAAAACATCTTGGCAAAAATATGGAAAATGCTCAATAAAGAAGAGTAAAATTATTGAATAGATTTGAAAACATTGTGCATCAGAGCAGTTTCTCCTTTTGTCACTATATTTGTTAAAAGCTGTATGTTGTAGATGAGTCAAAAGGTGACTATATGTGGGAAAGAATTAAATGTGAAATCTGGCATAAAGTTGCTCATATTTGTCAAATGAAAGTAAATCAGACAGATTTTATTTTTGATAGGCTAACTAATGGATGCTGTGACCAAATTTTAACTGACCAGCTTATATATATTTTTAAATACTGGGAATTATGGTGTTTTGAGCACTTTTCTGGCATTATTGACGGGGTACATCAACAAATAGATATTAACAAGTCGACATCCACAAATTGATGAGATGCGAATCCAAAAAGGGAGAATACTTATGTACACTTGGTTATTTTGGGTTATTTCCCTTAAAAATGCTGCAGTCACACACAAGTTAAATCCCTTTGATAATTTGCTTAAACATGGTCTTTAAATTGTATTAGCAATAGATTTCAAAGCAATACTTGAGTTGCCTGCTAAGTAAGTCAATGGGTGAAGGTATGACACAGACACTGCGGAGAAGTGATCTCTATGTAGAAATAAAATGGGCATAGAAGATCAAAAACATAATGGTGGATTTATACAATGAAAATGAATTTAGAACAAAGCTTTAAAGATTGAAAGGTTCCGTATACGGTACTGTATTCTTTGTTTACCCCTTTCCCGTATGCGGACACTTTTGGATGTATCAGCAGCAGACAGCTTTTTAAAACTCTGATACAAAAAAAAAAAAAAAATGCTCATATTGATCAATTTCTTTATTCAATAATTGTAATGCCATTTATTAAGATTTTTATCTGGACCCTTTCAAAGTCGTCTACTGCAGCTAAATGGAATGACGTAAATAGCTGTTTGAGATTGAGATTGTACCATGGGACAACCACCTATAGGTTTGAATGGTTTGGGTTTAACGCCGTTTTCAACAGTTTTATCAAATATATCACAGCTGTCAGTTAACCTAACATGTGTTTCCTGGCTTTCTTGGACCTATACTTCACGCAGTACCTCTATACAACACTAAGAAAACAAAAACAGTTCCGGATCAACCTACTCATTTAAACTGTTTTCCAGTCATAAAAGCTTAACCCTTTCCCACATATAGATGCTTTCTGACGCGTTGCAGCAGACGACTTTTGAAAACATTGTGACAAAAGTAGAAATTCCTAAAAAACAAGCAATTTCTCCTTTAGTCACACTGTTTTTAACTCTTTTTTAATAATTAAAGCTTTATTTATGTAGATTTTTCCTGTCTTTGCCAATATGTTTTGTAATTCGTCTGTTGCAGATTCGTTGTATGTGGGAAAGGGTTAACAGAAACTGCTGACAAACTGTTTATGTGATTCAGATAGCATCACTGCACTAGTTTACCCAATGGTAAGTTTCTCTAGAGCATAGCTCTTGTAGGACTGTTCTTAACCCTTTCCCACCTGCAGACGCATTTTGGCGCAATAGCAGCAGACAACTTTTGAAAACAGTGTGGCCAAAGGAGAAATTGCTCATAATGAGCAATTTCTCCCTTGCCCACAATGTTTTCAACTTTATTTTCAAGCTATCTTTTTATGAAAAAATTTCAGGTTTTTGTCACTCCGTTTTCAAATTCGTCTGCTGCAGATCTGTTGTATGTGGGAAAGGGTTAATTCACTCCTATCACTGAACATGATATGGCATATTCCTAAACCCTTTCTAAGTTTCAAATTCTAATTCTGTAATATTTCCAACATAATAATCGGCTGCTGACAACTTTTGATACTAAATCAGTGTTTGTATACCATGTGACTTTTACGTCACAAATGCTACGGTGGACAGAAATATTTTACTTCGGTTTAGAAGTAAAAACAAAGGTAACTTTTTTATTTCTTCATCATTTTTAATGAAACATGGCGCAGTCTACGCCGCTTACAGAGCCCTATCTCCGGGTTTTCAACGGAGTTTGATAAGTGGTTTATTTTTTTCAAACACTTCGATGAACCTTTTCTCAAAATGTATTAATATCGCCGACAGCCGGAGCATTATCAAAACTGGATTTTGAGAACAGGTTCTTCGAAGTGTTCCGAGAAAACTAGACCACCAATCAAACTCCTGTAAAAACCCGGAGATAGGATATTGTATGCGGCGTAGACTGCGCCATGTCTCATTATAAAGGGTGAAGAAATAAAAAAGTTACCATTGTTTTTACATTCTTAACAAGAGCAATTATTGCTGTCTGACCATGCAAATATGACGTCAAAAGTCACGTGGTATACACACACTGTAAATGCTATCTGATAATATATTTGTAAACTTCAGGAGATGAATTTTTTACATGTTTCATTCAATTCAAACATTAATTTAGTGTTACTCAACCCTTTCCCACGTACAACAAATCTGCAGCAGACAAATTTAAAATCGTCTAATGCAAAAACGACGAAAAATATCTATAAATGAAGGTGAAAAAAAAAAGATGTAAACACTGTGGCAAAATGAGAAATTTATCAATTTGAGCAGTTACTCCTTTTGTCATGGCTTCAAAACTCGTCTGCTAAAGGGGCGTCAGAAAAAAGTCTACATATGGGAAAGGGTTAAACGTTAAGAAAGTATTAATTTTTAACCCTTTCTCACTTACGCATACAAAGCAGACGAATTATGATGGTTAGCAATTTCTCCTTTAAAAATTTGCCACAATGATTCCAACTCGATTCATTAACCCTACCTTCAATAACAGAGATTTTCCATATGTTTGTCAAGATCCTTTGAAACTCACCTGCTGCTGTATTAATGTATTTGGGAAAGGGTTGTAGTACATTATATGTTGCTGATATTGTGATATATTCTTTTTCAAAAGAATGAACAGAACACTTTTAATAACAAATTGAGCAGTAAAACAAGAAGGGGATAGCCTATAACAGAAATGAGGTATAAAGCCAAAGTTTCCAGGACTCTAGATGAGGTGATTTATGATCTTTACTCTTTATTCGACTCTTAACTCCTTCCCTAATATAGCCTAATGTTGACGCACCTGCAGCAGACGACTTCTAAAAACATAGTGGCAAATAGAGAAATTGTTCATTATAAGCAATTTATCTTTTTACCACTAAGTTTTTCACTGTATTCTGAAATCCTACATTAATTTATGGACAGTTTCTATATTTTTTCATCTGACTTTTTTAAAATTGTTTTTTGTCCTATGTGGAAAAGGATTAACCCTTTTTTTTCTACATTCAATATACCTGCAGCAGACGACATCACTCATTATGAGCAATGTGTCCTTTTGTCACAATGTTTATTTTTAAAGCAGTGCTTTAACCCTTTCCCTCATATAGACGCTTTTTGACGCCTCTGCAGCAGACGGCTTTTTGAAAACATAGAGACAAAAGAAGAAATTGCACAAAACGTGCAATTTCTCCTTTTGTCACAATGTTTCCCACTTTTTGTCATAGGTTATCCATTCAATTATTGAGATTTTCTATTTTTTGACAAAATATGTTCAAAGTTGTCTGCTGCAGAATTGTCGTATGAGGGAAAGGGTTAAAGCAGACGGCGTTTTGAAAACATAGTAACAAAAGAAGAAATTGCACAGAATGTGCAATTTCTCCTTTTGCCACAATGTTTCCCACTTTTTGTCATAGGTTATCCATTCAATTATGGAGATTTTCTATTTTTTGACAAAATATGTTCAAAGTTGTCTGCTGCAGAATTGTCGCATGAGGGAAAGGGTTAAAGCAGACGGCGTTTTGAAAACATAGTGACAAAAGAAGAAATTGCACAGAACGTGCAATTTCTCCTTTTGTCACAATGTTTTCCACTTTTAGTCATAGGTTATCCATCTGACAAAATATGTTCAAAGTCGTCTGCTGCAGAATTGTCGTATGAGGGAAAGGGTGTGTATATGGGAAAGGGTGAAACCTTTTTTTTGTCTCATTAAGACAACTCGTTTAGGTACCCACAACATAGGGATTGGTGGGAAGATTAGAGAAACAATGTGGGGAAAAGACCAGTTTGCTCCACCAAATCTAGGCCTCCGGAAACCTGTATATAAATAACATTCTTAAGTCATTAAGTCCAGTTGTGAAACTACATTTGACCATAATTACATGTATTATCATTGCACACAAATACCTCACCATGACTGTTTGAGAAAACCATTTTAGGTATTTAAAAAAATCCTGATAGAAACATAGTCAGACATATCTCCTGCAAACAGTTTTTGTGGAAAACAATTTAGGAAAAAAGATGATGTCGTTCAAAGAGACCAACTTTTCCTTCCCAAAAATCTCTAAAATTGTCTTAAATTTAACATTTATTTGATGTTTTCCCCCCCTTGGTTTAGATGTTTTCACTTCTTTATTCTTTGCTTTTTAGAATAAATATTTATGCCATTTTGCAAACATTATAGGAAAAGGAAGAAAGCATTCTAATCTTATATTTGTTTTCAAGTGTATCTAATAAGTATGTCACATTTTTCCTCATGTCTTTTCAAAGCATAATAACAGGTAACCCGAGAGATGTTGCAAAACAGCATAGGTAGCCGATTCAGTTTTTTTTTTTAATGAACTTAAATAATTCGCTAACGCCGCCATTTTTGTTGGTGTAATTTTGGGAATATGACCTATACCAATGGACTTGGGAATTTTTACGTCTTTTTTGGCATAACTGGGAACTTTTTCATAAATAACATGCTTTTATGGTACCTGGATATTAAACCTGGATTGCATGTCTCTGTGAATAGACGTTTGCATGTAAGGGAAAAAACAGTTTTGTTAATTTATTCTTCTTTATTTCCTTTTCTTTCTCTCGAAACTTCTGATTGGGATTTTTATAGAACAAGAGCTGTCGGAGGACAGCATGCTAGACTATTCCACCGCTTATTTGATTACTGAGATATTGGACTCTAATGTAGTTGCATACTAAACATTAACCACAATGTCTTAAAGGGTGATAATTTGCATTATATGCAGGATAGAGGTATTTAACTTGATTATTTTCATAGGTGTGATGGTTGGGAAGGGTTGTATAAAGTTTCAATGGAATGCATCAAGTAGTTGCTAAGATATGGACTAGTTCAAAGTTATTGCCAAAAATAGTTTTTTTTCCGTTAAAGGTCAGTGACCTTGACCTTTGACTTTATGATCCCATGACCTGTTTGAGTCAAGTGCTGATCATGACCATTACCAAAACTAAGTTTTAGGGTCATAGGGCTAAGCAATCGGTAGTTTTAAAGCAAGGAATGTTTCTGTATTGAAGGTCACAGTGAACTTGACCTTTGACCTATTGACTCCAAACTCTCTAGGCATCACCAAGTAGCTATGATGTAGTTTGAAGATCATAGGCCTAGGCGTATGTAAAATATAAGGGTAAATGCTAGCTTTCACAAAAACTAACCATTAACTGTTTCTTTACAGAAATGTCACATCTGACCTTGACCTTTGACCTAGTAACTCCAAACTCTCTAGGCAAAACCAACTTGAAGATCACAGGCCTAAGTGTATGTTAGTTATAAGGGTAAATGCTAGCTTGCACGAAAACCTTAACCATGAACTGTTTCCATATAGAAGGTCACAGTGACCTTGACCTACTCACTTCAAAGTTTATAGGCATCACCAACTTTAACATACAAAGTTTAAAGACCATAGGCCTAGGCGTATGTTAGTTATAAGGGTTAATGCTAGCTTGCACAAAAACTATATAGAAAGTTACAGTGACCTTGACCTTTGACTTACTGACTCCTAACTGTGTAGGCGTCACCAACTTTCTATGAAGTATGTCCATACCAAGTTTGAAGATCATTGGCCTAGGCGTATGTAAGTTATAAGGGTAAATTCTAGCTGGCACAACAACTTTAACCATGAACTGTTTCTATACAGAAAGTTAGTGTTCTCGACCTTTGACCTACTGACTCCAAACTAATTAGGCATCACCAACTTGCTATGAATTATGTCCATACCAAGTTTGAAGATCATTGGCCTAGGCGTATGTAAGTAATAAGGGTAAATACTAGCTTGCACAAAAACTTTAACCGACGGCGACGCCAGGGTGACTACAATTTTTGCCATTGGGAACATGACCGTTTACCGGCTATAAAATGACAAAAAAAAACCTTGGCCCCTGATGGCAACATAGGATCTCTTCTACAACACAGTCCTGGTGGGTTCAGGAATACCTCAGCTTAGACCCAATATCTATATACAAGCCCGTCTGTGGTAAAAGGTACAATGTCACTTTCTCAAAAGTTTAAGATCAGCCTGTACATCTGCTCCATCTTATCAGAATCTACATACTCGACAGGAGCTTCTAACAAGCTAATGTAATCAATATTTGAACAGAGTACAGATGCACAGGATCTACACTGATAACAAATGCTAACATGTACCCATTCCAATCGACAGCCTCATAAAGATAACTTGACGCCTCTGTGGCAGGTAACTTCTTAAAAAAAAACTTTACTAAATGTCCAAATGTTACATTCTCTCAAAAATCTCTCACAATAATGTGCAATTATGGTCAATTATAGCAATACAAGTTAACATAATTTAAAACACAATCTTTAAACTAAGCCTAGATATCTAGCACAGCAAGTGTGTAATCCAAATAACTTTAAATCAGGGTTTCAAGAAAATAAGTCAATTTCAGGATTGAAACCGTATGTTATCTTTGTCGAGTCAAAAATTGCTTTCTCCCAACAGCTGAAGAAAGTGTGCAGCATTATTCCCTTCCCGCATACAACAAATCCCAAGCATACAACTTTGAAAATGTCCAGGCAAAAATATGGAAATCTCTATAAATGAATGAATGAATGTATATTGTTTTATGGCGCATCGACAGCTAAGGTCATTTAGCGCGCATTTAAATTTTATTATTCATGTTCCCTGGGTGAACAAACCAGTACTAGGCTAGAAAATGTGCCTTGCCCAAGGGCACTCCACCATGACCACTTGCCGCGACTGGGGATCGAACCCTGGACACCCGGTTTCGAAATCCCCGACGCTAACCACTCGACCACAGCGGATTCCTCTCTATAAATGAAAGTTTATTTGTAAACTACAAGTATAGTATTACTGTCTTCGAGACAGATTTGCAGTTTTTGAACCAAGTTGAAAACTAAGCAGCAAACGGGAAAAATTGATCAATATGAACAAATTCCCCTTTTGTTACAATGTTTTCAAAAGTTGTCTGCTACAGATGCACTTAACATTCTTCTTCCAGTTGGGAAGGGTTAATAATATTGATTTGATTACAAACAAAGTCTTTTCAAATTTAACATTAATAATATTGCATTAAAATTCTTTTCAGCACAGCTGATCTTAAAATAAGCCCCAATTTCTCTAAAACCCTATATCTCATAGACATAATAAACTCTTCCAAATATACAGTCTGTAGAAAAGATTTAACCCTTTCCCACATGCAACAAATCTGCAGCAAATGACTTTGAAAATGTCCGGGCAATAGATGGAAAATTTCTATAAATATAACTACAATTATTGAATACTGTTGAAAATATTGTGGCAAAAGGAGAAATTGCTCATAATGAGCAATTTCTCCTTTTGCCACAATGTTTTCAAAAGTAGACTGCTGCAGACATCAGAAATTGTCTGTATATGGGTAAAGGTTAAGAACTCCGTGGGAAAAAATAATAAGGAATCATTTGGAAAGCAAACAGAAAAGTGTGTGTAAACAAAAGAGAAATTGCATGTTTTTAACAATGTTGACTTAACCCTCACAATTCTTTTAAAAGTAACCCAATGGTCTAGATAATGGCTTGTTCTAAAATCCTTATTCTATCCACTAACCCTATGTTGTGGATACTCAAAAGAATCGTCTCATTGAGACGATTCTTTTGAGTACCCACAACATAGGGTTTGGTTGGATAATAAGAGAGATATTATGGGGAAAAGAGCTGTAAACCCCTCCTTATCTGGATCTCTGAACTGTAACCTTTGCCATTTGCCTAAAAAAATATGTTGTATCTGGGTCCAATTCCATCAACCTTACACAGCACTAAGTAATACTTAAATACTTAAATGCTTATTTCATCATTTTTGTTTCCCTTATTAAAAATGCCAGAAGATTTCATTTCTTAACAAGTTTGATAGTCAATTTATGTCAACTTGGTCATTTACTTAAAAACATTCCACCTTTCAAAATAACGAAATATTTGGAATTCAAAAATGATGAAATATGCTTTTAAGTATTTAATGATTACTTAGCACAAAGTCACATTGGTCGGATTGGATTCAGGGAAAAAAGGTTTTACCCATTTGTAAAGCTATTGCATTAATGGTGTGTTTTTGTATAACTTACACATATAAAAAAAACATTAGTTTGTTTTGTTTTACATAACATGATTCAAATTTATAAATATTGTTATAATAATAACAGACTTAAAATAACAAAAATATCAGGCTAATTGAAGAATGATTGACATAAATACTCAAAGAGGTTATTCCTTAACCGGATACAGATGCCTTTTGACACCTCTGCAGCAGAATCCTTTTTGATATAATAACCGGTAAAGCATTAACCCTCCCTTTCCCACTTACAGACAACTTTAGAAAACATTGTGGCAAAAGGATAAATTGCTCATAATGAGCAATTTTTCCTTTTGCCACAATGTTTTCACATTATAGATTTTCTCCTCTACTGCAGATTTGTTGTATGTGGGAAAGGGTTAAAGAACAAGTGCCGCATCCATCAAATCATCGTCGAGAAAAGGGGAATCCCCTTCCACGCTTAAATTATCTACATCAGTTGGTGAGCATGGGGAAGTTCTAAAGTTTGACGTTGAACTGATCGACGAGTGCACAGATTTCGTTCCAGGAGTTCGTTTGTCAACATCCCTTTCTGAATTACACAGAGGCGAGTTTGTCTTATTCAGAGCATTCTTTGGAGATGATGCAAAGTCAATAACAAGGCCATTTTCTGGGCTACTAACAGGGCTGCTTGGATTGCTAGTCACGAATTTTGATGAGCTGTGTTGATTAGATTTTCTGTTTGACTGATCCTCCATACTGTCCTGAATTTTAATGGAATCCACAACAGACTTTGGTGTAAGGACTTTGAAAGTGCTTTCTTTGGTTTTATCCTGACCTGAACAAATCTTGTTAATTTTGAGATCGCGAGCTGAATCCTTTGCCTCACTGTCAGTTATATCTCCATTTTGCTGTAAGTAAGAACCAGTATTCGATACACTATTCTGCCTATTGAAACTCGTTTTAGTATTGCTAACAGATGATGATGCATGATGACTCGTACTTGCCTTGTCAGAGTGAGAGTTCAGGGGGATGACTTTGGGAGAATTAGACAAACTACCAGGACCTTTTATACACTTCTTAAACTTGTCATCGTTATTATCACCGTTAACACTGGGTTTTGCTAACATAGACGACAGGTTTTCCCGGGATTCCCGCCGCTCCTCCAGTGGTATACTAACAATCCCGTCAGCACTTCCTTTCCGTTTAACTGTAGCACTGGATTGTTCAGGTTCTGGACTAGCTGGGGCGTCAAATATCACAATCTTTTTCTCATCCTTTGATTGATTGATTTTTCCGATTGCATTTGACGAGGATTCCGGTTCAGGACTTGCCGGAGACTCTTCAATCACGTGTTTAGATATTTGAGATATGGTGGACACGTCACTAGACACAGGTATGGAAGCTTTGCATGTTAATTTATCAATCACAGCAGACAGGGAGCCTTTTCTACCACGCACATTTGATGAATGGGATGAATTGCTAGATGATTTGGCTTTCTGACTCTCACTGGAAACACTAGATACACTTGCACTACTTGTTTGAGGACTTGAATGAGGGGGCCCCGGCCCTCGCGGAGCATTGGGACCCGACGTACTTCCCCTTGCACTGTTTACACTAGTCACACTGTTGCTACTGCTAGCCGCAACTGATACACTGGGTCTATTATTTGAATTAGAGCTGGAACTAGCACTAGAATTGACTCTGTTCACAGGGGATGAAACATTGTTTCTATTTGAGAAGTTCTGGTTACCTCCCTTATTTACACTATAAGAATTGGGAGGCTTGTTTGCCTTATTTTGACCTTGATTCGTTGAGTTACCTTGCCCTGTAGTCCGTTGCGGATTTGCACTGTTAGAGTGGTTGTTCCTGAATCCAGAACTCTGTGTATTGTTTGAATTCACAGATTTGTTAAACTGATTTGCACTATTCTTTTGTGAGAAGTTCACAGGTGAATTACTGCCCTTGTTTTTTATGTTGCCCGAAAGGGCAGGGTTCTGCGCCTTATTACTTGAACTATTTGAATAATTACCACTTCCTGATTTGTTATTAAATGAATTTTGCGTATTTGCCCCTTTGCTTCCTGGGACATTAGGACTGTTTGTGCCTTTATTGCCTGAATATGTAAAACTGTTTGATGATTTATTTGAGCTAGATGAATGATTTCCTTTCCCGTATTTAGACGAGGAAGCAGTGTTTGTATTTGACACAGTTGAAGATGAACTCGTCATTGTTAACGACACAGAGGACACTGGTGTGGACACTTTAGGTGTACCTGAAGACGCTGAACTTAACTTTGGAATGGGGGGTAAGCTAGATATTTTGTTCGCTTTAGGATTTAAGAAGGATAAAACAGATGCAGCAGTTTCTTGCGTTATAACTGTAGTAACTGGAACATTGTTCTTTGACGAGGTAGACTTGTCACGTTCACGACCACTAGAACTCGAATTTCGAGATCCAGAAGTTGATTTACTTCTGTCCTTTTCCGATAATGGCGAGGATGTCCGTAAGTTGGAAGAAGACACACTTTTGCTCAATCCTTTCTCCGACTTTGATAAATTAGAATTTGGATTTGACGAACTACGTGAATGTGCAGACTTTGACGATTGCAAAATTGGTGAATTTTTCCCACTTGACCCCGATAGGCTTTTTTGAGAGGCACCACTAGAACTGGATTTTGTGGTAGACATATTTGATTGGGAAGATGAACTGTGTGTTTTACTAGTGGAATTGGCCATCTTGTTTGAACCAGACTGTTGCGATACTTTACTACTATTATTAGAACTATTTGGAGTCAATGTTTTTTGTGACCCCGATGTGGCTAGTGATACTGCACCAATTTTACCGATAGTCGTTGAGGTAGGAGACTGCGCGATTGACTTGGGGGTGGAGGGAGTACTTGGACTGTTTTGTAATGTAGAACTGGTACTGGAACTGTTTGGAGGAACTGATATTGGTTTTAACTTGATTGTTGGTGTCTTTGTCACTTTTGACGAGTCCGATAATGACTTGGAATTTGAATTTAACTTCGATGATGACTTATGGGTTTTCTGAGATTTTGAGCTGGATGACTTTTTAACATTTTCAACACTAGAAGGCCTATGTTTTGGAGTGTCACTGTCACCCTTTGAAATGCTTTCAGATTTCATGGCATTAATCTTATCAAAAATGCCTTCATTATTTGATGCTGTATTAGTTCGAGCAGTAGACACTTTATCAACTGCTTTCTCTCTATCCTTGGAATCACCCATCGCACTTTTCACTTCTTTAACCTCATTAGATGTTTCTCGTACTTTCTCCTCTCTCTTACTTATCTTATCCACTTTTTCTATTTTCAACACTGCTTCTTTGTCAATTTTCTCAATTCTTGGTGGTTTGTCAGCTTTTTCTGGCTTAACTTCCCGCACTTTTAACACACTACTATTTTCAACCGACATTTTGCCACCACTTTTCGTTATTTTTAGTTTCGTGATTGGTTTATAATGATCAGATCCCCCCTGTACATCAACCGTTGTAGACTGGTACACGGCCATTTCCTTTTCTATAGAATACTCACTGTTTGTTATTCTTTTCCTTTTCCGTTCTTTCTTTGATTCATCTTTAACTCTTTTGCGTTTCCCTGAGTCTGCCGATGAAGGCTTAATTTGTTTTTCTCTCTCTCTCCGTTTAAACTTTTCCGTTTTATTGAAATTATTAAAACTTGCAAGTGTGGGTTTGTTTGAGATCTGTAAGCGTGTTGGAGAGGAGGACACTATAGTAATTTTATCTACGATAGGCAATGAGAAATCTTCATCGTCACTGTGAAAATCAAACGTACTTGTTCGAGACTTATTCTCATCACTTCCAGGGGGAGACACTGTATCATACAGCTTCATATTTAATTTCAGTTTCATTGGTGGAAATGACTGGGGATTATTACCGTAATTATCCTCCATCTTGATGTCCTTTTCCTGAGTAAGATATCCACCACTCAAGTTCACGTCATTTTTCATTTCTAACTGAGCTTTAAGAGCTGGGAGACTAGGTTTACCAGAGGACCCATGATGCATCATGTTCATCACCGGACCCCGGCCCATGTTTGCTGCATAAAGACACTTGGGACCAGAAACGCCCATATTGACTTCACTTTTTACATGAGAACCTGGAGTCAAGTTCGGTGATGAGGCAGTCAGTAGAGCAGGTGAGGATAATTGATAACTTCCGGGTGATATCACCTGATTGGGCGACAGTAGGGGGAGCTGAGATGGAGATGAAAAAGGATGGTGCCCAGGCGATGTCATAATGGGCGAGAAAACATCAGGGCTTAAAACCCCCATCATTCCATCAATGCTGTTCCTTCCAAGAGAATTCTGGCGTTTCAGATTTTGTCGTCTCTGGGCCGAGTTTCGTCGACCCAATAGGGAGTTGGGGCCTTCCATCTCTCTACCTCCAGGCCCCAGGAGTAAATCCTCAAGTGAGGTAGAGATTTTCTCGTTTTTTGGTAGACCATGGTGTGGTGAATTTTTTACTAGGTGTTGAGGTGGGGTTTGTCTCGAGCCCCACTGTTGCCGGTGCGCAAAGTCCCCTACCATCCCATCCATCATCTGGTTAGGGTGCATACCATGGTGGTATTCTGACATGTGCATAAAGTCTCCAGCCATTTGACTATTAACATTGACATTCGTATTCGTGTTCAATGTTCCAGCTAGGGACTCTTTCTGCATAATACTGTCTAAACTATTCTCCAATTTCTTCACATGGGATTCCCCAATCCCAGCGTCCGTTAAGTCAATTATAGATCCGGTGGAAGAATGACCACCCACGCTCCCAACACTACTCACACTTGCAGGTCGTACAGGGTCATCATACGACCCACCACTTGAGTCTAAGTCTATATGTTTTTCTGCTATGCCCTGTCCAAAATGCTGAACAGACATGCGGTCAAATACACTTCCACCACTAGTCCGATCTGCCATATCCATTTCTGAAAGTCTGATTTTTGGACTT
This sequence comes from Serripes groenlandicus, assembly GCA_031761405.1. Classification (NCBI taxonomy): domain Eukaryota; kingdom Metazoa; phylum Mollusca; class Bivalvia; order Cardiida; family Cardiidae; genus Serripes; species Serripes groenlandicus. The sequence continues at coordinate 122,294 of JASEVX010000015.1, forward strand.
TTACCTGCCATCACATCCTTAGAAGACTTTCGCTTTGTTAATCGTTTTTTCGTCGAATTTGATGGGGGAGGGGGACAATGTAAGTTTGAATTCACAGAGGTATTCTCCTCTAACAGTTTTGATAACATCGGACTTTCACTGGCGATGTTTTGTGTATGAAGCTGCTGATCTGTAGAGCCATGGTTCAACCCCGAATCCAAAAGTGTTGCTAGTAAAGGATTGGCGCCCAATTCTTCTGACGGAGGAGGGGGCTCCAGAAAAGTCCGATTTAAAGCAGGTGGCATACTAAATTTCCGAGCATCAATGTGAGATCCCTGAACCCAGTTTTCCCCAATTGAAGAATACGCAGATGCGTTGGGCATATTTGTCACTGCGTTTTGTTTCACTGAGTTTGTACTCAACTTAGTAGGAGCAGAAATTTTCACAGAAGCAGCCTTCAGTTTCCACTTTAATCGAGCTCTCGCGACCTGTTTGACCACTGGTTCAGGTGGTAAAAGTTTTGTTATCTGTTCGTTCACTTTATGAATAACTGTTCTCAGCGTAATGGGAATGGAAAAACTCCTGGAAGATTAAACAAAATATGTATAAATTAGAGATCTAGATTACATTCTTAACCCTTTCCGACATATAGACACTTTCTGATGCCTCTGCAGCAGACGACTTTTGAAAACATTGTGACAAAAGCAGTAATTGCTAAAAACGAGCAATTTCTCCTTCTGCCACAATGTTTTCAAATTGTTTCAGTAAATATAACCTCATTTATAGGGATTTTCTATATTTTTGTCAAGATGTTTCCAAAGTCGTCTGCTGCAGATTTGTTGTATGTGGGAAAGGGTTAACCCTTTCCCACATACAACTTTCAAAACATACTCACAAAAATATCAAATATCTCTATAAATAAAAGTAAGAATATTGAAAAGAGTTGAAAACCTTGGTGGTTTACCCTTTTCCACATATAGACGCTTTCTGGAGCCTCTGCAGCAGACAGCTTTTTAAAAACATAGTGGGAAAAGAAGAAATTGCTCAAGACGAGCAATTTCTCCTTTTGCCACAACCACAATGATTTCCACTTTTAGTCATAGGTTATCTATTCAATTATAGAGATTTTCTATTTTTTGACAAAATATGTTTAAAGTCGTCTGCTGCAGAATTGTCGTATGAGGGAAAGGGTTAAAGCTAGTTATTGCTCATAATGACAAATTTCTTCATTTACCACAATGTTTTTTACAGAAAGGAGAGAATTGCATTTCATTTTTGCTATAAACATCTTGTTTCTTTAATGCAATAAAATATTTACCCCAAAAGGTCTGCTGCAGATCTTTTTTAAAGAATTTAGGCAAAAATATGGAAAATCTCGAAATATGATGGTATATAGTATAAGTTTAATCGAGTAAATGATATTGTGTACCAAAACAATATTGTTTAAGGATTGACTCTTACCCAAATAGAATAAATCTGCAGGTGACCACTTTGAAAACATCTAGTTTAACCCTTTCCCTCATACGACAATTCTGCAGCAGACAACTTTAAACATATTTTGTCAACAAATAGAAAATCTCTATAATTGAATGGATAACCTATGACAAAAAGTGGAAAACATTTTGTCAAAAGGAGAAATTGCTCGTTTTGAGCGATTTCTTCTTTTGTCACTATGTTTTCAAAAAGCCGTCTGCGGTAGAGGCGTCAGAAAGCGTCTATATGAGGGTAAGGGTTAAATTATATAATATGAAATGTCAAACATCGCTATTAGTGAAAGTATAACTATAGCGAGTTGAAAACTTGTTGCAAAAGAAGACATTGCTAAATTGCTCATCATGAGCAATTTATCCATTTGTCACATTGTTTTCAAAAGTCACTAAAGAATAAAATTAACATATTTTGTGGTATTACTCTTTGTATCATTGGAACCATAACAACAGATCAGCAGCAGACGACTTTAAAAACATCTAGGTAAAAATATGGGAACTCTATAAACTGATGACAATGGACACAGGCTGATCACAATAACTGGCTTTGCACACGTTATACTCCGGTGAGCTGACAAGAAAGTTCCAAGGGATTTCTTTTTCTCTTGTAAAGACAAATTATAAGCAATAAGAAAAATCCTACTCTGTATTCAGAAGACAAAATCAGCAAGTAGAATATATTAAAAAGTAAATACTCTATATGAATATAAAGAAATATTCTATTTGTTATTCTTCTCTTCTGAAAGGAAGAAAAGATAAACTGCAAACAATAATAGTCAATAATATATTTTTTTAAATTTCATTAAGTTACTGGAAAAACATAGTTTATGTATACATATGAAATACACAAGGAGGGAGCTTCTTATTCTTAAATGAGCTTAATGCTTTTGCTCAATCTGGTTTATATTTATATTTGATATGAAGAGTAATAAGATGCATATGTCAGGGTTTTCATTAAGAAATTGAGAAAAATGCTAAATTGTGAAATTAAGAGGCAGAGTGTTTAGACAAAGTGCTTAACACAGCATTGTCACAGTTTCAACTCTTTAATATAATGTTTCTGTCAATTTTTTCACAACAAATCTTCTAATCTAGATTTAAGCTGACCAGAAATTTGTTTGAGGCAGTCAGTTTGGCTCCCTGCCGCCTCTTAAAGAAAACCCTGATATGTAAATTAGAATATAAATAAAATATTGTTGAAACCAAAACATGATTGATTGATTGATTGGGGTTTAACGCCGTTTTCTCAGTCATATCACGGTTGCCAGTTCACCTACTCATGTGCAAGGGCCTCCGCTGCCGGTCGCAAAAGTCGCCAATTGCGAAGAAATAATAATAAACAAGAAAATGTGTCCATGGAACACGGATGCCCCGGTTGTTAACTATATTTTAAAACGGACGGACGAGCAGTTGGTCCAACCTCAAATTGATACAATTTTTTAAACAATGATATGTTGATTGTGATTTGTGTGAAGTTTCATAATGATAGGACATCAGGTTCACTAAAATCTAACTTGACCAAAAACTTTAACCTGAGAATGGAATGGACGAACAGACAGACGAACAGACGAACGGACGGACGAACAGTTGGTCCAACCTCAAATTGATACAATTTTTTAAACAATGATATGTTGATTGTGATTTGTGTGAAGTTTCATAATGATAGGACATCAGGTTCACTAAAATCTAACTTGACCAAAAACTTTAACCTGAGAATGGAATGGACGAACAGACAGACGAACAGACGGACGAACAGTTGGTCCAACCTCAAATTGATACAATTTTTTAAAGAATGATATGTTAATAGTCATTTGTGTGAAGTTTCATCATGATCGGACATCAGCTTCACTCAAATCTAACTTGACCAAAAACTTTAACCTGAGAATGGAATGGACGAACAGACAGACAAACAGACGGATGAACAGTTGGTCCAACCTCAAATTGATACAATTTTTTAAACAATGATATGTTGATTGTCATTTGTGTGAAGTTTCATAATGATAGGACATCAGGTTCACTAAAATCTAACTTGACCAAAAACTTTAACCTGAGCGGGACGGACGAACGGACGGACGGACGGACTAACAGACCGGAAAACTATATGCCCCTCATACTTCGTATGCCGGGGCATAAAAAAAGAATTTGCGAAAGAAAATTCTCGACAAATTGAGCCGCCTTTTTGTTTTATAAATGCTCTAAGCGGCATATATTTTCAACGATATAAGCATTCTATTGACTGTTTTATCTCTGTGTATGCGACTCTCGATAACTTTAACAGGTAACCAGTCTTCATATTTGACAATGTGAAGGTCAAGCGACTGTTGTTTTTCACATGTTTTATCAATATATCGGACAAATTAGTGTGATAAACGATTGATCGATGTTGTTATTACCGATTAAAGAGGGACGATCGTTAACAGTTTGTTTGTTTGTACTTTGATGTTTCTGATTGGACATACATTTGAATTTGAACACCGTGTTTGGTCCATAATCAGGAGCGTGTATGACCAAACATTTGATGCAGATTTCCATTGATGGCCCCAATGTTGAACATTTTGATTTTAAGGATGCCTTTTTTTATTTTGGCTCCTTTTTTTTTCAATTTTGCAAAAGTGTTGGCAAAAGAAAAAAAATAGCCAGGGGAGGCCCTGCATGTGTCTCCTGATTTTCTCACACCAGTACTCCACACAACAATCTTCCCAAGCAACTGGCTACTTTTCCACATAGACTAAGGTGGAAGATGAATGACGCATGTCGCAATGACTTTTGTCAAAGGTCGGAAAACAAGTTTGCCGAGCCGGGATTCAAACTCACAACCCCTGGATTGACAGCCCACGTCGTTACCAACTGAGCTACCGGGACTCGACAAACCAAAACATGACAGACAGATAATGGAGAAGTGATCTGTATGTGGCCAGGGAGACGAAACAATAACAAGAGGCCATGGGGACCCTGTACCCCTCAGTATCATAGCTCTGTTTGAGAAGGTGTCCATGAATAATACAAGAAAAAAAGAATGGCTTCTGCAGTGTTCCAAAGAATGTAACATAACCATATACAAACAAAAAATGGGGTCCTTGGCATTAACAAGATTTTCTCTCAAATTTTGCCAATTGACCTAGTTCTTGACACTGGATGACACAAATTCCAAATTACCATAGATATCAGCAATACAACATTCTGACAAAGTTTTAACATGCTCAAGTTAAAAATATGGCTTACAAGAACACTGAAAAGAGTATTTGAACTGGGCCTAGATATTATCAAGATAAACACACTGAATAATTTTCATGGAGCTTGGATGAAAACACTTGCCTAGAGCTAAGAGTGTTAACAAGCATAATGTTGACAATTAACAAAAGACAGTCACAAAAATAGATAATATCAAGATAAACAAACTGAATAGGCTTCATAAAGATTGGATGAAAACAGTGGCCTCTTAGAGTGTCAACAATCTAAATGTTGACAACAACAAAAGGCGACCACAATAACTCACCTTGAGCACTTAGTGCTCAGATGAGCTCAAAATGAAACAGAAATACCTTTGGAAAGCTCTAGATACAAATTCATCTGAGCAAAGGCTTTCGTCTTTGTTGTTCATACAAATTAAACACTTAACACTGGTTATATCACTCAAATCAAACTCCGCTGAAAACAAAACAAAACAAAGAGTAGTTTAACAAATATAAATTGTACAAGGAAAGTAATATAATTCAAATATAAACAAGAGTCAAAGGTCAATGCTCATCAGCTTTTTTCTAAGTAAAAAAAAGCGGCCTTACTGAATAATTGTTAAAGCCAGAGTTATGTAAAATGGTATAGACATGCATATTGTTCATAGTAACATGTGTACTGAGTTTCATTTTGAGTTATTAGGTAAGGTTTCAAGTTTTGTAATGACGCAGATGACAATGCTAAAGGTATCACAATACCCTGACTTTTTTTCTTTGAAAGACAGACTAGCTAAAAAAAGGGTCAATTTGCATTCCTTATAAGAGATTAACTTCTTTCGGCTTAGCTAAGTTTAAACTAATGTATTTTATCATTATGACACGAATTTTTATTAAAAAAAAATGTCCCCTTTCAAGGTCAGATTCTGAATAATCAACCCATCATTCCCAGTCTTTTCTCGAAATGACACATCTGAGGTTTTCATATACCAACAGCATGACAATGTTGATCAGTTCATTGATTTTGACTCACTGATATACATTGTTTGCTTCACTTTCAAACATATTGAAGAAATAATCCTAGAATAAAAGGATTACATTATTGATGTTTACTGCTATTTGCCACTAATTGTCAGTCACTGACGGCAGCTGCCACTTCATCTATCCACATGTTTCCAGTCTTTCTCACACAAATACTCCACATGAATTCTTTCCAAGCATCCAGCTGGCTTTTCATTCACTGTTAGCTCATTAGTTAAAGACAAATGATGCATTTAAGTTTGCCAAACGTAAGGAAGGAATGTTGGTCGAGGTGAGGTTCAAGCTCACAACACATGTATTGACCACCTGCATCAAATTTTAAAACAAGGGCGTGGCAAAGTAAAAAGTATATTTTCAGGCTATCTGCATGTTGTATTTAATTTCCAATTGCTTCTCAATGATATAATTTCTCCATGTATCCCTTATATTTTCAAAGCATTAGTAACTGTTTTAACTTATTTATTTTACACTTGTTTGTGGGGAAAAATCCCAAAGTCAGAACCCTGTCATCACGGGACAAAGCATCAAGGCATTAGATAAGTGGAAATATGTTTACCTGTGACCATCGCATCCTGGAGGGGATGTTCAAACATGACACTGACGTATTGTAGAGAGAGTGCAGTCACCTCAAATATGAGTGACGATTTGTAATCTGAAAATGTAGGATAACATTAACCCTTTCCCTGATATAGACGCTTTCTGACGCCTCCGCAGCAGACGACTTTTTGAAAACAAAGTGACAAAAGAAGAAATTGCTCAAAACGAGCAATTTCTCCTTTTGTCGCAATGTTTTCCACTTTTAGTCATAGATTATCCATTCAATTATAGAGATTTTCTATGTGTTGACAAAATATGTTCAAAGTCGTCTGCTGCAGAACTGTCGTATAAGGGAAAGGGTTAAACATTGTAACATGCTTTGCAGAGGACAAGATAATGAGTAAACTGGTCTAAGCCCTGCATAATCTCTCGTATCACCCAACTAAACCCTATGTTGTGGTACTCAAAAGGATCGTCAATTTTTTGAAAAACAACAACATCGGGTTTTAGGTTCAAATAAGGCCTGTAACCTCAATGCAGATTCGTTGTATGTGGGAGAAGGTCTGCAACACTTATGAAAAATTGCCAAATTTTGCTGAAGTAGAATCCAAGTGTCAAAAAGTTTGGTTCTATGATCAGGCCCAACCTTTTGTGGAGCCTGATCTTGATCCAAACCACTTGCATAGGTCATCAGCAGTTGGTGAAATCCACTGCTCATGTGCAGTTTTTAAAACTGTAAGGGTGGTACATACCTTTCACAGCTGACGGCCGAATCAGACTTTGCATCACAGAGTTAAACATAAGTTGTTGACGTAGAAGATTGAGAATATTTGGAACACAAGTGGGCTGCGTAAAGGAGATTTTCGAGACAAGAGCGGCTCCCTGTCCTAGACAACCGTCGCCATGGTTGTTGAGGTAATAGGCATGCTGCTGGTCTGGTAGAGTCTGTCAATATTACAAAAACTTTTTTAAAGTTTATTAACCATCAAACTTCTTTTAATGAAATTCTATTCTGAGTGATGCTTAACTCTTCCCCACATACAAACGCTTTCTAACACCTCTGCATCAGACGACTTCTGAAAACACTTTGACAAAAGAAGAAATTGCCCTATTTCTATTTTTGTCACAATATTTTCAACTTTTTCATCAATAAAACTTTCATTTATAGAGTGGTTTCATATTTTTGTGCAGATGTTTTCAATATCGTCTGCTGCAGATTTATTGTAAGGGGGTAAGGGTTAAACGCACAAGTTTGTTATTCACGGTTAAAATCTTGATGGATGATAATTCTAGTATTTAACATTCAATGTTATATAAATTATATATTGCATATACAATCGGTGGTAAGTAATGTCCTTTCTCTTAAATGATGTTATATTTTAATGATAGAGATAGATTGACAGCGTATGTTATGAGTAAAATGACAGAGAAGTGATCCCTTTGAGTGCTCAGCCCACGCAGGATGGCCACACATAAATAGGTGCTTCTGGACAAGTTTGATATTGTCGGAAAAAATCATGAGGGATGATAATTCTCTTATTAAACATTTAATAGTATATAATTCTATATTGTATATACAGTTGGTGGTAAATAATGTCATTTCTCTTAACTGATCTTATATTTTAATGATAGAGATAGACAAGACAGCTTATATTATGAGTAAAATGACAAGAGAAGTTATCCCTTTCAGTGCCCAGCCCAGGCAGGCTGGCCACACATAAATGTTCCAGAGTGATTTACCACAAACAGTTCCTTAGTGTTGGTTACCAGTCCCTCTGTACACTGCTGTAGTATGAGTGACAATAACGATTGTTCTTTCCCAGCAACCACATCTAAACCTGCAGTGGAATAATCATCTTGCAATATTCACTTTTTTCCACATATAATAAATCTGCAGCAGAATTTGAGGGCTTGGCGTGAAACGGTTGTAACTAAAATTGGTATTTTTTACCAAGGTTTATCACCTCGCTATAAAGTCTTTATAAGCGTTAAATCATTTTTCATGGCAAACAATGGAAATTTAGGTGCCATTGCTCGTTCTGGGCAATGGCACCTAAATTTGTATTGTTTACAAAAGGGTCAAAATTGCCCCTAAACCAGGGATTTCAAAATAGGTTTTTAGTTACAACCGTTTCACGCCAAGCCCTCGAGATGCCTTCAAAAACATCAAAGCAAAAATATGGAAATTCTTTATACAGTCATCCTTTGCTAAAGACCCCCTTTGTTAGCAGTTCCCTCTTTAAAGCAACCACACTTTAAATTCCCCAATTCCTGTGAACAAGATGTTCTCTTCCCATGGGTTGTCTTAAAACACAGGTTGGACTATGTATGAAAGTATACTTATTGCATAGAACTGAAAAAACAAGATGTGTTTGTGAAACACTGATGCCCCCCAATGGCAACATCTAGGTCAAAGGTCAAGGTCGCCAGGTCAAAAATGTTGGTACTGACAGAAAGGTCATGTCACAAGGAATACACATGTGAAATATGGTAGCCGTACCTGTTATGGTTCAAAAGTAGTGGTCAAGGATAAAGTTTTTTTCGAGAATGGCAACATCTAGGTCAAAGGTGAAGGTCGCAAGGTGAACAATTTTGGTACTGACAGAAAGGTCATGTCACAAGGTATACACATGTGAAATATGGTAGCCTTACCGGTTATGGTTCAAAAGAAGTGGGGAAGGTTAAAAAAAAAATTGAGAATGGCAACATCTAGGTCAAAGGTCAAGGTCGCAAGGTCAAAAATGTTGGTAATGACAGAAAGGTCATGTCACAAGGAATACACATGTGAAATATGGTAGCCGTATCTGTTATGGTTCAAAAGTAATGGCCAAGGTTAAAGTTTTTTTTAGAGAATGGCAACATCTAGGTCAAAGGTCAGGTCGCAAGGTCAAACATTTTGGTACTGACAGAAAGGTCATGTCACAAGGAATACACATGTGAAATATGGTAGCCGTACCTGTTATGGTTCAAAAGTAGTGGTCAAGGTTAAAGTTTTTTTTGTGCAGACAGACAGACTGCAGACGTGCAGACCAACAGACAGGCCAAAAACTATATGCCCCCCGAATCGGAGATTCCGGGGGGGGGCATAAAAAGTAAAATGGTTCATCATAAGCAATTTCTACTTTTGATACAATGTTTTCAAATGATGTATGTGAGAAAGGGTTAAAAATCATTAATTCTTGAGACCCCTAGTGTTGAGCAGGGAAGACAAAGGTTTAGGTGGTCAAATAATGAATAAATAACATGCAATGGGCCTCATGTCTGGGGCTCTAGAGGGCATTGACCCTTTGTCCCTTTTCCACAATCAACATATCTGCAGCAGACAACTTTGAAAATATCCTGGTAAAATTACGGAAATTATCGATAAATAAAAGCAAATCCTCCCATTACTACAAAAGGGTTCTGCATGTGGGAAAGGATTAATTAAACCTTTCGCTCATGTACACACTTTCTGATGCCTCTGCAGCAGACAGATTTTTGAAAACATAGTGACAAAAGAAGAAATTGCTAAAAACTGGCAATTTCTCCTTTTGCCACAATGTTTTCCCAGTTTAGTCATGGGTTATCCATTCAATTATAGATTTTCTCTTTCTTGACAAAATATGTTCAAAGTCGTCTGCTGCAGAATTGTCGTATGAGGGAAAGGGTTAAAAAGACAAGACAATCACATCATCCCAGTATCATACATCTGGTAAAAACTAAAGAAAAGTCCTCATTATCTAAAAGCATTGCTAATGAGCAAATCATTCCCAAGGGATCAAATTTAGCCGTTTCCTGAATATGTTTTACGTCTCTGCAAAAGACTAATTTGGGGAAAGAAGGCATTGCTTTAAAAGGGGACAGTTTCTCATTTTACCCTTATGTTTAAATTCTGTATTTTTACAGTGAATTGGTTTTTCAAGATTTTAATTAAAAAAAATGTCCAAAAAAAACACCAATTGTGTCAAGACTTGATTTTAAAGTTAACGTTACCTTAGGAGGAAAAGTATTGGTATGCAGCATTGAATGCTTTTGAATACCTAACATAAACATCAATTTTAAATTCCATGAAGTAAAATAAAAGAAAATCTGTAATAACAATGGATACGACCAAAATGGATTGTAAAATATTAAAGGGCCATATCTCCATAAAAAAATGTAGAATCTTCAAAGCTGATAATATATGTACATCTCCCCTAAATACTGAAGCTTCCAATAGTTTTATTGAATTCTAGCCCAGTCACTAAAAAAAGCCGGGTCATGAAAACATGATAAGAGACAAATCATTGGCTTTATGGGAAGCCGTGGAAATACATCTTGTTATAAGATGTACTTACATCTGCTCAGCATTACATCTGAGATGCAAGCATGCAACAAACGGATGGACACGCACACAGACAACTCGGCCCCTAAGAGCTGCCTGATCATTTTCCGTGGACCATCAAAAGGTCAAATCTCTTGCTTAGGTTTTCATAACAGAAAATAGTTCAAGACCAATAAACTCACCAGTAATTTCCTGTATGGCACTTATGACAGATTTTGCTATTGGAACAGGTTGTGGTAAAACTAGAACAAAACTGGCTGGTAAACTAAAACTGTTCATACTGTTAACAGCTTGGAAAGACGGCAAACTGAAAATACAGAATGTAAAATCGATCATGCTCATTGTTAGCAATTTTTCCTTTTTGCCCATGTTTTCTACTGCAGACGCCTCAAAATTCCTCTGCATGTGATAAAGGGTTTATCAATATTCATGTTTACAGTAGCAAGAATATTTGTTAACCTGGATTGATCATTTAGTGTCAGCAACATGCAGAGTTCTAGGGGGAAAAATGTAATATTTAATAAAATGATAAGCAATCTTTAACTTTTCAACCATGTTTTCAAAAGTTTCAAATGATTATCAGAAATTAAGGCGATTCTCATTAAAACAAGACCAAAATACTTAATATTTAATTGGAGCATTCAACAATCAATATCTCGTTTATTTAAATTAGTTATTGCTCCTGTTGAAACTTAACTACACTGTAGACTCATTACAACGCTGTACTTGGGAGCCATGGTCTTGCACAGGGATATTAACAGGGTTAAATTGATAACGCGGTTTCAAAATTCCGCTGAGTCATTACCCCACCCACCCACCTATAATGCATACACTAATTCAATTGCAAAGAGTGTTTTTGGCTAAAACAAGCTTGCAAGATATATTTCCCTGTTTCTTTGACATTTGATAGATGTATCAGGGCTCGAATTTAAGCTCATGTGCAAATTTCAGTTGAGATTTCAGGCACCAGCAGATTTTTGCTAGTGAAATATTTGGACCGAATAATACGCATTTCTAATCATCGATCTTTTACAGGGTTATTTCTTTGACAATTTGCGGTAATTGCAGCGAAACTTTCGAGATTTACCGAGTGGCTGGGAGTTAACTTTCAGTTTTGCAATATTTGCGGAAGTTTACAATCGATACATGTCTCGTGCGCATGCCGATTCAACGGCCCAAATATTGATGACGTTTACTGCATATATTTGAGCTAAATAGTTTTAATTTACATATCGCAAATACGATTGGCTGGGATAGTCATGTGTATATTTTGGGTTTCCCAAGATGTATTCACTACGGAGATCAAAAATGGGAAAGAAATGGATGACATCCAGACAAAATTTTGCGAAATTTTCAGCTGTGGTTGTTTGTTACATTAAGAAGTTTGAAATTGAGCTTGTTCGTTTGTCACACCATGACAGTTTTAAAGCGGTTTAAAGTTGTATCAGTTTGCAAAGTGACTGAACACTATAAGCGTAATGCAAAAACAATAATTACACCCGATATCGGTTTTTTATCTGTCAATTGTTGTAATATTGAAAGTGTTATGCAAACAGCCGCTCGATAATGATATTGATTTTTTACCTGTCTATTGTTGTAATGTTGAACAAAGCGTTATGCAAACATGTGGATTAACGTGATTGCTCAGTAATGGAGATCTATTACTCGGATCTTATTTTGGCGTTTTAAACGTTAGGTTTTTAAAAATTTATAATTCTATTCCCACATATTTTATGCACTAGAATTCGGGAGCCAAGCAAGACCAGCGTTATACAGAGAACAGATGTAAAACGGAGGGCATTATAGAGGGTTGCCAGTGTATATGAGCCATAATATGGTGTCCGGATTTTGAGTTACATCACAAACACTGTGGTGTCCTCTTTTGTAATACTTGACTTTTGTCAAATTAAATGCTATATATATGTTTAGAACAATATCTAAAGCTGTTAAATTCTAAATGACAAAATAGATTTTATCTTTAAATAAAGAGAAATGTGGGTTTTAAATTGTATTGTTAGTAACACAGGACACCATATAATAAATCAATTTTATGAAGATTATGCCTAGTTAAATTTGTTTAGATCTAATTTACATTTTCACCATCTTTATTTGGAATTATTTCAATAAATAAATGGTTTATTTAGTGAAATAATTAATAGTATACAACTAGATAAAGAATGGTGTAACAGGACACAAACTGGTGTGTAACAGGACACAAACTGGTGTGTAACAGGACACAAAATGATGTAACTGGACACTTATTCAATTGTATTGTTAGTAACAAAGGACACCATGAAATTAATCAATTTTATGAAGATTTTGCCTAGTTGAATTTGTTTAGATCTAATTTACATTTTCACCATCTTTATTTGGAATTATTTCAATAAATAAATGGTTTATTTAGTGAAATAATTAATAGTATACAACTAGACAAAGAATGGTGTAACAGGACACAAACTGTTGTGTAACAGGACACAAAATGATGTAACTGGACACTAATTGTGCACTTCATATAAGTGTGTAACAGGACACCTTAGAAAAAAATAAACAAATCATATAATAGCATAAACATTTTCAGTATAAATAATTCTCCAGTTAAATTAAAATATACTAATCATGCAAATATGTATTTATTACGTAAGCAAAGTGCTTATGGAGGTAGAATATGCTTTCCAGGACAGTCAACGTTACAAGGCAAAAGAGACAAAATTCGCGATTTTTTTTCCCCAGTCAAAAATAATAACAAGTTCTTCGTAGTGAATTAAATAGGTTCGCAAACATCTCTGGACAATTTAAATAACGAAATAGGAAGTTACTACGCATTGCGATACATTATAAGCAACCATTGATGATCGCAATTGGCTTGGTGCCGGCGTAACAAAATTTCAGAAGTCTGACTGTCATTTTCGAGCCGCCATTTTAAAACACTCTTGTCGTAAAACGTCTCTAACTGTCGTAAATTGTTGCGATGTTTAATGTCGTAAATAGAACAGCCAAAATTTAGTTTCCTCCTAGGTGATCGACGAAGCATTTATTAATTATAACAAAATAATAGGGCGTAACAAAAAAAGACACCATTTTGATAAACATATTTTGACTCCCTGTCAAATAAAAGATATCTGTCCCAGAACAACATGTTTACGACATTAACAAAGAATGTAAGTGATCACGTGATTTGAATGCAATGAAAATATGGTTATCGGTCCAGGTTTCGAGTTTTGATGCTATTTAGACGTGATGTAACTTGGTGGACACATTCGTTACGCCAATGTCTAGGATTTTATATTCAAATCAAAATCATATTTACGTCGCTCTATTAAATCTTAAAGTTATATTTACAAGTAATTTGTTAAATTATTATTTCACACATATTAGTTTCCAAACTTTAAATATAAAGAAAAACAGTTTGTTTTGGTTTTCAAAAAGTCCTCCCATGCCTTTGTCGGGAAGGACACGGCGAAAATGCTCAAGAAAAGTATTAATTAAAGGAGTTTATCAGTTCTTTCAGAAATCAATAGCATATTATTTTATAGATTTAGTAGTTTCTAACAGTTTGTGACATGCTGTTAAACTATAAAACACATAGTTCTTCAAATAAAGGAGAATAAATAATGACTCTGTGATGTAACACAAAATCCCGGACACCATATTATGGCTCATATGTAAGGCGACAATTTGATTGATTGAAGCAACAAGTCAATCCGAGACAAAATTGATTTAGAAAGTCATCAGATCTAACAGAGCCATTGCTACTGCAGCCAAGTTTGAGGTCTGGTTTAAACTAGAAATATCACTGTCGATGATGAATACCCCCAGCTGGTGCCTGACAATATACATATACAGTCAAACTTGTGTAAGCGGTCACATGCGATCAATAGTCACCGGCGTTAAACGGTCACTTTAAATCCCTCCCAACCAAATATACTCTATAAACTGCCTTGATCAGCGGTCCCCTTTGAAACGCGGCCAGCGGCCACACTAATTGGTCGAGATTAACTGTAATCTTATTGTGTTCAACGGTCAATCAACCAACACACGACTTGGATTTGCAAGGTGTTAAATGATCGGTGTTTAATACATACAGGTAATAAAGCATACTGTGACAATCACATTATCGGGTTTTTTCATACGCTTAATCTGTTTACATGTTAGATCTAGGTTACCGAAAACAGCCGACGTGTGCCGAATGATAGTTGTATGATTCATCAACAAGAAGTTGCGATTTTGGTTTATTTTCTGTTTACGATGTGGGGCAAAATTGATAAATTGAAAAAGTCATTTATGAGCGATTTAGACCGAAAGACAGTACATTTATATGTTAAAACGAAAGTTAATGTCCACTTGAAGCCCCAAGTCAATTTATATTGCCATTTCCATTTTAAATATAAAGATTATCGAGTAAAACTTTCTGCAAGAAGTAAACGTAGGTTCGGACGATATTTTTTCCGGATATGTTATTCGGCGAATTTCAAAGTGAAGTAAAAAAATATTTGATAGTCAAGTTAGTTGTAAACAGCGGTTTAAACTAAATAATAGATAGCACAATGAAATATTTGATAGAAAAAAGCTACAAATCTTCATATCAATGTTTAAATACAAGTTTATAAAGACAATTAACTATTTGTAATGTAATGACTATTTTAAACAGTTACATATATAATATTATGTCAATTGACTTGAAAAAAACGACCAAGTCATGACATTTGTGATCAGCAGCCACCTGTCTTAAGCAGCCAGTTTCATCATATCCCTTAGGTGGCTGCTGATCGCAAGTTTGACTGTATATGAGAAATTCAAGGGGTCATAACTCATTTAAAAATAATTCCAGTGCAACACGCCAATAATATGCACAACTAGGCTTGGTATCAATCATTCTTGTGAAGTTATATTGAATTCTGACCAAGGGTTGCTGAGAAATAGTATTCACAAGAAATGTCTACAGACCAACTGTGTATGAGAAATTCAAGGGGCCATAACTCATTTAAAAATAATTCCAGTGCAACACGCCGACAATATGCACAACTAGGCTTGGCATCAATCATTCTTGTGAAGTTATATTGAATTCTGACCAAGGGTTGCTGAGAAATAGCGTCACAAGAAATGTCTATAGACCAACTATGTATGAGAAATTCAAGGGGCCATAACTCATTTAAAAATAATTCCAGTGCAACACGCCGACAATATGCACAACGAGGCTTGGCATCAATCATTCTTGTGAAGTTATATTGAATTCTGACTAAGGGTTGCTGAGAAATAGTGTTCACAAGAAATGTCCAGACTAACGGACCGACCGACCGTCAAGCGTGACTCCTATATATAGCCCCCATATACTACGTATCTGGGGGTATAATGAGATTTGGATTAAGGTATAAAGTGGATTTGGACTATTGTAAATCAATAATGTTATTACCTTTTACCCTCAGTATTCTGTTTGACACTCATTAATGGCATGGTTTGAAGTTTATTAAGTGTAGAACTCGGTTCAATGGCAACAGTTACGCTATGGCCAACGTCATTCTCTGCTATAGCTGAAATTTAGAGGTATTTTCCTGTTATTGGTGAAATATCTAGTTTAAACACATAAAGCCCTCTCCGAGAGATTCAAAATGCCATTACTGAAATATCCTATGACACTACTAATTTGGTTTCCAGTTTTATGCTCAAGTCTTTGTTACAACGAAAAACCAACTATGTCACGTCAAACTGCAGTTTGACATTATATTTTTAGAAATGCACCTCATAAATTACGTTATTTTATAAATAGAATATCTCATTTGTGTTTATTTATTATCCCTTTTAATAAACTTGTTAACTAAGCTGAATATGCATTTAAGTAAACTTGTTTATGAAGTGATAATATATAAACACTCATGAAATATCCTCCATGTATCATAAGTTAATGTGTGAGATTGAGTTTTATCATTAACTCTTTCAGCGCCAAAGGCAATATTGAGCTTTTTGCAAACAATGCAGATTCAGGTGAGTCAGCTCGTAACGAGCTGTCTCACCTGAAATCTGCATTGTTTTGCCGTGAGTTATAAAAATAATTCCAAATATCCTATAACATGAAAATAGAGTCGTCCGAGTTTGAACATGGAATAGTCTACTTTAAACAATTTGGCGCTGAAAGGGTTAACAAAAACAATAACATCTGATGGTTGGTTTCTTTTCTAAATGGATAATGTCATGCGAAAACGACATTCAAAAGAATTGCCATCAATAGAATTTACTATCATATAACATGTATATGTCTGGTCAGTTTTACGTCAAAACCATTCAAGGATTTGAAAACACTATGATGGCAAATGAAGAAATTGCTTGTTATGAGCAATTTCTCCTTTTGCCACAATGTTTTCAAAAGTCAACTGCTGTAGGGGGGGAAAAAAAGCTTCTTTAGAAAAGGGTTAATTTCGTAACAAAATTATTGAAAAGCAGTTAGAATGTCTAGATTTTAATTCATTACCTTCGACTGTCATAGCATAGGACATTCTTGTTTTCTTGCAGAGTAAGTCGTAGGGTGATACAAAGTAGATCAACTTCATAGGATGACCTGCAAATATAAAACCTAATCTTGAGCCACAACATTCACAAAAGCAATCTGCGCCCTCATCACAGTTTGATCAGTCTCTTCTTTGTTTGCTAGCAAGTCATACAAACATTCTGAAAAAAACTCTAAAGTATGGTTTTACAAAACACAACAATGACAGTATGCAATTAACCCTTTTTCCACATACAACAAATCTGCAGCAGACGACTTTGAAAAAATCTTGATAAAAAAAAGAAAAATATTTCATAAATGAAAGTTAAATTATTGCATAGAGTTGAGTTGATAACAATGTTGCAAAGGGAACAAATTGCTCTTATAAATTAGCAATTTGTACTTTTGCCACAATGTTTTCAAAGTTCTTCTTCTACATATATGTGTCTTAAAGTGGCAAGGGTAAAGTTGTAATTGCCATCAATTTCAAGACCTCGGAAGGTCAGTTTTCATGTGAAGTGGGTCTTTTAATTGTTTAATCGTGCCCTTCTAATTTGAAACATCACAGAAAAGGAATGCAAGAGTGTTTGAAGGAACATGCATGTTGCTTGTCAATATATCAGCAAGTGAAAGCATTCCAGACAAATGAACGGACGATGGAGACGCAATCCCTATGGTCACACTGCTAAGGCAGGGACCACATAATTATCACCAGAACTGATTTGGATCTAATCCCTTCTGGGTTGAAAATAACTATACACACATAAAATAGTGAAACATGTTTTTGTGTGTGTCTAAATATGATACATGTACTTGTCTTTCTTTTTTTCACCTCTTGAGAGATGAGCTACAAATATTTATAAGATTTGCAAATCATAGACCTAAGAGTTTAGTTTGATTATGGTGCTTGTTTTATTCTGGATCTATGACATTTGTAACAGTGATAAACCAGCAACAAAACACATATTCACATTATTCCAGGGTTAATATCCAATACTAGGATAGGAAATGTGTCTGGGCCAAGGGCACTCGAGGGAAAACAACTGCAGAGAGTGGGGATCAATCAAAGATTCCTGGTTACAAATCTCCTGAAATCCACTTAAGCAGATACAGGGTTCTCCCCAGACAATTTTGAAGCTGTAGTGGGTTTCGCCGGGGGTTCAGGGGGCTGCGTTCAGCCCCCTTACGGGTCAAGGGCCAGGGGGCAAAGCCCCCGGAAGCTCCTGGGTTTACTTGAAATGGAAAGCCCTAAATTCAATTTCCTGAGCAAATAAAAGAATGAAATTAACTTGGAATCAAATGCAGTCTTGAGCAAATCAGTGACTGTGAGTGTATGAATATAATAACATATAAGATCATTCATTTTTTTGAATGATAGAATGGTGAAAGGAAATTCTAATCTTCAAGAGTGGATAAGGTGGAAACTGACAATACACACAAATTTCTATCTGAATTTCACAAGAAAGAACGACCCCTCAAGATCAATTGGATGATTGCTTATTTCAAAACATTGTGAGAAATTGATGAAATTTTCAAAAAAAATATTGGAAAAGAAGCAAATTGTCACAAAAAGCTCCTTTCTCAATAATGTTATTGTTTCATTTTCTACCATTACACTTTGAAACCAGTAGGTGTTTTATAAGATATATTATTTATGCTATCTTCTTTAGTCATGTGTCATAATCTATCAAGCATAAAATTTATCAAAAAGATTGGCTTGGTCATGATTCATTCATTACATGTTCTCAAACCACATGCATTGTGGGTGCAGGAATAATTTCTGATATTGTCTGTCAGTGCTTTCATTTTAAACACCAGTAAATAAAATATTATGTAGTGTATTGTATTATCAAGACACATTTAGTGCACTAAACTTTCACAATGACAACTTTTCAAACAAATAAGAATGAGTGTAGGTAATTCTTTCTTGAATGACATTTCCGATTTTCAGAAAGAAGAAAATGCACGAAAACCCATTACAATATGTATTTTCTCCTTCAGTCTTCATTATTTTTTTTATCTTCGGTAAAAGAAATAAACTAAAATGGACAAAAAAACTGTAAGTCTTTTTTGACAGCTGACTGTGAATTTGATAGATCTTTATGGCAAAAAATCGGCAATCAAAAAAGAATTTCCTATGGATTCGTGTGAACAAAAACACAATCTTTGAACAGTTAAATTAATGTAGGGACATTCTTTAATCATATCATAGTCTGTTATCAAGTTGTTTGTTGAAATTATTTTCCCCTAAGCTGCAAGAAATGAAAAATAGTATTTATTTGCATGAAGGCGTGATCGAGTGTCAATTCTGGGAGTGGGTGGGGTATACTATGCATTCTCGATAGTGATTGGCCTAAATCTCGAAGTCGGTCAATCTGACGGTCACGTGACCTACTCTGATCTAAAGATGGAGGGGATTTTACCCAATATCACAGTATTTTTTTAAGGTGTATCGCTTTGGGAATTAAGCTGTAGCGGCAATTTCAAGGCGTAGCGCTAAATGTTTATTTTTTTTAAGCTGTAGCGGGCCCAATACGCCATAAGGGTCTGGGGAGAGCACTGAGATAACTTCCCAGGTTTGTCAGTTACAAATATTCGGTTTCTTAAGTTGTAGGTCACATTCTTTGCTTTACTTTATTCCCGTCTTACAACTCTATACTGGCAACCAGCCCTGGTCCTCCTTGTTCAGAGACAAAAACCCAATCAACTGCTGAAGTACTGGTTCCCTAACCCAATCCGAAACGTTATATTTTCAAGATTGAAGAAATTAAGCTCCAAATCTAAAATGTACTTCTATTGAGAAGATTATTACAAAGAACAACTTACCTCCCCTTCTCGGTAATAAAATTCCTAGTGGAGATTTGTGAATGTATTTCGCAACACCATTGATAGAGCTGTAAAAAAATAAACAGAAAAGTAAATTGAAAGCGATTCATTAAGAGAACCCGTTACGTTTTCACGAGCTTAACCATTTCCAACATATAGACATATGAGCTATCCCGCGAGAAAACCAACATTGTGAACTCTGCGTAAAGTATCCACCCGGATGAGCCTAAGCATGCTGCGCAGGATTACCCGGATAGACACGTTTCACCTCATGTGGATTTTCTGTTTCAAGAATCATTACTCTAAACCTCTATCCCCCTGAGATGCTGATCTGGGTCGATACATTACGCAGATGACATAATAATGGTCTTCTCTCGGGATGGCTCATTATGTTGATGGATCTGCAGCAGAAGACTTTTGAAAACATTGTGGCAAAAGCAGTAATTGCTTATGATGTGCAACCTAAGTACTTTATTACCAATAGAAAAAGGTAATGAAAATCATGGTAGAAGGTCACTCAAGGTACAATTAATTACAAGATGATTGGTGACAACAGATCACAATAATTATGCTGTTATAACCACAATGAGCCAATTCATATCCAAATAAGATATAACTTTCTCGACCTCTTTCACAAATAATAACGAATTAACAGTACAGTCAAACCTATGCTTAAGCCCAACTTTGTTGAGCAATTTCCATAAATAGCGACCACAATCTTAATTTACCAACTTCTAATTTTCTGCATAAATGAACCTTTAATTAAAGACCACCAGTGAACAGAGAAGACCAGATTGTTCTCTTCCCATGGGTGGTCTTTAATCACAGGTTGGACTGTACTTGTTACTTACCTTTGTAACTGTGCCAGTAGATTGAGGTCGGATTCTAAAGAAGAGAGTGCTAGGTAACCTTTTGTCTTTAATTTCCTGCAATGACACAAAATATGTTAACCGTATAATCAATAATTAACATGCTTCAAACTTTTGTATTAAAAACTGTAATTTTTTTCCTGTAATGATTAAAAAAATAAACAAGCAAAATCCTCACTCTTCTTTTTGTGTGAATCCTTGAGAGGATATGTCAAGTTTGAACCCATTCCCACATGAATGAATCTGCCGCAGGCTACTTTTAAAACATTCTAGGCAAAAATATCGAAAATCTCTATGAATAAAGGAGACTCAATGAAAACAAGAGGGTCATAATGGCTCTGGATCGGTCACCCGAGTTATGCGATCAGGTAAGCTAAAACAAGATGCTCAATGTCAAGTATAGCTCCACTTACCACCAGGCGAAATAATCCCAACCAATGTGGTCTGTCTTTTGCTAAATTTATATGACATGAGGAAACGGATAGGTCTGTTTAAGATAAGATTTTTAAACCTTTTCCTATATCTCTTTCTGTAAAACAGATAACCCTTGGGGCAGGGCCAATTTTGAACCCATGGGCATAATTTGAATAATCTTGTTAGAGGACCAAGAGACAATACTTAACAACAACTATGTAAGCTCTAGGCCTTTTGGTTCAGACATGAATATTTTCAAGTTATTCCCTATGTATATCTCTATGTAAAACAGGTAACCCCAAGAGTGATGCCAATTTTGACCACAGGGGCATAATTTGAATAATAATAAACAATCTTGGAAGAGGACCACTAGACAATAATACAAACCAAATATCTTAACTCTAAGCATTTTGGTTTTAGACAGAAGACTTTCAAAGTTTTCCCCTATATATCTCTATGTAAAACAGGCGAGCCCCCCAGAGCCGGACCAATGATGACCCCAGGGGCATTATTTAAACAAACTTTTAAGAGGTTCACTAAACATTGAACATTCACCAAATATATAAGCTCTTAGCCTTTCGGTTTCAGACAAGAATAGTTTCTTTATGTTTTTCCCTTCATATCTCTATCTAAAATAGGTGACCCCTTGGGTTGGGCCAATTTTGACCCCAGGGGCATAATTTGAACAATCGTGGTAGAGGACCACTATTGATTAAATTGGGCAAATTCACCTACTCATGTGTTTCCTGGTTTGTTCACATCAGTACTCCACACATCTATCTTTCCATGCAACAGCTGCTTTTCCACATAGACAGTTTTCCCATGGGTGAAAAACAAATGACGCTTGTCAAATGTTGGAAAGAATATTGGCCGAGCTGGAATTCGAACTCACAACCCCTGGATTTAATTAGAGAACCACTACACAATACTACACACCAAATATCTAAGGTCAAGAACTTTCAGTTTTGGACAATAGTATTTTCCCCTATATATCTCTATGTAAAACAAGTGACAATCTGGGTGGGGCCTTTTTGTATCAGACAAGAAGATTTTCAGTGCTATAAAAAATACTTTCTGCAGCCATGGCAATCAGAGTTCATCACGGAATATATTTCTTTGAACAATTTTGAAAGGGCACCACCCTTGGAACATCCCCGTGCAGTTTCAATCAAATTTGGCTGAATCATTGGCTAAAAGCTATTTCATTTGGTCAGTGTGGGGGTATTTTTTAAAATTAGTGCCCAAAAAATAATGAAAATTTCATAAGTGGTACCCTATAAAGTGGTGGTGGTTCCTCCTCCCCCTAGACATTTTTTCCTGGAATAGCCCTAATGTAATATATGACATTATCATCAAGGCAGCTGATATTGTTAACATCTCATTGGAATAATTTCTCACTTGGAAATTACAAGTTTTCTGATCCCTGTATATTTGTTTATAAACCTTTGCAATATATACCCTTTCCCTCATACGACAATTCTGCAGCAGATGACTTTGAGCGTATTTTGTCAAAACATAGAAAATCTCCATAATTGAATGGATAACCTATGACAAAAAGTGGAAAACATTGTGGCAAAAGGAGAAATTGCACGTTTTGTGCAATTTCTTCTTTTGTCACTATGTTTCAAAAAGCTGCCTTCTGCAGAGACGTCAGAAAGCGTCTATATGAGGGAAAGGGATATAAGGATGTTTCCAGATTATCTTCACGGTATTTTTTAATTTCAAGGACCTTTCAAGACTCTGAAGAGAACAGAGTACTAGATAAGGAGGAGTAAACTGGCCTTTTCCCATCCATATCTCTCTTATGACTCCACAACATAGGGTTTGAGGGTCAAATATGGATTTTGGGGATGTGAAATACTCTTCTTATCTAGAGCTCTGAAAGAATATAAAAATTCAAGCCCATTTCCAGTTTTCAAAAGAAGATTCAGAGGACCCTGTAGCTTGTTTTACTATTGTAAAATGCTTACTTGTCTCCAGTTATGTTGTAGATTGATAACAACCCCTGTATGTGTGTGACAAACTCATCAAAATCCCCTTTTCTGTAAAGATACAAACAGAATATGACCGTGACTATGTGTGATTCAGTTAACCCTTTCCATCATACAACATGCTGCAGAGGCGTCAGAAAGTGTCTATATGAGGGAAAAGGTTAATGATTTCCAGGAACATGCAGAGAAACCTTCAAATAAAGGTATTTTTTTTTTTAAATAGTAGGGTAAAACAAGACAGATTAAGAATTTCCCATTTCCCTTCTGTAGATGCATTTTTATGCATCTAGGCAGACGACTCATAAAAACATTATGACAACAGGAGAAATTATTCAAAATTACCAATTTCTCCTATTGCCATAACGTCTTCAGCTCTTTTCCGTATCTTAACCTTCGTTTCAAGAGATTTTCCATATTTTTGTCTTGATATTTTCAAAGTAGTCCGCTGCAGATTTGTTGTACGTTGTAAAGAGTAAACTTAAGTGTTCAAAAGAACACATGTGTTGCCTGTTATCCCTTTCCCTCATACGACAATTCTGCAGCAGACGACTTTGAACATATTTTGTCAAATAATAGAAAATCTCTATAATTGAATGGATAACCTATGACGAAAAGTGGAAAACATTGTGGCAAAAGAAGAAATTGCTTGTTTTGAGCAATTTCTTCTTTTGTCACTATGTTTTCAAAAAGCCGTCTGCTGCTTAGGCGTCAGAAAGCGTCTATATGAGGGAAAGGGTTAACTGATCAGACAATAAAAGTGTGACAGATTAACCCCAAAGAAGAGTTACTTATATGCCATACAGTCAGATGGGCGTCACAGAAATCATCTTAAAAATATATGGGGTTTTACGCATTTTCAACATTATTTCAGTTATATCAAGACCATTTTATTTATGATACCCGAGTTAATCCTTTCCCTCATACGACAATTCTGCAGCAGACGACTTTGAAAATATTTTGTCAAACAAGAGGCCCATGAGGGCCTATGCTCTACTGGTATTGATCTGGCTTGTTTCAAAAGGAACCAATATGTCATCAATATTCAAATACCATCTAAGTTTGGTGAAGATCAGATAGTAAATGGAAGCTCTATTGTGTTCACAAGCTGTATTATAGCAATTTTGACAATTTCAAGGGCCATAATCCAGCCATGCATGGGTAGATCTGGCCGTTTTTTAGAAATGAACCAAACTATCATGGATATCTAACTACTGTATAAGTTTGATTGAGATACAATCAAAAATAAGGACTGTATCATGTTAACAAGCCCTATTATAGCAATTTTGACAATTTCAAGGGCCATAATTCAGTCATGCATGGGGCGGATCTGGCTTGTTTTCGAAAGGAATCAAGCTCTCATGGATATCTAATTACTGTATAAGTTTGGTTGAGGAAAAATCAAAAGTGAAGACTGTATCGTGTTAACAAGCTCTTTTATAGCAATTTTGACCATTTCAAGGGCCATAATCCAGTCGTGCATGGGCGGATCTGTGGCTGGTTTTCGAAAGGAACCGAGCTCTCATGGATATCTAACTACTGTATAAGTTTGGTTGAGATACAATCAAAAGTGAAGACTATATCGTGTTAACAAGCTCTTTTATAGCAATTTTGACCATTTCAAGGGCCATAATCCAGTCATGCATGGGCGGATCTGTGGCTGGTTTTTGAAAGGAACCGAGCTCTCATGGATATCTAACTACTGTATAAGTTTGGTTGAGATACAATCAAAAGTGAAGACTGTATTGTGTTAACAAGAAATTGTTTACGGACGGACGGACGGACGCACACACGGACGACGGACAAATCGCCACGACATAAGCCCTTCTGGCCTTTGACCAGTAGAGCTAAAAATAGAAAATCTCCATAACTGAATGGATAACCTATGACTAAATGTGACAAACATTGTGGCAAAAGGAGAAATTGCTTGTTTTGAGCAATTTCTTCTTTTGTCACTTTGTTTTCAAAAAGCTGCCTGCTGCAAAGGCGTCAGAATTGTGGTATGAGGGAAAGGGTTAACAACTAAGCAAGGAAATGTGACGAGATTGAAATCCCTACAATAACCACTCAGCCATGTAGGACTCCCATATCGGATGTTATACAAGTCCCCTGTTTTGAAAACTTCTGCAATATTAAACGTACAAGTTACAATTTCTTCTTTTCGACAAAGATTTTTTTTTTAAAAACCCTGTACTTCCAATTCATTAAACCTTTTCACGATGTATAAATTTTCACAAACAAGAAAAAGTAAATAAAATATCAAAACCAGTGTTCACTTACCTGAGGACTTCAACAAGATCTTCACAAGTCTGTAACAAGAAAAGAAAAATAGAGGATGTAAAATTAACTCTTTTCCACTTGCATACACATTCAAATGCATCTGAAGCAGACAACTTTCGAAACCATTATGTAATCTCCTTTTGCCACAATGATTTCAACTCTATTTAATAATCATACTTTTCACTTATAGATATTTTCCATACTTTTGACCAGATGTTTCAAAGTTTCAACTTTTTAAAACCAGGAAGTCCAGACTTCCTGGATCTGAATTTTATAAGTCCTGGTCATAATTCTTGGAACTCCCAGATGCCGCACTGGTTTTTCCACATCTTGCCCATTCTATTGTGTTTTCCTTTGTTTTGCTTTTTAAAAATATTATTGGAAAAGAAGCAAATTGTTACAAAAAGCAGATTCATCATGAGTGTATTTGCCTTTAACTTGACTTTATTGTAGTAAATGATCAGGAATAAGCTATGATAACCCTTTTCCACATACAGACTATCTCTGGCCCTTCTGCAGCAGATGACTCTTAACCCTTTCCCTCATACGACAATTCTGCAGCAGACAACTTTGAACATATTTTGTCAAAAATTAGAAAATCTCTATAATTGAATGGATAACACATGACTAAAAGTGGAAAACATTGTGGCAAAAGGAGAAATTGCTCGTTTTGAGCAATTTCTTCTTTTGTCACTATGTTTTCAAAAAGCTGTCTGCTGCAGAGGCGTCAGAAAGCTTCTATATGAGGGAAAGGGTTAAACACTTTTTGGCAAAAAGAAGAAATGAGCAATTTCTTTCTTTTGCCACATTGTTTTCAACTTTATTCAATACAGTCAAACCTCTATATGTGTAAGCAACATTATTTAGTGAAATCTGCGATGTTTTCAATTCATTAATTTACAAGCAATAAGCAAGATCCTTCTGTCCGCGACCGATGGACATTAACATCTAATATCCTTCCAATTTTATTAAATATCCAAGTAGACACTGGCTTCCCTCCATTTTGGACTGTTCAGCCCATAGACAAATGAACCAAGTCACAATGACTTTTGTTAACATTTGAAAGAATGAATTAGAAATCCATCATCAAAATGTCAATTTCATGTATACTGACCGATGGATTGTCCTGGTGACCCACTCTGACATCTCGGATCCCGTTCTGCCCGTCCAGAGAAATGACCACTTTGAACATCTCCGCACTCAACAGCATGCTGTTTTCTGGAGGGGTAGGTGGGGTAAATACCATTCCAAGTTGTCGACAGATCAGTTCCAATCTTTCTATCAGTGACTGTTGACTGCTGACTGTTGAATAAACAAGAAATATGTTGTTTAACCCTATCCCTCATACGACAATTCTGAAGCAGACGACTTTGAACGTATTTTGTCAAAACATAGAAAATCTCCACAATTGAATGGATAACCTATGACAACAAGTGGAAAACATTGTGGCAAAAGGAGAAATTGCACGTTTTGTGCAATTTCTTCTTTTGTCACTATGTTTTCAAGAAGCCGTCTGCTACAGATGCGTCAGAAAGCGTCTATATGAGGGAAAGGGTTAATCCTTTCCCCCCAATTCAAAAACATTTTTGACGCATCTACAGTGGAAAGTTTAAGAAAACATCGCGGCAAGAGGAGAAATTGCTCATACAGAGCTATTTCTCCTGTTGACATAATGTTTCCAACAGCTGCAGATTTGATGTATAAAGGAAAGGGTTGATGATAAAAGGCAGATTACAAATCAGGGAAACGGTTATAAATTGTCATAATGAATTGACAATTTAACAGCTTTTCTAAAATCTAAATTTAACTGAACTATGCATAATTGATTGATCAACTGGATTTTAATGCCACCTACAGCAATTTTTCAGTTATTATTATTCGTTCACGAAACCATGTGTTTCATGACTTCATACCATCAGTATTCCAAGCAACTATCCTCCCAGACAACTCAATTATGCATCAAATAAGTACCGTCAACAGTTTCAATTTCTCGTTTCAAACAACCAACTTTAAACATTCATTTACATCATAATTTTATATGAAAAAGGCACGTTGTGGGAAAGGTTTATGTCACTTACTTTTCATAGCCCTGTGAAGTTTGTCCAGGCATGACTGAATGTTCACCCTTTCTACAGAGTCATAATGCCGCTTGTCCTGAATTAGAAATAATTATCATATTTTATTGTTTCTATCTTGATAAAATAAATTTCCAAAACTAATCATTCTTAACCCTTTCCCTCATATAGATGCTTTCTGACGCCTCTGCAGCAGTCGGCTTTTTGAAAACATAGTGACAAAAGAAGAAAATGCTCAAAACAAGCAATATCTCCTCTTGCCACAATGTTTTCCACTTTTAGTCATAGGTTAACCATTCAATTATAGAGATTTTCAATTTTTTGTCAAAATATGTTCAAAGTCGTCTGCTGCAGAATTGCTGTATGAGGGAAAGGGTTAATAGCTAGTATACAAACAATTAATTGCAAGAGTTGTCAGTAGACATACTTTGGCCAGCAGGGACAAATTCAAAACATCAAGACACAACTCTTTTTAAACATTTTGCAGAAGCCATCTCAAATGACATCCAAACCGAGACAATGTAAGATCTCCGAGGACAAGAAGAAACCTTGAAATTTTAATTTAGTTGAAACAAATGTTTCTGAAAAGACAGAGAAATGGCCTTCTAATTTGTATATTTTGATAATATAACAAGGACAGTTTAATTAACCCTTTCCCATATATACCGACGACTTTACAGTAGACAACTTTTGAAAAATGTTTGTAAAAGGAGAAATTTGTCATCATTAGCCACAACAAGCAACAATTTACTTTCCTTGGTAGATATTTTCTTTATCTTTGCTATGTGTTCAAAGTTTCAATTTTGTCGAATGTGGGAAAGGGTAAATAATTGCATCGCAATGGGTTACTGAGAAGATAAATATCTATGGATAATATCCAGATTCAGAGGTTAAATACTTTAA
This sequence comes from Serripes groenlandicus, assembly GCA_031761405.1. Classification (NCBI taxonomy): domain Eukaryota; kingdom Metazoa; phylum Mollusca; class Bivalvia; order Cardiida; family Cardiidae; genus Serripes; species Serripes groenlandicus. The sequence continues at coordinate 150,644 of JASEVX010000015.1, forward strand.
GGTTGTTTTTCAATCCTTATTGGATCATTAAACCCTATGATGTGATATAACAAAAGAACCGTCTCATTGAAACAATTATAGTGAGTACTCACAACATAGGGTTTGTTTTGGTAAAAAGAGAGATCTTCTGAAGATAAAAATAACCACAGATAATATCCAGATAAACTCACTGATTTAAAAACAGAAATTTACAAAGTTTATCATGTTCACTGTTTACTCCGATTTACTACATGTACTTATCTCTATATGTCATTTGGTAAGTAAAAGCATGACATAAACTGAATAAATGTTTGTTTACATGTAAGATAGGTACATATGATCCATTCATGAAAACAAGAGCTGCTTTCACTTTATAAATGGCATAACCACTAATGATTGATTGATTGGGGTTTAACGCGGTTTTTAACAATTTCTCAGTTATATCACGGCGGCCAGTTCACCTACTCATGCATTTCCTGGTTTTCTCACACCAGCACTCCACACAACAATCTCCCCAGGCAACTGACTGCTTTTCCACATAGACTTAGCCCATTGGTGAAAGACGAATGACGCATGTCGCATTGACTTTTGTCAATCGTCGGAAAGAAAGTTGGTCGAGCCGGGATTCAAACTCACAACCCCTGGATTGACAGCCCGTGTCGCTACAGACTGAGCTACTAATGAAGATATCACTTTGCTGGTTCTCTCAGAAAATTTTCATTGGCTTTGGAACAAAATCAATCATCCTCAAAGATGTCCCTTTGCAACCAACATGCAGGTCCATTTTGAAACATCTTCAGCTGACAACTCCAAACAAATTGTGTCCAATTGACCGAAGGATAAATTGCTCATCATGAACAATTTCTACATTTGCTAAAAATGTTTTTCAACATTTTAATAATTGCACTTTATTTATTTATTTATAAATATAAATGTTTAAATAGTTTTGCCTTGATTTGGTCTTCTACAGATCTGTTGTATGTGGGAAAGGGACATTTATGCAAAAGTCATATCCTTTTCCTTAACCCTTTCCCTCATACGACAATTCTGCAGCAGACGACATTGAACATATTTTATCAAAAAGTGGAAAATCTCTATAATTGAATTGATAACCTATGACTAAAAGTGGAAAACATTGTGGCAAAAGGAGAAATTGCACGTTTTGTGCAATTTCTTCTTTTGTCACTATGTTTTCAAAAGGCGGTATGCTGCAGAGGCGTCAGAAAGCGTCTATATGAGGGAAAGGGTTAAAAGAGACCTCCTAAGAACTCCCTGCAGCAGAGGATAATTTTGTGAAATGAGTGAAAAAAAGCGGAAATTGGACAAAATGAGCAATTTCTCCTTTTCCCTCAATGTTTTCAAAACCCTTTTTCTAATTTTTGAGTTCAGTTGTTTGAAAACAATGCAGATGTTTTCAAAGCATTGGTCTAAGGATATCCTGCTTAACCCTTTCCCTCATATAGACGCTTTCTGATGCCTCTGTAGCAGACAGCTTTTAGAAAACAGTGACAAAAGAAGAAATTGCACAAAACGAGCAATTTCTCCTTTTGCCACAATGTTTTCCACTTTTTGTCATAGAAAATCTCCATAATTGGATTTTCTATGTTTTGACAAAATACGTTGCAGAATTGTCATATGTGGGAAAGGGTTAAATGCAAAATTTGAGCACATAATAATGATCTTATGACAAGATTACTTACACTCATTAAGTTTATTTTAACCGCATTTATGCTGTCACTCCATGATCGATGCTGACCACAACGACTCCGCAAGTGTTCAAGGAGCTCTTTACCGGAACGAAGCTTCTCTCTCCTTTTATCTAAAATAGACAAAAATACATTATGTTGCGTTTGTTTGTACTATGCTTTCAACAATTGTTCAGTTATATCATGGCATTTCCTGGTCCAGTTACTAGTATTACTGCTCCATTTAGCCTGACATCAAGCAAGACAGTAATATTGCTTATGCTACGTTTACACTAGGCCACGATGTCTACGATCTCCACGATTTGAGAGAAGAGCGTGGGGGGGTTGCGGGTCGAATCGTAGTGATCGTGAGGGAATGTGGTGGAAATTGTAATTATCGTGACAACATTTTTGGCTGTCAAAAAGTTTGACACAATTATGCCGATTTTGCGCCAAATCTTGAGAGAGCGCGATAGAAGGTAGGAATCGTGGTAGAGCGTAGTAGACCGTAACAGAACTTGATGCGCCATCGTAGGGGATCGTGATGAACTTGGAAACAAGATTCCTTCAATGTTCACTGCGATGCCACCACGTTTCTATCACGCTCTATCACTCTCTACTACGATTCGTTAAGATACATCGAATAGCAAGTGTAATTATATATCTATAACATCTATAGTTTTTGGTAGATTAAAAATTTGCCAGCCAAAAGAGGAAGGAAGGCCTCCTTTTTATACCGAATCGTGCTGCAAGCGTGGAGATTTTGCTCAAATCGTGGCCATAAATCGCAGGAGATCTTAACAGAACTTCATGATCATAAGAGATCTTAACATAATCTAACAGAACGTGATAGCATATCGTGACGATCGTAACAGAACTTGAGAGAACGTGATGAAAATCGTGGCAGATCTTGACTAGAGTCGTGTTGGCTTCGTAACAAAACATTACAGATCGTAACAAAACGTACTGAGAGCGCAGGAAAGTGTTGCAAAACGTAGAAAAAGAAAAACAGATACATTAAATCGTCGAGCTCCACGATTTGTTTAAACATTGCGACCTAGTGTAAACGCTGCATTACTCTCATGCTCAATCCAATATTATCATTTTTAAGTCTTTGGTATGTACTGGCCGGGAATCAGACATGTGACATACAACACCCTAGACATATGCTCGACCACTACACCATCGAGATTCATATGAATATTTTACACAGAAAGTCACATGACAAAGATCAATTGATTGCTGTTTTATGGCAGTTTCATATTTTTTTTCATTTTGTCACGAATGTTTTCAAATGGCATTTCAAGATGAGAAAGGGTTAAATAAAGGTCTATGATTCTATCTGATGGCCTGAGTTGAAAATAGTGTGGCTCACTATGTCTTTAAAGGTCATCTGATGCAGATCTGTTAAAAAGCAACTGCAAGTGGAGAGAAGGCTACGATTTTTGTATAAAATCTGTAATCGAGCAGAAATAATGTCATGACTTTTTTTGTAACAGGAACTAAATTGATATTGTTAAAAACCTGATACAGTGACTTAAGAATAAGATGCTCCTGAATTAATCGACTTTCTTTTGAAAAAAAACATTGGGATAAAAGGAGACACTATGAATGATGTGAGTGACCGAACATGCAGTTTTCCAGATGTTACATTTCATCCTTGGATGTTTTCAAAGCAGATGATCTAAAAATCAATATGAGACTACTTCACTATTTCTCCCTATCATTAAAAGAACAATACATAATTTCAGCTTCAATCCTTTCCAAGATGTATGCAGACACATTTTGATATATTTGCAATAGAATTTTGAAAGCATTGTGGCAAATTAAGATATAAATTGCTTAGGATGAGCAATTTCACCATTTGCCAAAACGTTTTTAACTCAATTATCGTACATTTATTTGTAGAGATTTTTTTTAGATTTTTTACTCTATATTTTCAAAATCAACTGCTGCAGAGTTGTTGCATTTTGCATTTTGGCAAGACCCTTTCCCACATAAAAAGGAATCTGCAGCAAACTACTTTGAAGCGATCTACGCAAAAATGTGAAATGTCTATAAATGAAAGTTTAATTATTGAAGAGTTGATAACATTGAGGCAAAAGCATAAATTGCTCTGTTGAGCAATTTATTCTTTTGCCACAATGCTTTCAAAAGTCATAGATCTGCTGCAGAGGCATCAGAAAGCTGAAGTATGTGGTTAAGGCTCAAATAGATCAGTCTTTCACTCTTGGTCTTCAAAACATAACAAAAACATCAACTAAACATTGACAAAATACATAATCAATAGAGATAGAGAGAGAGAGAGAGAATCAGCTGCTGGTGACCCTTTTTTCAATATCACACAGTGCAGGTTGTTGGAGTAGTATATGCAGGTCCAGAAATGATGATAAGAGGAACTTTTTTCCATATCTTTTGTATCATTCATCAAAACCTATGTTGTGGGTACTCAAAAGAAAGTTTTGAGTGACCACAACATTTGTTTTGGAGGTCAAATAAGGGTTTTGGAACATGAAAAGCACACCTAAACCAGAGGTCCAGATAAGGAGGGATATTCAGCTATTTTTCCTACAATTTCTCTCTAATTATTAAAGCAACCCTATGTTGTGGCTACTTAAAAGAATCGTCTCACTGAGACGATTCTTTTGAGTACCCACAACATAGGGTTAGAGGGTCAAATAAGGATTTTAGAACATGAAAAGTGCTCCGTATAAATCTAAAGCTCGGCCTGAACTAGTGCTCCATGGATGTACTGCAATTTTGAAGGATACAGAGCTGTAGATGAGGGCCATTATGTCACGTTCCATTTCCAATATCCTTTTTTGACCAAAAAACCATATATTGAACCGTCTTGGTTTACCAATTACTATTTAAAATCTGAGGACTACATTGTATGTTTACAAGGATTTTCCAAAATGCGAACAGCTGACCTAGTTTTGACCTTGAGTGTGTTCACCGTTTTTTTTTAATTTTCTAAAATTAGACCAAGTGACCTAGTTTTTAACCCCACATGACCCACTTTGAAACTTGACTTGGATTTGATGGATGCTTATTCTGAATAACCCTTATTATGATGTATTAAACAGCAGCGCCTTAACCCTTTCCCACATATAGATGCTTTCTGACGCCTCTGCAGCAGACGGCTATTTGAAAACATAGTGACAAAACAAGAAATTGCACAAAACGTGCAATTTCTCCTTTTGCCACAAAATAGGTTCAAAGTCGTCTGCTGCAGAATTGCCGTATGAGGGAAAGGGTTAAGCTTATCCAACGCTCATCTTGTTTTTTCTAAGTAGAAATTACTTAATAATTATCAAAGTAAGAGTTGTTCGACTTGGTAAAGACATGTATGCTTATTGTTCCTAGGAACATGTGTACCAAGTTTCATTTATAAAATGTTGAACGGTTTTAAACTACGAGGTCCGTTGCAGATTTGTGTATGTGGGAAAGGGTTAAGAAGATCAAGTTGTTGTCATCTTGTCCTTATGAATTAAATAAAAACATTTGAGAAGCTCATTTAGTAGGTTTTGCAATAAACGAGAAACCATTTGCTATCGAGTGATTGCGGCAGATTCTAGTTTGCTGAACAAATAAATCAAAATAACCAATATTTTGCCAATATAAATTATCTTTGAGAAAAGCAGAACCTAACTTTACCCTTTCTCACGTACATACACTTTCTGTTGCCTATGCCACAGATGAAAACATTTCGGCAAAAGGAGAAAGTTCTCATAAAGAACAATTTTTTTTGCCACAATATTTGCAACTCAATAATAGTTGTACATTTAGAGATGTTTAACCCTTTCCCTCATATAGACGCTTTCTGACGCCTCTGCAGCAGACGACTTTTTGAAAACATAGTGAAAAAAGAAGAAATTGTTCAAAACAAGCAATTTCTCCTTTTGTCATAATGTTTTTCCACTTTTAGACATAGGTTACTGGATATCCATTCAAAGAGATTTTCTAAGTTTGACAAAATCTGTTCAAAGTCGTCTGTTGCAGAATTGTCGTATGAGGGAAAGGGTTAACACTTCTTAACCCTTTCACTCATATTGACGCTTCCTGACGCCTCTGCAGCCAACGGGTTTTTGAAAACATAGTGACAAAAGAAGAAATTGTTAAAACAAGCAATTTCTCCCTTTGGCAGCATGTTTTCAACTCTAATTCAATAATTGTACTTTCATTTAAAGGGAGTTTCCATTTATGTTCGGTTATGTTTTCAAAGTCGTCTGCTGCAAATTTGTCGTATGTTGGAAAGGGTTAATGATATCAATAGGGTACAACATTGGTTATTTGAAGAAAAAACTAAGATGAAGGTTACGGTAAAATCCTTTCCCACATGCTCGTGCATTTTGACACATCGGTAACAGACAGCTTTTGAAGACAGTCTGGCAAAAGGACCAAAATACACATAACGAGCATTTTGTCCTTTTGCCACAATGCTTTCAATTCTATTCAATTATTTCACCTCCATCTATAAATCATATAGATTTTCCATCTTTTTATGTCTGGATATTTTCAAAGACTTTTGCTGCAGATTTGTTGTATGAGGGAAAGGGTAAATTTCGCTGTTCAGTATTGGAGAAGACTGGGCCCTATTGGAGCTATGTATTGATTTACTCATTGACTAGCTCCAGCCTAATTAACCTTTCTGAAACCATTCCATTTTTATAATGCATTCTTCCATCTTCCCAATCCAGGGGACCCATTAATCCAACTCTTTCCCTCACACAAAACACTTTTGATGCTTCTGCAGCAAATTAATAGTTTCTTTCTTTTTTACGGAAAACAAGAAAAATATTCAAACATGACAATTTCTCCTGTTCCCAAACTCTTTTCAACTCTATATCTAAATTACTTTTCTAATGTATTTGATGTTCACAAGATATTTAGTTTAACAAAGCAGAAGGCTATAAGTAGATATCATACCAGGTAAAAGCGTCATGATTTCTTTACTGTTAATTGGATTTATAATTAACACTTCCCCAATACACCAATTCTGTAGCACTAGCAGAAGCCATTGAAAGATTCTCAACAAAATATGGAAAAATTCTATAAATGAAAACTAAATTAATGAAAAGAGTTGAAAACATTATAGCAAAAGTAGTTATTGCTCATCAAAGACAATTTCTCATTTTGCCACAATACTTTCAAAAGTCGTCTGCTGCAAGGGCGTCGGAAAGAATATATGTTACACTGTAGGTGGGAAAGGGTTAAAGTCATCCTAATTAAAACACACAAGGAAACAAAATGTTGTATCATCTGACACAATGGTATAGTTTTGATACAGCATCGACCCTTTCCCTCATATAGACGCTTTCTGACGCCTCTGCAGCAGATGTCTTTTTGAAAACATAATGACAAAAGAAACAAGAGGCCCATAAGGGCCTATGCTCTACTGGTATGGTTCTTTGGTCATTTTCAATCCAGAGCATGTATGTATGGTGAAGATAGGATAGTAAATAGAGGCTCTTTTGTGTTCACAAGCTGTATTATAGCAATTTTTACAATTTCATGGGCCATAATCCACTCCAGTCTGGCGGATCTGGCTGGTTTTCAAAAGGAACCAAGCTCTCATCAATATTTAACTACTATCTAAGTTTGGTGAAGATCAGATAGTAAATAGAGCCTCTATTGTGTTCACATGCTCAATTATAGCAATTTGAACAATTTCAAGGGCCATAATCCAGTCTTCCATGGGTGGATCTGGCTGGTTTATGAAAGGAACCGAGCTCTCATGGATATCTAACTACTGTATAAGTTTGGTTGAGATACAATCAAAAGTGAAGACTGTATCGTGTTAACAAGCTCTTTTATAGCAATTTTGACCATTTCAAGGGCCATAATCCAGTCATGCATGAGCGGATCTGGCTGGTTTTCGAAAGGAACCAAGCTCTCATGGATATCTAACTACTGTATAAGTTTGGTTGAGATACAATCAAAAGTGAAGACTGTATCGTGTTAACAAGAAACTGTTTACGGACGCACGCACGGCGGACAAATCGCCACGACATAAGCCCTTCTGGCCTTTGGCCAGTAGAGCTAAAAATTGCTCAAAACGAGCAATTTCTCCTTTTGGCACAATGTTTTCCACTTTTAGTCATGGGTTATCCATTCAATTATAGAGATTCTCTATTTTTTGACAAAATATGTTCAAAGTCGTCTGCTGCAGAATTGTTGTATGAGGGAAAGGGTTAAGAAAGCACATTGTGGGGAAATATATCATTTTCCCTTTTTTTTTTCAATTGACTTGATACTTGTCTTAATGTTTTTGAGGCAGAGGTCCCTATGAATATCATTTGATGTCAACAGATTATCTGATAAAGACTGAACATGCCCAAAATAAATTCTCCCTCCAATGCACATGCAGCATCAATCTATCAGATTGAATTTTTTTCCTCAGTGCAAGTGCTGACAATAATGACTTGTTAACCCTTTTCCTCATACAACATTTCTGCAGCAGACGACTTTGAACATATTTTGTCAAATTATAGAAAATCTCTATAATTGAATGGATAAGCTATGACTAAAAGTGGAAAACATTGTGGCAAACGGAGAAATTGCTCGTTTTGAGCAATTTCTTCTTTTGTCACTATGTTTTCCAAAAGCCGTCTGCTGCAGAGGCACCAGAAAGCGTCTATATGAGGGAAAGGGTTAACCCTAGCTTTGCAGCAAGAGATGAAATTGCACACAAATTTCTCTAGAGCCACGAAGGTTTTGCACACTAATTATTTTAGATAACATAACCCTTTCCCACATACAACAAATCTGCAGCAGACGGCTTTGAACACATCTTTGCAAAAATGTGAAAAATCTCCATATATATATGCAAGTTAAAATTTGTTGAAAACATTGTGACAAAAGGAAAAATTGCTCGTTTCGGCCAATTTCTCCTTTAGCCACAATGTTTTCAAAAGATGTATATGTGGGAAGGGTTAAATAACATATGTAAATTTTCCATAATTTACCTAGATGTTTATAAAGTCATCTGCTACAGATATATGTTGGAATAGCTTTTACCACAATGTTTTCAAACCTCGTCTGCTGCAGAGGTGTCAGAATGAGACATACTGTATGTAGGAAAGGGTTAAAAAAAACAAGCACTATTATGCGACGCCAACGCTCATCTGCTTATTTCTAAGCCAAAAAAGGGGCATTACTGAATAATTATGTTATGTGACTTGGTATAGACCTATGTATTATTCCTAGGATCTTTTGTTGATTGATTAATTGGGGTTTAATGCCGTTTTTAACAATTTCTCAAGTTATATCACGGCGGCCAGTTTACCTACTCATGTATTTCCTGGTTTTCTCACACCAGTACTCCACACAACAATCTTCCCAAGCAACTGGCTATTTTTCCAAATAGACTTAGCCCCTTTTTTGGAAGACTAATGACTCGTGTCACATTGACTTTTGTCAATCGTCGGAAAGAAAGTTGGCAGAGCCGGGATTCAAACTCACAACCCTTGAATTGACAGCCCGCGTCGCTACCGTAGGATCTTTTGTACGAAGTTTCATATGAAAATGGTGAATATTTTTTAAGTTATGAGGTAAGGTTTAAGTTTTGTAACAACGCCTTTTTTTCTTCGAAAAACAGAAGAGTCAATTAGAAGGGCCTTGACACTCTTCAGAAATATCAATTATTCATTGAGTCATCCTGTGTTGTTTACACCGTAAGTGTTTCTTTTTTTTTCGTCGAAAAAAACGGAAGAGCTTAAAGTAGAAGGGTCTTGATACAATTCAGAAATATCAATTATTCATTGGATCATCCAGTGTTGTTTACACCGTAAGTGTTTCTTTTTAATATTCTAAATATTTAATATTTCCTATGTACATACATGTGTTTCAATAATTCAGCTTCACCCTTTTCCCACACAAAGAGTGGTCTTAGACACATCTGCAACAGATGACAGTGGGAAAGTGAGGGAAAAGAAAAAATTGCTCAGCATGTCGAGCCAAACTATTTTTAACGCTTTCCCTCATAGGACAATTCTGCAGCAGACGACTTTAAACATATATTATTTTGACAAAAAATAGAAAATCTCTTTAATTGAATGGATAAACTATGACTAAAAGTGGAAAACATTGTGGCTAAAGAAGAAATTGCTCATTTTGAGCAATTTCTTCTTTTGTCACTATGTTTTCAAAAAGCCGTCTGCTGCAGATGCGTCAGAAAGCATCTATACGAGGGAAAGGGTTAACTTTATTCAATAATTATGTATATTACATTTCATAAAAATTTGCCAAGATCTTTCAGTCATCTGCTGCAGATTGCTTATGTTGTATATAAGTGGGAAATGGTTAATTTAATAATATAAATTTATATCAATAAATATGTATATTCTATCCAGATCTACATGTATGAACCAACCACTATATAAGTATAACTAAATGTAGCTAGAAGTCCTATGTCTCAATAAGGAGCTTATTTTATTTCCTTAATTAACCCTTTCCCACTTTGCAAAATGCTTTTTGTTGCATCCTGAGCGACACAGTTGACTTTTGAAAACATTATGGCGAAAGGAGAAATTGCTCACTCAAATCTTTCCCATAATTCTAATTTGGTTGGTAGATATTGTTCATATTTTTGCTCTGTCTCCTATACTTTTTGTTGTATGTGGGAAGGATTTAAATCCACATGTCCTTATAAGGTTTGGGAGGCAGTTGAATAGAGGTAGAGCGCTCGACACACGATCTCAGGTTTGGTCAACATTTGGAAAACATATTTGATGTAAGAACTGAACTGCTTAACCCTTTTCACTAGCGGATCTGCATTTTGAAGCACCTGCAGCAGATAACTTGTTAAAAAAGGAAAATTTGCCCACCAGGATCAATTTTGCCACAAAGTATACAAAGTTGCCTGCTGCAGGTTTGTTTTATGTTGTAAAGGGTAACAGTAAAGGCCGAAGTTGTACCTATTCACAAGATATTTATTGAACATTAGAACTGCACATTTCAGGATGTCTCCCTTGACCATTTTGTGTACAGGATGATTTTCTGACATGAAAAACGCCAAATATGTATGTCCATTATAGCGAGCTTTGTGATAAACAATTCCCCACCCCCCAAAAAAAAATCAGTCATCAACATTTCATATTGATAGTGTTTTGGATTATTTTTGGTTTTAAGCCGCTTTCAACAGCCAACATCATATCGCAGCAGACAGGAAAGATGATAATGGTACCACACCTTATATTTACATTGAGATCACTAAAAATATATGTAAGGTATGAAACCAATACCAACCCACCTGCTGAATCTCACAAGTTGCATTGACTCTTTTCATTCAGACGGCATTTAGATGGCTCTTACGGTTCAAGCAAGAGTCGGACTGTGGCTGCCATTCTTATAAAGCGTTTACCCTGTCCCCTTGGAATATTGATAACAGTTTCACATGATACACATTGTCTTTGTCATCATTTGAATATTATGCAGAAACAATATGTCTCACCATCACAGGGGTTTCATTAATTGGCAAAATTGACTACCTCATACTAATTTCTGGTCAGCTCAAATCTGACAAGATTAGAGGATTTGTTGTGAAAAAAAATGAGAGAAACATTATTTAGGAGAGTTGAAACTGTGAAAATCCTCTGTAAAGCGCCAGTAACACATGCATGACGCACTGCTCGCGCACTGAAAAAATAACAATTTTGGATGGTGCGTTGTCGTTCGCTAAGTGTGCATCAGCATTCGTTACTGATTTGTCGAGTGCGCTTGACCAACGCTATGCATTCGTTGCCATTCGCTGTAAGTGTCAAGATTTAATGTGCGCGAGCTTGGCATGAATGTACAATGCCATACACATGCAGAGCACATGCTGTGTATTTGCTGTATGTTCGTCAGTTGAGGTCTAGTGAACACATATGTACACATAGCGTGCTTCCAACGCATATCCAGCGTACATACACTATATGGGTGTGCTGAACAAACTTTAGCGCGCCGGCGTTCTCCTAGTATGTACATGGTGTGTACGCAGCGTGTACATGGGGTAAATAAACGGGTGCCACCCAACCTTCTCAGAAGATTGAGGATCCCGACGGGCTGTGATGACAATACGAATTTGCGGTACTCCAACATCAGCAGAACCTCATGAAACTTGCACTTCACCATGTCCATGTTATCAGGGAAAAAAAAAAAGAAGAGGTCAACGGAGGGTTTTGGTCCGACTGTGGATTGATAGGCGACGACAGTTTGGCCTGTATGATAAGCTACATGTGGAACTCCGTAACGAAGACCAGGCTTCCTTCAAGAACTTTATGCAGATTCCCCACCAAAGATGTTCGACAAGCTGCTAAAGAGAATCGGTCCGAAGAACTTAGTAGAATACACCAAACATACGGAGAGACCCTCATTCTGCGTCATCTTGTCTCTGTGACCAAGTATAACTCAATGGCTTACGGTTAGAGGGTGCCTCACAACAGTGACAACACCATAGCCCTCATAATCTCAGAAGTGTACCAGGCCATCAGCAATGAGCACAAGGATGAGATGATGAAGTGTCCAACCACTCCTTAGGAATGCAGGGCCTTTTTTCCAGAAAATAAGGAACAGGCCTTAGCCTTTCATTTTGGAAAATTTTAGCACGATTTTCGCCCCAAAAGGGAAAAATTAGACATAATAACATATATGGCTATAGATAAATAGTCCTTTTTACAATAACTTAAGACTTTTGCTTTATATAATGTAATAAAACAATCATATTACCTTAAACAAGACAAATATATCTGTTAATAGTGTTAACCAAATGATTATTTCAGTTCACTTTAAAAAAAATCGTGTTTTTCCAATTGAGAAAAAAACAACGTTTTTGTGGCGATTGGTTTGACAATCGCCACAATGCTAACAGAAACAACAACAACGAAAAATATTTATATAGTCGGTTTTGAACAATCGGTTGATATTTTTTTTACCTTACTGCAAACTAATTTACTCACATCCGTTATAGTTCCATCATTGATGCAGAGACGTGATTAATAATAATTATGTCAGTGCTACTTTGGTACCGGATTGTTACTAATATTTATCGAGACATTATCTACATAGAGTTAAAATATGTAAATATTATCTTCGTCATGATTTGGCAGATAATAAATATCATTGCGCGTTCTGCCTTGCAAATAACGGCAACTCTGATGATACTCAAATCTGGAAATTCCAAAAGGTTCTATAAATAGCTCGCGAGACCAAAAACCAGAAGAGCTTGTAAATCTCAATATTATAAACGCTTTATTTTGTATTTGTTTAAATATATGAAGCGTCTAGATGATAAGACTGGTTTACAAAGGTTTAAAGGACACACGATGTCAGTGTGTACACACGTTATGTATACACGTCTGCACATTCTAGAGTCAATTAGCAATCAATGCTGACAGTGTAGCCTAATTTAGTTTGGAGATCGAGCATTATAATATATGCCTATATTTTTATAAATTGAACAGTTTGGCAAATAGTGAAATTGTGCTTTTGGAGCATGTTTTGTGTTTGTTTTTGCACTCACATTATTCGAAGCAGTTTAACAACCCCAGAGACATATACATACACTGTGTTTATATGTCTCTGACAACCCTCAATCATGCAATGTGAAGGGACTAAATTGAACAGACCTGTTTGATATCGGACATCATTGAAACAAACACCAAATTAATGGATACTGTTTTCTCTCCTTTCTTGATAATTTATTCATTTCTAAAATATATTTTATCTTAATATGGCCTAGCGACCTGGTGATAAACATGTGATTACCCGAACAATTTAGATTACAAATAGCCATTCTAATGAGCTAAAACGGTAGTCTATCGAATACCAACTAGATTTTTCATAACTTTGGAATGGCCTAATTTTGAACACATCATGACCAATTTCAGAACGTAACTAAATAATCACCAAGACAACATTCTGGCAAACTAACATTATTCTACTGCAGGGGTGATACATTCTCAAATATACCCGCACCAGAGTCATCGCAAGCCCTACACCGATATACTGCTTGTTACTTTGCAGGATTTTCCATACGATCGCCACTACAGTGCCATTGGCGCTTTGATTTAAATTGGGAAGACACTGAATATCGGCGTCACTTATATAAGGTAAAAAGGCCCTGGAATGGCATGCCATATCTGACAAGTTCATGGAGAGGTGGAACTTCCTGCATACCTGTTGTGCACTTGGTGGCAAGCACGTCAGCTGCCAGTATCCGTCAAACAGTGGTTCCCTATACTGCAACTATAAAGGGTTCTACTCTATTGTCCTCATGGCGCTCATTGATGCGGATTACCAATTCATTTGGGCAGACATCGGATGTATGGGATCAGCATAAGACGCTCAGATCTACAAAGCCTCTGACTTGAAGGAATGCGTTGAAGATGGTAGTCGTTCGCTGGCTTTGCGTTGAGCGTGCGGTGCATGCGCTATGCATTCGCAGGGTATTTGTTCTGCGCGCTAGCAACACGCTGTGCATTCGTTGGATTTGTCATTCACATGCGCACCACGCTAGCAATACCCTGTGCATTCGTTGTCAACTCACTAGCTTCTTCTAAATCCTGGCAAAAGTTGGGCGTACAACCACGCACTGATAGTATTTTCCATTTATTCATTCATTTTCAAGAGTAAGAGATGTTGTTTGAAGAAACTGTTAACATCCCTGTAAAGTTTTATCAAAATTGGCCAGAGTTGAGACACAGGGTGATCAAGAGCTAGAAAAGTCAAGGTTAGAAGGGAGATAACTCTTAAACATCATAATATTTCTTTAAGAGGATATGGGTGTCATATTATTTTTGTCCAAAAAACAATCAATTATAATATTATTTAACTTAGACTGATTTTGTTGCCAGCTTAAATTTGGCAAATTGTAACATATTGTGGCTTTTCAGACTTGTGTGCAGGGTTCAACATATGCATGACCGAACTTATAAGTTAAAGCGAACAGCTTGTTAAGTCCAGCATTATCCATATATCTGACTGGTCTGAAAGGTCATGTTGTCAATATATAAGTCTCCCATTACTTTCAGATGATATTGTTTTATAAACATGTACAATTATATGCTATGGTTGCCTTATTTGATTTATGATTTCTCTTTTCAAGAAGGTTAACTTTGTTTATCTTCACACTTGGCTATAATTACTGCTTTTTACAATTTCTTAAAATTCTATTTATAGACTCACGCACTGGTCAAGTTATTAATATGTTGTGTCTAATCTGCAGCAGACAACTTTCAAAAATATCTAAGCAAAGATAGGAAAAATATCTATTTATGCCAGGCTTTTGATATGGCAAGGTAAAACACCATTAATGAAAGTGTAATAATTGAATGGATGTGAAGACATTGTGGCGAAAAGTAAAACTCTTTCCTCTCGTCACAATGATTTAAATGTCGTCTGCTGCAAATGCATCTAGACTGGAAAGGCTTAAGTTAATGTGTTAAAGTATCCAGTCATTCCCAGGAAAGAGACTATTACATGTAGTATTAGTTTTACAACTATTTTTAAACTACAAGTGATTACTTACTACAGAGACAATACTCTCACCATCAAAACATTATCGTAGAGCATTCCAACATTGTGATAATCCAAAGTTCATGACGTCAAACTTTTCTTGTGGAATTTTGTTCACAGAGAAAAGTTTTAAAGATTTTCAGACGTCTGAAGATTCATTTACTCCTAGACAGTATAGTTTTTTAATTGCTTAGGCTCACAAACTATGGAGAACTAATATATGTCCACAAATAATACAACGATTTAGGAGTCAACTTATTATTTACCAGTATTCTAGAATATTTAATCCACCAATCTAAGTTCTAACAAAAAAGGGCTACCTATCAGCAATACATAATTAATATATTATCAATCAGTAAAGCTGTGTATAAGATTAAGAAATCACATGTTTTAACATTCTTGATGCCTTCTTAGTAGCTCCTAGTAGTTCTTAGTGGCTTTTAGTAGGACCTGTCAACCATTGTTATTGTATTCTATGAAAGCTAAACCTACTTTCCGTGATTTCATATCACCTGACATGACACAACAAGAACTTTTGGCATTTCTAAACAGGTTATTGATTATTTATATACATGTAACAAACATTTAAAGTTAAGTGCAGAAAAGATTACGATTTTAAAAATAAATAATGATGCAACAGAGTTTATGTTCAAAAATTAGCCCATTCCCACTTGCAGACGCATTCTGATGCTTCTGCAGCAGACGACTTTTCAAAAACATTGTGACAATTTCTTCCTTTGCCACACAGTGATTTTAACTCTTTTCAAATATATAAGAGACTTTTCCATATATATATATATGTTTATCAATATGTTTCAAAATCGTCTAATGCATATTTGTGTATACATGTAGGAAAGGGTTAATTTACAGACAGTCAATAACTGAATAAGATGCAAAGGTTGGTTGATATATTTCAGTTTATTCCTGATTTGGTTATCATTAAGGTCTATTTCGGCCATTTGAGGCTTCGGACTACAAGCATAATTTTTTCTCTTGGTAAGTCATGCTCTGTCACCCAATCTGCAAAATCTCACCAAGCTGTATAAGAAAAACAAATATCGAGCAATCCAATCATCTATATATATCTTCTTCAGCAACAGTTACCAGTCTATATATCAATTTAATGTTTTTGAGGCTTTTTTCTAGCAATAGACACGACTTTGGCTTTTCTTTATATGAAGAACAATATGAAACCAGTCAAATAAGTGAATGAGAAAGTAAAGTCAATCCAAAACAAAACTGACCTAGTCATAAATTGGAAGTAAATTGAAGTTCCTGGAAAATAACCTATTCACATCCCCAAAGTTTAAAATATATCCTTAATGAAACATTGATGGACTATTGCTATACAACTAACACATAGAAGAAAGTGTTCTAAATTGAACAGAAAACGGACTTGAGAGCAGTTTTTATTGATTAATAGAAACCGAATCTTGGGGATTTATGCAAAGGCCAAGTGAAAATATTTCGGGCATATTTTCATAATCTCGAAGGTTCTCCCATGTTTAATCGTGTATGGGGATCTTCAGGGATGACAAATAACGCTGATATGTCCTATAAAGAGAACGGATAAAGCGGTTAAGTGTTTCAAACCTGGATGAGAAGACTCCGTATCCAAGATTTCTGGGGATAACCCCAATTCGGCGGCCATCTTTGAATTCAACTCATTCGAAGCGGCCTCTGGTGTCTGTTAGCTTGTAAATTCCTTTTACATCACCACAAACTCGTAACATTTTAACTTGTGCATGTCCATTGTAAATGTCTGACAACTGTTTCAGTCGTCCAAGAGATAATTCCTAGGGCTGATCCATGTACGAATCGTTAAAATTCACGGTCCGTCAAAATGAAAACAAGCACTGGTCAGCAAACTTTTCCAGGGTTGGTTAATTCTCTCTTTACGTCACGGTTAGTAAAGTATTACGATTATTTATTTAACGAAATATTCGATAGGATATTTCAAATTTTAGTAGACTGTAGTAGCTGTACAGATACATCTTGAAAACATGATACTTATTTTCGTTCGAAATGAAAGAAAAATGGAGAAACGGTAAAAGGAGATATTGGTTATTACAAAATGGGGCGGAAATTTCACCTGTATTAAGGGAAATACTTTTTTTGAGGGTCTTTATCAGAGACCTAAAATAGTCATTTTTCTCTCGCTATATTTGCTTGTATTACTGACTTTGACACATCTATCCTCTAGCAGGCTTCTGTTCATTTTCCCTAACTGAGTCAATTCCGGCTTTGCCATTATGATCCTATATTTCCTAGTCATTCCCCGATTACTATTAATAACCATTTCCACCAATTAGTGTGTGTATGATCTTGTTTATTTTAGTAGAGAAAAAAGGACAAGTATTGATATGTGTAAGTTAACCTACAATCAAGGGTCAAATGCTAAAATAAAGTAGAGACATATCAATACATTTAAATTGTTATGTCTCTGAATAAAGTAAAGCTAAAGACAAACAAAACAAAACGAGTAATTTCAATTATCACTCATTTAACCCTTTCCTACTTAGCAAGTATGGAACAGCTCTAGATATAAGTGTAAACTTTTGCTAAAAATTACATTTCAGACTCCTCTCTATATATGTGTATCAGTTATAGCAGAGACATATAAATGTATGTATATGTCTCTGGTACTAGTTAGATAGTGGGTAAATGATAATTGATATGAGGACAGGGGAATGTAATCATTCTGAGCACGTTTTTCCAATTCCAACAACATTTACAAATGGTGTACATACACAACAGAGACATCAGAATGTGTATACCTTACACTTATTATCAAAGTTTCCTGTTTAAAGAATTTGTAACTGTATATGCATGTACAGTCCTGACAAAATCGGGTATCGCTACCTCTTTGTCGGTCGGCATACGCTCTTGGGTTACCCATTATTTAGACATACAGAGGAGATTTTGACAGCCCTGACATTTTTACGGATAGGATTTTGAGTACCCTGTGAAATCTATTGAGGGGATTTTGACGACTAGGCTATTTTTGGACCGAGGGGGATTTTCACTGAAGGGATTTCGAATGTCGCCCAACTTGGCCACAGCCTAAAACATCTTTATTTAACATTGATTTAAAACTGTTCAAGAAAGATGCTTCGACTCAGATAACTATGGTAAGCTATTCCGTGAGTCAAGTATCGTATTCAGTATTTAAGAAGCGTTTTCTGATACCTTTGTTTACAGCTTGTTAATATGAATTTTACCTTTGGCCCCTGGTCTCTGAGCAGATTTATAATCAGGGTATCCAATTTGTTTATTATTGTGTACACTTGTATTACACAATTTGTTTTCTTCTGTATTCTAATAGGGGCAGTCATTATCTAATTAGTCTTTCTTGATATCTGTTAGTTTGCAGTTGTTTCATCCCTCTTGTTGATATCCTCGGTACATTTGAGCCGTTCCACGAGAAAACCAACAGTGTGGACACTGCGTAAAGCATCGGTCCGGATCAGCCTAAGCATGCCGTGCAGGCTAACCCGGACAGACACTGTTCGCCTCCTGGATTTTCTGTTTCATGAATCATTACTCTATACCTCTATCCCCCCGAGACGGAATGTGTCGGCCTGGATTAGCCTGCCTTTTGTACGTTGTGTACATGATTTCTAATATAACATTATGTATTGAAATGCATTATTGTAAATAATTAATGATTTATAAAGATGGAGACACACTTTATACCATTTGATACCAGTTTCTGTTATATTGACCATTGATTACAATGCAATATATAGTGTCCTATTTGATTGAATTCGAATCCTACTAAGAAAATATTAAAAATGATAGATTAAGAATTTGTTTGACAAAAATACGTATATCAGAACATAAGCTAGCTGTTGAAGTCGGTAAAATTACAAATATTGAAAGAAATGAAAGATGCTTTGAATTATGTAACCTATTTTCAGTGGAAAGTGAATTTCACTTTATCTTAACATGTCCAATATTACGGGATATTAGAAATAAGTATATTGAACCTTCTTTTCCAACACTGTTTAAATTTTCATGATTAATGTCAGCTAAACATTGTAATTTACAAATAAGTCTTGCTAGGTATATTATCGAAACAATACCTGCTATTTGAATCACAACCACAACAAAATAGTATGTCTATGTGAAATGTTATATTATACATGTGTTTATATATTGTAGTCTTGTTTTTTGCATGTTTAATCATTGTGTATATATTTTGTTTGGCCAGTGGAACATCTTGTGCCGACTTGCCTAATACAGTGATTTGAGTTGAGTGTATTGACATCGTTCTGTGTCACTTGTTGTGAGTATAGTTGTGTTGTCGATATGACATACTCGGTTAGTTATTATTTCAGTATCGGGTTGTATTATATTGTTCATACCACGTTAATGTTCTTATGGTTTTGTTTCCACTGTAGGTTGAATTGGCAACACCAACTTGATTTTATTTACCATCGCCATGTTGTTGTTTTTTAGCATGCAGTAAAGAAGCATCTATATGCATCTATATTCAGGGGGTTGTTTACCCACGCGCTTAGTCTCAATATATGGGCGTTCCATATTGCATTGGATGCGAACAGTCAAAATATAAAAACAGATTCCGAGTGCAGAAACCTGGACTTCCTCGATCTCGGCTATACAGACGTTTGGCGAGCTGCACAGTTAATTGTTAGAAAAGGTTCTTAGTTTGTTTATCATAGCCATGCATAATCATTCTTTTGAGGAGTATAATCTATTTCTTTATTTTCAACTATCATATTGTATTTCGTTTGATATGTTCAAACTCGTGTTCATCGATAAAACATATAGGATCTGACTTGAGTTGTCATTTTATATAAAACTTTATGAAATGACAACAAATGTCAGATTCTTTTTATCACATGACGAAACACAAAAAGAAAATCGGATTTTCGCTGTCAGAAAATATTCCTAACATGTAATACTTAATAGACTGTTAATTAATCACACAAAAGTATATTTGTATGACCGATAATGGTCACGTTACCTCGTCCATCTATGTAACGTTTGTGTTTATCGGATACACGTTCTAAGCCATTTTGTAAACATTCGCGGATAAAAATACAAGTAGTGATTCGGTCATGTTATATTACACGTGTCATATATACAGAAATACGTAATGAGTATATTAAATCGGATACAAGCATTGTCATGTGATAAATATATATATAAAGGGAGGTAATAGCAATTTGTACATTTAAATTGAAGTAACTCTTTTTTTTAATATAACAATCCTTTTCATATTTAAACTAAATTCATCTATCTCAAAGAACATTAAGATTTGGAATAGTTCTTATTCATTGTTAAAGTTATGATCAGTTGAGCCGGGATACTTCACTTTTGCTGCAATTCATGAAATACACATATAAAGGGAGGTAGTATAAAGAATTTATATTTACTGCATATTAATGGCGTCATTATTCTCTATGGTGACATAGTTCTAGCAGGTAACCAAGAAATGTTACAATTTAAATAGTTAAAACTTTGTATATTATGTCTTCCAGGAAAGAAAGTCAGTAGAACACTTTATATCAGTAAAACTATTTAATAATAGAATTTTCGATAACTTGGTCTTTATCAAGATTAAAAATATTTGTGTCGAAGAGATCAAGTTAACTCGAATATTCGATTATTAAAGAGTTTTAATGATATAAAGCGTAAATTGTAAAATAACTTAACTCATTGGTATATTCATATACAATGACTGTTAAAATTTTGTTTTATATTTCGTTAAAGAAAATTCTGATTATTGTAAATGAACAATAACACATCTTCCCAGAATTCAGCTTCGAAAAAGTTATCATTTCCAGGTTGGGTGCGATCTGAATGGAAATAAGTTCACTGTTACCTGATCCGATAGATTTTACTGGGAATTAATTAAAATTGAATAAACAGAAGGTATGTTGATTTATTTGAGTTCAAACACTAAATAAAATCGTCAAGTTTGGGCGCAAATTCCCTTGCGAAAATATTGTAAAACTCGGGTTTGGTAGAATATTAACTGGCCGACGGAAAAAGTAAAAAAAGAACCAAATGTCAAAAACCTTTCAAGATTCAGAATCTCTTTCTAGTCGTCGATGTTACTTAAATTAGTGTATGTTGTTTTACCATCATCTTTATAAAGGACAAATCACATCTAAACAATCGAAATCTGTGAAAACCACATAAATGAATGAAACATTTCAACATTTAAAACTGGGTTACACCCAAAAAATTCTTGACTTGAAAACTTTTATTTTCTCAAGTTAATGAAAATAATCAGGTACTGTATTAATCAACTTAATAAATGAGTGTTTATGTCTATACGATTCTTCTAAGAATGTTTGAGACGAAAAACCTGTTGTATGAAAATGAAAGTCAACATTTAGGTTTTCCTTTGATTGGTTGAAATTTTAGAGTTATTTCCCCTGCCCTTGATCGTCAAGTTTGACTCATTCTCGTAATATTACAATGAGCTATTTACAAATACATTAGTCTAAAATAGGATGACAGTTAATCTTTTCATTTCATATATAACTTAAAGTGTCTTTAATGCCTCTTATTAGTGATAATTGAATGAATTGTCTGTGATTTGATCTTCATAATTTGTGATATATATATATTTCAGAACTATTTTCAGTGAGACGGCTAGTTGTTAAAGAAGAACACATGTCAATAGCAAAACTGAATTCATTGAATATATGCGTGTAAGGTTTACTGAAAACCATACACACTTGTTTATATAAAAATTGGCTGGGGGAAAAAGTGGTTGCATCAACAATTGATTGTATTTATAAGTCATTAAGCGTATTTCAATATGTTTCACAGGTGCTTTGGATACACTGAAAAAAACCAGGCCATTATGTCGAAGGCAAAGACGCAGCAACCGGCTGTGATTCACAAAGTGATTATGGTTGGGAGTGGTGGTGTTGGAAAGTCAGCTTTAACTCTACAGTTCATGTATGATGAGGTAAGATTGTGTTTTAAAAAAACTTTTTGACATGTCATATGACTCATAAAAAAATCGTATATTACAGACATCATTTAAATTTAGATACTTCTACAGCTGATGCTTTTTGAAAACATATGAAACTAGGAGATACTACTCTTATAAGCCTTTTTATTTTAATTGGTAGCCTTAATTATAGTTTGAAAGTGCTGGTCATTTATGATATATGGGACACTTTAGAATGTTTACATCCCCAAATGCTGTCCTTATAAGTGGAACAAAGTGCAACCGTTTCAAACCACTAAATCAGGTAACTGGCAGCTTGGTATTCAGTACCCTTTTTTACCTTGCTGGCAGCTAACCAACCAGCCAGTGTTGTCATTCACTCATTGTGATTGGAATCCTTTGAAGACCCTCTTCCGAATGGGATGCCTGAACCACTAGGCTATTGGAAACTGTTAAAAGACCAATACATACCCTAAGTATCATACATGAATCATCTTATAGATCTGATTAAACTTAACCCTTTCCCTCATGAATACGACAATTCTGCAGTAGACGACTTTGAACATATTTTGTCAAAAAGTAGAAAATCTCTATAATTGAATGGAAACCCTATGACTAAAAGTGGAAAACATTGTGTCAAAAGGAGAAATTGCTCATTTTGAGGCATCAGAAAGTGTCTATACGAGGGAAAGGGTTAACAGTTGAGATAAAAGGGGAAAATAATTGAAAACTATTTG
The DNA here is from genome assembly GCA_031761405.1 of Serripes groenlandicus. NCBI lineage: Eukaryota > Metazoa > Mollusca > Bivalvia > Cardiida > Cardiidae > Serripes > Serripes groenlandicus. Next base: position 173,479 of record JASEVX010000015.1, read on the forward strand.
TAAATAGACAATGCAATTTCAGTAGCCCGACAATAGCCCCTCTGGACATTATCCCCTTCATTTAAAACTGCATTGGCGGATATTTGCTCCTCCATATTCTTAACAGTGCAGACATTATCCCCTTCGTCATTTTGTGAATAGTGGACATTAGTCCCTTCATTGGCAGACATTATCCCCTCCATCATTTATTAATCGATGACGGACATTATCCCCTTCATCATTTATTAATCCATGATGGACATCAGCCCCTTCATTTATTAATACATGACGGACATCAGCTCCTTCATTGTTGTTAAATAAGCTGACATTTTACAAGGGGTATATTGACACATTCATTGTCAATTTTTTTAACCTAGGTGATATTGGCTAAAGGTGCTCATGTTGGCCATTCGCAATTTGCATCATTGAAGAATTAACATTTTATTAAAATTCTATCTTACAGTTTGTTGAAGATTATGAACCCACGAAAGCAGATTCATACCGTAAAAAAGTTGTATTGGACGGGGAGGAAGTACAGATAGACATCCTTGATACTGCAGGACAGGAAGACTATGCAGCAATTCGGGATAATTATTTCAGAAGCGGAGAAGGATTTTTATGTGTGTTCTCAATAACAGAGCAAGAGTCATTTCAAGCCACAAGTGAATTTAGGTAGGTTATTATGTTCTGTCTATAGTGAAGGTCTGTTACCTTTTTCATGACTTTCATGAACTCTGTTTTACCTAGATGAACCATAATATGGTGTCAGGGATTTGATTTGATTGAAATTTGCTGTTCATTTATTTTGGTTGATTTTGATGGGGGCGTCGTAGAATGAGCACATTTTTCAGAAATACTCACTGTGACAGCCACAGCATTATCATGTTTATTCCACCTTTTTGGGACCAATTTCAGTTGCAAATCATGGGAATGTCATTAACATGATCCATGAGAAAAGAATCACAATCAAGCAAAGTTTTGTTGATATTTCTATCAAATTAGCCTAGTCAAAGTCGAATTCCCCCCAATTTCTGCCTCCGAGTCCAAATTTGCGCAGATCTCGGCGAAAAACCATTGTCAGCCGCCATTTTGGACTTTGCTACGTTTGAACTTTCCGGAAATGCCTTTTCAGAATAGACATGTTGTTCACTTCAATTCTGACCAATCAATATTCGAGAATAAATGAATTCAGACTGGGACTGCATAAATTAAACGGGAGAGATTCTCCTCACATGATTGCTATATGCTCTCGCGGATATTAAAAGAAGGCTTTCACTTCTTACTCGACATTATCACCCCGTGACAATAATTGCGGCTAGACATTTTCCTATGCGACATTGGCAATTATTACGCGAGAAGATCGCGGCTTCGGCAGAACACTGCATGTCATTTTAACATGTAATAGGTAAGCGTAAATATGATTTTGTTTCAAAATAAAATCTCTCCACCGAGTTACGTCATGTCTTAAAAGGATCTTAACTCGAAACCCTGATCGGTAGCTCATTCCGTCATTTTACTGACAAGCTTTTGAATGGTCAAGCTTGCTGTCATCAGATAGCTCTTGTTAATATTATGCTGCCATGTTCATGCATTCATAATTTTTTAAAGTGTATCGTAAAGCACAGAGTTTGCAAAGTCAGTTTCAGCAGCATAGAGCCAGTCCAGCTGACACATCAGTGCTATTATAAAAAAGCCAGTCTATCTGGCATATCTGTGCCATCAGCATAGAGCCAGTCCAGCTGGCACATCTGTGCTATTATATATTATAATAGAGCCAGTCTATCTGGCATATCTGTGCCATCAGCATAGAGCCAGTCCAGCTGGCACATCTCTGCTATTATAATAGAGCCAGTCTATCTGGCATATCTGTGCCATCAGCATAGAGCCAGTCCAGCTGGCACATCTGTGCTATTATAATAGAGCCAGTCTATCTGGCATATCTGTGCCATCAGCATAGTGCCAGTCCAGCTGGCGCATCTGTGCTATTATAATAAGAGTCAGTCTATCTGGCATATCTGTGTCATCATCTGTGCCATCAGCATATATCCAGTCTGGCTGGCACATCTGTGCCATCAGCATACAGCCAGTCCAGCTGGCGCATCTGTGCCATCAGCATGGAGCCAGTGCAGCTGCGTATCTATGCCATCAGCATAGATCCAGTCCAGCTTGAGCATCTGTTCCATCAGCATAGAGCCAGTCCAGCTGGAGCATCTGTGCCATTAGCATGGAGCCAGTCCAGCTGGCACATCTGTGCCATCAGCATGAAGCCAGTCCAGCTTGACTTGTGCATCTGTGTCATCAGCATGGAGCCAGTCCAGATGGAGCATCTGTGCCATCAGAATAGAGCCGGTCCAGCTAGAGCATATGTTCCATCAGCATGGAGCCAGTACAGCTGGTGCATCTGTGCCATCAGCATGGAGCCAGTCCAGCTGGTGCATTTGTGCCATCAGCATATAACCCGTCCAGCTTGCACATCTGTGCTATCAGCAAGGGGCCAGTGCAGCTGGCGCATCCATGCCATCAGCATAGATCCAGTCCAGCTTGCACATCTGTACCATCATCATCGAGCCAGTCCAGCTGGAGCATAATATTATGTGCCATTAGCATGAAGCCAGTCCAGCTGGTACATCTGTGCAATCAGCATGAAGCCAGTCCAGCTTGTGCATCTTTGTCATCAGCATGGAGCCAGTCCAGCCGGAGCATTTGTGCCATCAGAATAGAGCCAGTCAGCTAGAGCATCTGTTCCATCAGCATGGAGCCAGTCCAGCTGGTGCATCTGTGCCATCAGCATGGAGCCAGTCCAGCTGGTGCATTTGTGCCATTAGCATATAAACAGTCCAGCTGGCACATCTGTGCCATTAGCATGGAGCTAGTGCAGCTGGCGCATCCATGCCATCAGCATAGATCCAGTCCAGCTGGAGCATCTGTGCAATCAGCATACAGCCAGTCCAGCTGGAGCATCTGTGTCATCAGCATGGAGCCAGTCCAGCTGGTGCATTTGTGCCATCAGCATATAACCAGTCCAGCTGGTGCATTTGTGCCATCAGCATATAACCAGTCCAGCTGGCACATCTGTGCCATCAGCATGGAGGTAGTGCAGCTGGCGCATCCATGCCATCAGCATAGATCCAGTCCAGCTTGCACATCTGTTCCTTTAGCATACAGCCAGTCTGGCTGGCACATCTGTGCCATCAGCATACAGCCAGTCCAGCTGGATCATCTGTGCCATCAGCATACAGCCAGTCCAGCTGGATCATCTGTGTCATCAGCATAGAGCCAGTCCAGCTAGAGCATCTGTTCCATCAGCATGGAGCCAGTCGAGCTGGTGTATCAGTGCCATCAGCATGGAGCCAGTCCAGCTGGTGTATTTGTGCCATAAGCATATAACCAGTCCAGCTGGCACATCTGTGCCATCAGCATGGAGCCAGTCCAGCTGGAACTTCTGTGTCATCAGCATGGAACCAGTCTAGCTGGCACATTTATATCATCAGCATGGAGCCAGTCCAGCTGGCAAATAAATGCCATCAGCATAGAACCAGTCCAGCTAATGCATCTGTGCCATAAGCATACAGCCAGTCCAGCTGGAACATCTGTGCCATCAGCAATGGAATCAGTCCAGTTGAAGACTCTGTACCATCAACACAAAGCAGTCCAGCTAGCACATCTGTGCCATCAGCATAGAGCCGGTCCAGCTTGCACATCTGTTCCATTGGTATAGACCCAGTCTAGCTGGCACATCTGTGTCATCTGACAAGGGTCTATACTATTGGGTGCTCAACTCAACATTTTAAAAATTCAGCACAGAAAGGATTTATAAAGATACATAATGAGCAATTTCTCCTTTTGCCTAGATATTTTTTCAACTCTTTTCAATAATAAAACTTTCCATTAAAGTGATTTGCCATAATTTTGCCTAAATGATATCAAACTTAATTGTCTGCTGCAGACTTTTTGTATACTGGAAAGGGATAATCAAGTCTTGCCGTGTTTATGGTATGTCAAAGGTGTTAATATGAAGGGACCACTGACTTGCTGCGTTGAAGATTCAATTTTAACTGGAAAAAGAATGTAACAATTACTATATATCAGAAATTTAAAAAAAAAATAACTTCATATGTGAATCAAAGCGCCAATGGCACTGTAGTGGCGATCGTATGGAAAATCCTGCAAAGTAACAAGCAGTATATCGGTGTAGGGCTTGCGATGACTCTGGTGCGGGTATATTTGAGAATGTATCACCCCTGCAGTAGAATAATGTTAGTTTGCCAGAATGTTGTCTTGGTGATTATTTAGTTACGTTCTGAAATGGGTCATGATGTGTTCAAAATTAGGCCATTCCAAAGTTATGAAAAATCTAGTTGGTATTCGATAGACTACCGTTTTAGCTCATTAGAATGGCTATTTGTAATCTAAATTGTTCGGGTAATCACATGTTTATCACCAGGTCGCTAGGCCATATTAAAATAAAATATATTTTAGAAATGACTAAATTATCAAGAAAGGAGAGAAAACAGTATCCATTAGTTTGGTATTTGTTTCAATGATGTCCGATATTAAACAGGTTTGTTCAATTTAGTCCCTTCACATTGCATGATTGAGGGTTGTCAGAGACATATAAAGACAATGTATTTCTATGTCTCTGAGGTTGTTAAACTGCTTCGAATAATGGGAGTGCAAAAACAAACACAAAACATGCTCCAAAAGCACAATTTCACTATTTGCCAAACTGTTCAATTTATAAAAATATAGGCATATATTATAATGCTCGATCTCCAAACTAAATTAGGCTACACTGTCAGCATTGATTGCTAATTGACTCTAGAACGTGCAGACGTGTATACATAACGTGTGTACACACTGACATCGTGTGTCCTTTAAACCTTTGTAAACCAGTCTTATCATCTAGACGCTTTCATATATTTAAACAAATACAAAATAAAGCGTTTATAATATTGAGATTTACAAGCTCTTCTGGTTTTTGGTCTCGCGAGTTATTTATAGAACCTTTTGGAATTTCCAGATTTGAGTATCATCAGAGTTGCCGTTATTTGCAAGGCAGAACGCGCAATGATATTTATTATCTGCCAAATCATGACGAAGATAATATTTACATATTTTAACTCTATGTAGATAATGTCTCGATAAATATTAGTAACAATCCGGTACCAAAGTAGCACTGACATAATTATTATTAATCACGTCTCTGCATCAATGATGGAACTATAACGGATGTGAGTAAATTAGTTTGCAGTAAGGTAAAAAAATATCAACCGATTGTTCAAAACCGACTATATAAATATTTTTCGTTGTTGTTGTTTCTGTTAGCATTGTGGCGATTGTCAAACCAATCGCCACAAAAATGGAATATTTCAGTTTATCTCCAAATTTCCAGAAGTTGTTTGATACATTTGCATCTCAAGTTGTTTGTTTTAACACTTTCCCTCATATAGACGCTTTCTGACGCATCTGCAGCAGATGTCTTTTAGAAAACATAGTGACAAAAGAAAAAATTGTCAAAACAAGCGATTTCTCCTTTTAGCACAATGTTTTCCACATTTAGTCATGGGTTATCCATTCAATTATAGAGATTCTCTATTTTTTGACAAATTATGTTCAAAGTCGTCTGCTGTAGAATTGTCGTATGAAGGAAAGGGTAAACCCCCCTTTCCATCGTACAACAAGTCAACAGCAGACCACTTAGAAAACATAGATCTAGGCTGAAATGTTGAACATCTTGAAAAATTACAGTATAATTATTGAAAAGAGTTGAAAACATAGTGCTGATTACGAGCAATTTCTCCTTTTGGAACATGTTTTCAAAAGTGTTCTGCTGTTGAAGCGTCAAAATGTGAGTATGAGGGAAAAAGGGTTAACCCTTTCCCTCATACGACAATTCTGCAGCAGACGACTTTGAACATATTTTGACAAAAAATAGAATATCTCTGTAATTAAATGGATAACCTATGACTAAAAGTAGAAAACATTGTTGCAAAAGGAGAAATTGCTCGTTTTGAGCAATTTCTTCTTTTGTAACTATGTTTTCAAAAAGCCGTCTGCTGCAGAGGCATCAGAAAGCGTCTATGTTTATGTGGTCCAGCATCCAGTTGATTGGTAATCTTGACTGTTGTGTGGAGTACTGCTGTGAGAAAGCTAGGAAACATAAGAAGGTAAACAGGCCACTGATATATGACAAAAAGATTGTTGAAATCATCCTAAATCCCAATCTCTTTTTTGGCGATGTCTGATATCATTTGCGTGTCATCAGTCAGCATCTTCTCCTCTATCCAGTGGGTCATTTGGGATGAAACTTACTTCATTTTTAGCTCACCTGAACACGAAATGCTCAAGGTGAGTAATTGTGATCGCCCTATGTCTGAATGTACGTCATGCGTCCGTCAACACCTTCTCCTCAGTAACCAGTAAGTCAATTGGGGTGAACCTGCACAGAAAGCATCCTCTCAATGACCTCACCAGAATTACTTCAAATTTTTGGGATCTATGCAGAATTATGGTTTCCATGGCAAACAAACGAAAACAACTTTAAAATTCTTCTGCTCCCAAACTGGTTGGCCAATTTCAAATATTTTTTAAAAAAATGTTCGTTGGGTTCCTTCAAGCCATGTTGATTGGTCAAAAAATATGGCAGACATGGGAAGTGTCTTTTTTGCCTATATGGCTATAGTGGAAACTTTACCGGAAGTAGATCCTTTGCTGTTACTCCAAGGCTGTTTGCAGTTCGTAACAGTATGATTGGACTTTGGCACCCTGTATCAGCCACCATGGATATAGTGATTGTCTTAAGTTTGGAGGTGTCCCAATAATGCATGGTCCTCGGGCAGGGGGGTGGGGGACATGCTTACATATAGCATTGGGTAGGGTTTTGAAGGTCGAACCAACCACTGTCCATTAAATATATGATGATCAAGATGTGCTACATGGTTTTCCTGCTCCAATGTGGAGCACAACTAGTCATAGACATAGTCAGCTTTGTCATGGTCGGTGTCTTTGTTTGATCCCCAAGGGCCCACTTGATTGTGTGGGTTCCTAAATTGGCCCTTACCCTGAGGGTATATGGATGCACAGCAATATATTTTTTGAGTTTTAAATGTGTCAATGAAGCAGGATTTGTGCATGATGGAAACCCCTTCATATTTATTATATAGCTATAGTGAAAACTTAAAAAATCTTCTTTACCAAAAGTATCTGACCATTTTTAGCTCACCTGAGCTTTGCTCAAGGTGAGTTATTGTGATCGCCTTTTGTCCGGCGTCCGTCGTGCGTCGTCCGTCGTGCGTCAACTTCTTCTCCTCAGTAACCAGTGGGTCAATTGGGATGAAACTTCACAGAAAGCATCCTCTCAATGACCTCACCAGAATTCCCTTCAAATTTTTGGGATCCATGCAAAATTCTGGTTTCCACGGCAACGAAACCGAAAAAACTTCAAAATTCTTCTTCTCCCAAATTGGTTGGCAGATTTTCAAATAATTTTGTAGAAATGTTCCTTGGATGACCCTCTATCAGATTCCTTCAAGCCGTGTTGATTGGTCGAAAAACATGGCCGCCAGGGGGGGCAGGGCTATTTTGCCTAATATGGCTATAGTGAAAACTTAAAAAATCTTCTCCTCCGAAAGTGTAAGGCCGATTTTCAAATAATTTTGTAGAAATGTTCCTTGGGTGACCCTCTATCAGATTCCTTCAAGCCATGTTGATTGGTCGAAAAACATAGCCACAAGGGGGTGGGGGGGGGGCTATTTTGCCTTATATGGCAATGGTGCAAACTTAAACAATCTTCTCCTCCAAAAGTGTCAGGCCAGGGTGGCGGGGCTATTTTGCCTTATATGGCTATAGTGCAAACTTAAAAAATCTTCTTCTCCAAAAGTGTCGGCCTGATTTTCAAATAATTTTGTAGAAATGTTCCTTGGATGACCCACTTTCAGATTCCTTCAAGCCATGTTGATTGGTCAAAAAACATGGCCGCCAGTAGGCAGGGCTATTTTGCATTATATGGCTATAGTGAAAACTTAAAAAATCTTCTCCAAAAATATCTGGCCGATTTTCAAATAATTTTGTAGAAATGTTCCTAGGGTGACCCTCTATCAGATTCCTTCAAGCCAAGTTGATTGGTCGGAAACTATGGCTGCCAGGGGGCGAGGCTTATATAGCTAAAGGGAAAAAAAAAAAAAAAAAATCAGGTGAGCGATTCAAGGGCCATCATGGCCCTCTTGTTCAAATATGTTTGTAGAAATGTTCCTTGGTTGAAAGACCCTCTACCAGATAACTTCAAGCTATATTGATAAATAAAGGAAAATAAGTTATTGTGGTTTAAGACATTATGAATCACATTATTATTTCAATGCATTACTCAGTTGAGAGATCCAGGGCCCTCTTGTTACAAGCAGGTTTATAATCAAGCTGTCTTGATAAAGAGGCAATCCGGAGCATTCCTATTGGAAAAAGGATTAAAATGCTTGTTTCTTTCTTGTCGTAACCCTTTTCACATACAACAATTCTGCAAAAGACGACTTTAAAAACAAAACACCTATGCAAAAGTGCGGGAAATCTCTATACAAAAAAGTAAGTATTTATTGATTGTATTATAATTGCAATTATGAGCCATTTTCCCTTTTTTCCACAATGTTTTCAAGATTGTCTGCATCAGATGCGTCAAAATGCGTTTGCTAGTTAGAATGGGTTAACTTGAATTCCTAACAATAATGTTTATTGTAGTTTTACTGTTTATAAACATAGCATTGTGGTTTCCATAGAAATAGAACTTCAGTTTACGCCTTGTGTATGTTGCTGCCTTGACCTTGCAAATTCTATTTCATACTGAACAACAGAATCCTCAGAATTAGTGAGGAGTTGAGGACTGTTTACCTGATATGATGTTTTAACCCTTTCCATCATATAGACGCTTTCTGACGCCTCTGCAGCAGATGGCTTTTTGAAAACATAGTGACAAAAGAAGAAATTGCACAAAACGTGCAATTTCTCCTTTTGACACAATGTTTTCCACTTTTTGTCATAGGTTATAATGGATAACCTATGTTTTGACAAAATACGTTCAAAGTTATCCATGGAGATTTTGAGGACTGTTTACCTGATATGATGTCTACAGGGTTGTCTGCTTTGTAAAACATCTGAAGAAATTAATGTTACATCAGCAAAATTGAGGATAATAAATTCTGATTCACAGTTGAAAGCATTGTAGGAAAAGATGAAATTATTTATGATGAGCAATGTCTCCTTTGCCTATACAATTTGTTTCCAAAAGTCATCTGCTGCAGATCGAAGCATCAAATTGGACTATATTGGAGGGAGGAGGGTAAATACAATGTCCGCCAAACATCTAAAGACATAATATTAATAATGAGAGCAAAATATTTTCACAAAATTGTATTTTACCCTTTCCCACATATTGCTGTTCTGCATGACGCCTTTGCAGCAGGCGACTTGTTAAAACATTGTGGCAAGAGGAGAAATTGCTCAAAAAGAGTGATTTCTCCTTTTGTCATAATGATTTTTATTTTTTTGCTGTAATTCTTTCTTCATTTATAAAGATTTTCTGTGTTTTTGCCTAGATACTTTCTAAGTTGTCTGCTGCAGATTTGTTGTATGTTCTCACTTGCATTTTTTGACATATATCTGTTTCATACAACATTTGAATTCATTGTATCAAAAGGAGAAATTGCTCAAATGAGTAATATTTCTCCTTTTGCCAGAATGATTTCAAATCTGTTCAACAAGTATCTTCATTTATAGAGATCTACCATATTTTTGTCAGAATGTTTTCAAAGTCATTTGTTGTGTTCGGGAAAAGAAAAAATTCTTTCAGTGCCGAATTTCCTAAAGTCTAGTCAATCTTCCATTTTCAAAATCAGGTCTCTCCATTTTTCAAGTTTTGTAATATCTTGATAACTATGAGGCAAATAACGCTGATTTCAGGTGAGACAGCTCGTTACGAGCTAACTCACCTCAATATGTATTGATTTAAAAGTCCTCAATGTTTCCATTGGCACTGAGAAAGTTGAGGAAAGGAGAAACTACCTATAATGACTTCAACAGTTACTGTCTCCTGCACAGCAAATCATCATGAGACAATCCTGTACTGAACATTTACTGGAACAACATCTGCTGAAAACATTAACACCAATACAACATTACATGGAAAATAACCTATAGAATATGAGTTATTGAGTTGGTAACAATGAAGGAAAAGGAGAAATGGATATTTAGCAATTTCTCTACTTTCAAGTTCAACAGTAATTTCTTAAATATCTACAGTTGTAGATAAAGTAGTATCCTCATGTTTATCAGGGAAAGTGTTAACCCTTTCCCTCATAGAGACGCTTTCTGAACTCTCTGTAGCAGACAGCTTTTTTAAAACATAGTGACAAAAGAAGAAATTGCTCAAAACGAGCAATTTCTCCTTTTGCAACAATGTTTTCCACTTTAAGTCATAGGTTATCCATTCAATTATAGAGATTTTCCATGTTTTTGACAAAATACGTTCAAAGTCGTCTGCTGCAGAATTGCTGTATGAGGGAAAGGGTTAAAGTCTACAGTTGTAGAAAAAGTAGTATCCTCATGTTTATCAGGGAAAGTGTTAACCCTTTTCCACATGTGATGACATTTGCTGCAGACACATCGAACACAATTAACCCTTTCCCTCATACGACAATTTTGCAGCAGACGACTTTGAACATATTTTGTCAAAAAATGGAAAATCTCTATTATTGAATGGATAACCTATGAAGAAAAGTGGAAAACATTGTGTCAAAAGGAGAAATTGCTCGTTTTGAGCAATTTCTTCTTTTGTCACTATGTTTTGAAAAAGCTGTCTGCAGCAGAGGCGTCAGAAATCGTCTATATGAGGGAAAGGGTTAATTAAGACAATTTAAATAAAGAAATTCTTTGCCTGCGTAATTATAATATGAAAGTTTAATTATTGAGTAGAGTTGAAAACAATGACAGTAAAAGGAAAAAAATGCTCCTTTTGTAATGAGCAATTGCCCCTTTTGCTGTCCTTTTTTGCAGATTTATCTTCTGCAGATGTGTCTGCATAGATTGAAGGGGTTAATTCATGAATAAATCATAACATGGATATATACATGCAGAGAAGTATATCTCTTCAAAAAGGGAGGAACTCAGGTAATCAAAATATTTGAGGGTAATTTTCAGAAATATCATCTCTCATTCATGATTTTGATAGATAGAAGACCAGATGAGTCATACAATTATCCCTTTTCCACTTGTAGACACTTTCTGACGCATCTGCAGCAGACTTCTTTTGTAAACATTTTGACAAAAGGAGAAATTGCTCAAAAAGAGCAATTTCACCTTTCGCCACTATTTTTTCAATTTTATTCAATTAACTTATACCAGTACATATTTTTAACAATTTGAACAAGATGTTTTCAAAGTCGTCTGCTGCATATTTTTTCCATGTTAGAAAGGGATAGAGCCATCCCTTTTAACCCTTTCCCACATACAACAAATCTGCAGCAGACAACTGAATGGATAACCAGTGAGTATGACTATAAGTGGAAAACATTGTGGCAAAAGGAGAAATTACCGTTTCCCTTATACGGCAATTCTGCAGCAGACGACTTTGAACGTATTTTGTAAAAAAAATAGAAAATCTCTATAATTGAATGGATAACCTAACTAAAAGTGGAAAACATTGTGGCAAAAGGAGAAATTGCGCGTTTTGTGCAATTTCTTCTTTTGTCACTATGTTTTCAAAAAGCTGTCTGCTGCAGATGTGTCAGAAAGCATCTGTATGAGGGAAAGGGTTAACCTGATATGATATTTTAGGAGTGTTAAACATTGGAAAATTTGAAAGTTAAATTTTGATACCCTGTTGGAAATAATTGTTAGGATTTTGGAGAACTTTTGTTAACTTTTTTGTCTAACCATGGGATAAAAGAAAGGGTCTTTTAGTTTTATTTACAGTAGAGTATTTTCTTCGTCCAGACACTTTGGTTCTCCAAGAAAATTTCTGGAACGTATATATTCCAGGTAACTTTTTTTTTTAAATATGGGATGTAACGGCTATAGCCTTTCTCAAATGTTTATACGGCCCAACATTTCCACAGACAGTGTGAGGTTCCACAATTATTGTCGCATACTTGATTGTAGTTGGTAACGTAACTTTAGATAGATTTATTATGAATGATTTTGCAAATTGTCAAAATGATGGCTCAACGGTTGAAGGTTTTCCCCCATACAGCTACAATCTGCAGCAGACGACTTTGAAAAACATCTGAGCGAAAATTTGGTACATCTCTACACATGTTGATATATAATCTGAAGTAGGCACTTTGAAATTATTCTGCCAAAAGAAGTATGGGAAAACTGTATAAATGAAAGTACATTTATTGAACCGAGTTGCAAAATTATACTGTCAGTGAGACTTTCCATATTGCTGCCTAGAATGTTTTCAAAGTCATCTGCTGCAGATTTGATATATGTGAGAAAGGCAACGTGCAATTTCTTCTTTTGCCACAATGTTTTCCACTTTTTGTCATAGGTTATCGATTCAATTATGGAAATTTTCTATCTTTTGACAAAATATGTTCAAAGTCGTCTGCTGCAGAATTGCCGTATGAGGGAAAGGGTTAAACCCTGCCAATGATACAGTTCATGTAAATCACCTTTTTAGTGGCGGCATAACTTTTGGAAAGCAATGAGGGCAATATAGAAATGGTTCATTATTTAACCCTTTTCCTCATATAGACGCTTTCTGACGCTTTCTGACGCCTCTGCAGCAGAAGGCTTTTTGAAAACATAGTGACAAAAGAAGAAATTGCTCAAAACGAGCAATGAATCCTTTTGCCACAATGTTTTCCACTTTTCGTTTGGTTATCCATTCAATTATAGAGATTTTCTATCAAAATATGTTCAAAGTCGTCTGCTGCAGAATTGTCGTATGAGGGAAAGGGTTAACAAGCAATTTCTCCTTTTCCCTTAATTTTTCAGCAATGCAATTAAATAATGTTTCAATTTTTCCCTCAATATTTCAGTTATGCAATTAAATAATGTTCAAATTTTCCCTCAATATTTTCTTTTATGCAATTAATTTAATGTTCCAAATGTTCCAAACTATTTTCTTTAGATGTTTTCAAAGCAGACAACTTTGATATTATCTTAATTCTAATTCAGGGTCTGAAATTGTTTCTATATCCGATTAAAATATCGATATTTTGGCATCTGTTAAATCAGGAGAACCCGCCCCGATGTTTAACCCTTTTGCATATAAAACAGTTCTGCAACAGACAACTTTGAAAACATCTTGTCAAAAGTATAAAAGAAATGTCTGTAAATGAAAGTATAATTACTGCAAAAAGTTGATAAAATTGTGACAAAAGGAGAAATTGCTCATTATGAGCAATTTCACCTTTTGCCAAAATGTTTTCAAAAGTCATCTGCTGAAGAGACTTCAGAAAGCATCTGTATGTGGGAAAGGGTTAAAATATTTTGCATCAGTAAAATCATGTTTAATACATAATTACGCTGCTATATATATGGTAAAACTTGGATCTAGAGTCATGAAACTTTGTATACATGTGCTTTAAAACGGCTTTATAAGTGGGCAGAAAAGGGAATAATGCATATCATAAACCATCACAGTTGATTTGAAAGGCAGGGCGCACTTAAAGAAGAAAGATAGAAAATAACCTCTTTCCCACGATATTTTGAAAGTCAATAATATATGCTGCAGATATGTGGGTGGGAAAGGGTTTAATTGACACAATACCATAAAATTATATTCCTGCTACCGAGATTTCACAAGCTATTTATTCCTTGTGATGATGGACAAATGTCATAATGACAAGCGTCTAAAAGACTTTCTTCTTCCATCAATAGACTAAATTGTATATGTAAAAAAAGGTAGCCAGTTTTCCTGTTAGAATGGAATGAATGAATGTATATTGTTTTATGGCGCATTGACAGCTAAGGTCATTTAGCGCCAATTAAATTTAATTATTCATGATCCGTGGGTAAACAAACCAGTACTAGGCTAGAAAATGTGCCTTGCCCAAGGGCACTCCACCATGACCGTAGTGCCGCGACTGGGGATCGAACCCGGGACACCCGGTTTCGAAATCCCCGACGCTAACCACTCGACCACAGCGGATTCCTTTGTTAGAATGGAGTTTGCCATGTAAGTATGGAGTACAGGTGTGAGGAACCAAGGAAACGCAAACTAGGTGAACAGCCATGATATAACTATAAGATACTGATGAAAATGGCGTTAAACACCGGACAATCAATATTTTCGACCCCATTGTGAGAATAATGACACCAACAGTCATTATCTCTTGAGGATTCTGTTGACAGGATAGGCTTTTACGCTTTCCCACATACAATACATCTGCAGCAGACGATTCTAAAAAATCACCTTAACAAAAACTTAGAAAATCTGCATGTCTGAAAGTGTTATTGTTGAATACAGAGTAGACAAATTGTGGCCAAAGGAGAAGTTGGTTATCATGAGCAATTCTCCCCGTCAGCCACCAGGCCCGACTATTCTTTCAAAATGTCTGCTGCTGACTGAGTAGAGAAAGCATCTATATAACCCTTTCCCTCATATAGACGCTTTCTGACGCCTCTGCAGCAGACGGCTTTTTGAAAACATAGTAACAAAAGAAGAAATTGCACAAAACGTGCAATTTCTCCTTTTGCCACAATTTTTTTTAATCATAGGTTATCCATTCAATTATAGAGATTTTCCATCTTTTGACAAAATATGTTCAAAGTCGTCTGCTGCAGAATTGTCGTATGAGGGAAAGAGTTAAAATGAATGTTTGACAGGCAGATAAATGATAATTTACTGATCCCTTTTTGACAATCTGCAAAGGCAGGTGACACAAAAATGTAACATTAAAAAATTAATAGTAAAAACTTGACAGACTTGAAAAATGTCCTAGTATCATATCATACTTGATTTCCACTCAATATCTCAAACTTGGGATGGTTGTTCTTATTATTTGGATGAACCCCGTTGTTTTGGGGATTTCTTTGGTCAAGGTCACAGGGGCAGTAAAGGTCAAATATGTTTCTACTCAAAAACTTTATGACCCGAGTCTTCAATTTTCATAGGCAGATGGGTCTTATTGAGTAGATGATTCCTCATGTTTTTGGGACATAAAAATCTCAAATACCCTTTCATCTAAAATCTTCAAACTTCATGGGATGATAGATCTTGTTGACTTTGTCAAACTCAATATCTCATGACCTTTGACTCAGTTTTTGTGTCACTTGCGTAGCATGGTAGGCACTTAGGGATTACTTTTTTTTTTGTCCGGCGTTTGTCTGTCTGCTTGTCCATCTGTCTGTCTGTCGTCACACTTTTTCGTTACGTTTTCAAATTACTTTTTTCTACTCAAAGGATTGGATTGAAACTTCTGACAAATGTTTATATCAATCTTTGTGATGGGTTTACAAAAGGGGGATAATCCAAATATTTTTTATATCAGAGTTATTGCCCCTTTTCTGTCAAAAATTAAAATTTTCTGACAAGGCCCCGGCAGGTGACACACGTTCTCCGGGGAGCACTCCATTCTAGTTTGAGCAGATGATCCCTATTGTTGTGGTGGTCAATTATCAAGGTGATAGGGACAATAACGGTCAACTCCATTTTTTGTGGAAGACAGTGGTGCAGAGGTAGAGCGTCGGCCTCTCACATCAAAGGTCCCTGGTTCGAGTCCCGTGATGAGCGGGTCCTGACTTTGGGATTTTTCCACACAATCGGCGCGAGTACTGGTTAAGTATCCAGGAAGCAGACATCGAGCGTGATTAATATAAGCTTAAAGCTTGTTTCGCAATCGATTTAAAATAAATAAGTTTAAACTAACTCCATTTCTGCTCAAGGACCCTATGATGACCCAGTATCTTTAAGTTTCATAGGAAGATTGGTCTTATTGAGTAGATTATCCCTCATGTTTTGGGGGCTACTGTGTCAAAAGGTGAAGGTCACAGGATTGTATAGGTCAACTCTGTTTCAGCTCAATATCTCAAGAACCTTTTGACCAAAAGTCTTCAAACTTCATAGGATGATTTTAATTTACTGAGTAGATGACCCATAATGTCACATGGGCCTTTAAGGTTAAAATCTGTTTCTGCTTATTACTTCAAGTATCCTTTGTCCCAGAGTCTTCAAACATCATAGCATGATTTGACTTATTGAGTAGATGACCCTTATTGTTTTTGGGGTAACTGTCAAAGGTCAATGTAACGGGGACCAAATTTGGGTCAAATCAGTGTTCGCTAAGAACCTCAAGAACCCTCTGTCCCTTAGTCTTTAAACTTCCTAGGATGAGTGTGCTGATTGAGTATAAGATCCCTACTATTTCGCGGATTACTGGGTCAAATCCGTTTCTGCTCATAACCTCAAGAACATTTTTGTCCCAAAGTCTTCAAACTTTAAAGATGGATCGACTCCTTGAGAAGATGACCCTTTATGATTTTGGGGTCAAGAGACAAGGTCTGTGGCTGTTGAGGTCAAATTTGTTACTGCTCAATATCTCAAGAACCCTTGACTTACAGTCTGCTGAGTTGTTGTATATAGGTAACTGTAAACGAAGTTTCTGTATATTTTCAGGGAGCAAATTTTAAGAGTGAAAAACGATGACAACATTCCCTTCCTATTGGTCGGAAATAAAGCAGATTTGGTTGAAAAGCGACAAGTACCGTTGGACGAGGCTCATAATAGAGCGCAGAGCTGGAGCGTGCCTTATGTAGAAACCTCAGCTAAAACACGAGCTAATGTAGATAAGGTAAGAAAATATATATCTGTGTTAACTTTACATATTGTTTTGCTATGGACAAAGTCTGTCACTGTTTGTAACACTGTTTGTCACTGTTTGTAACAAAGTCTGTCACTGTTTGTTAAAAAGCAGCTTGTCTTTGGTGAAGTTAAGAATTAGGCCAACTAATAAAAGATAAAATAGGGCAGACATATTAAAGGAGGTAATATGAGAAGAGGTAAATTACTGGCCGTTGCATGTTTCTATGATACAGATGTCTGTTACCTCTGCATCAGGCATTTCTTTATTGAAATAACTTTTCAACTAACGAAATTGGTCTTCCAGTTTCAAGTTGCCTAGGAAATATGTTGTTTGAAGTTTTGGCGCGAGAGAACTGGCAATCTCTTTGAAACTAGAACTAACCTTTGCTCGCTTGTATATAGATTTGATTATTGCCTCATATAAGCTGTCTCAGACTGTCATTTGCTTCAGGCAATCAAATTGTCTTCTACAAATAGTTAGGTATAAAACGGGGGAAATAACCCATATTTATAAAAGAGATTGAGAATTGGATATTGTCAAGAGTTTAGATTGCACAGAACTTTGCATTGTATTGTCTGACTGCATTTTACCCCCCAAAAAAGGTATAATCAGGTTCAATTAGACAAAAGACAACCTTTAACCCTTTCCCGCATACGACAATTCTGCAGCAGACAACTTTGAACATATTTTGTCCAAAAAATTGAAAATCTCTAAGATTGAATGGATAACCTAGCTATGACTAAAAGTGGAAAACATTGTGGCAAAAGGATTCATTGCTCGTTTTGAGCACTTTCTTCTTTTGTCACTATGTGTTCAAAAAGCCGTCTGCTGCAGAGGTCCAGAAAGTGTCTATATGAAGGAAAGGATTAATGTGGTGTCGTCACTTCCAATTTACACACAGCAAAGTATTTTGTTCTGATTTTGATGAGATTGGTATACTGGCTACCATGATGTCATTGTTGAAAAAGGTGTTTAACTCGAATCAACTTATGCAGAGTCACCGTTAGCGACAAAGGCTGTCAATCTCAGGGGTTGTGAGTTTGAACCCCAGCTCAACCAACATACTTTCTGACATTTTACAAGAGCCAATCAAATTTTGAAACACCGTGGAAGTGGATTTCCTTTGATACAGCTCAATAAATTTTTTTTTCTGTTAATGTACTTTAAACACTTGCCCACATATAGACGCTTTCTGATGCCTCTGCAGCAGATGACTTTTGAAAACATTGTGACAAAAGTAGAAATTGCTCAAGACGAGCAATTTCTCGTTTTGCCACAATGTTTTCAATTTTTGTCAGTAATTATACCTTCAATTAAAGAGATTTTCTGTGGTTTTGTCTATATATTTCTAAAGTTGTCTGCTATGTGGGAATGGGTTAACATGCCATGGTTTGAAATTTACCTCATTGCTTTGTGTTTTGTTATGATCAATTTGATTGTATATGGGTTCTTTCTTGACTCTTAGTCTGAGGTGTTGGTAATAATGCAACAGAAGTTCTGATTTATATAGATGTTTAATTTAAATAGAGATCTTTCTAACAAATATTTGATTTGAGACTTTTTTTTAACTAAAGAAAGTGAAAATTTCTGGAGATAAAAATGAAACACTAGAGTCTAGGCTCTATTATTAACTATTAAACTGAAAGAATAAAGTATTCCACATTCTTTATGTCAGCTCAAACAGATTGACTGATGAATGAAGTAGTGTTTCTGATAAACTATTCATGCAAGTGAACTATTTGGAGATAGTTCATGATGCATTTCTACGATAATCTCTTTCAATATTAATTTAGGCCAGGTGGGGTTGTTTTTGTTCATGGAATTCACAGGAAAGAGAGATGAGAGATTTTTTCATTTCTAATATTTCCTTTTAGCAGAACTACTGTTGCATTGTTTAATAGTTCTCCCTTACCTTTTCGTTTTATTGTAGATATTTCATTTTAACAAGTAATGTAGATATAATAAGCTTTTGCTTCCATTAACCCTTTCCCTTTAAATACGACAATTATGCAGCAGACGACATTGGAAAACATTGTGGCAAAAGGAGAAAATGAGCAATTTTTTTTTTTTTTTGTAATTATGTTTTCAAAAAGCCGTCTGCTGCAGAGGCGTCAGCAAGCGTCTATATGAGGGAAAGGGTTAACAAGAAGTGAAAATTAACAGTGGAAGTCAACCCCGAATTGAACATAGAAGCTTTTAGTCAACTCATTTTATTTAATCCTTTCCCACATTGATTCACCTATTCTGCAGTATATGACGATCTAGGTAAACGTAAGGAAAAATCCTTATTAAAAAGAGTTGGAAACATTGTATCAACAGGAGAAATTGCTCATTATGATCATAATGAGCAATTTCTCCTTTTGCCACAATGTTTTCAAGATGACGTCGAGAGTCTCTCAGGTATGACTATGCTTACTCACATTGGCTCACCTGAGTATTCGTTGTCAGGGATACATGTATATACCCTTTTCCACATACAATAAATCTGCAGCAGACGACTTTGAAAACATCTAGACAAATTGAAATCAAATCTCTACAAATGAAGGTAATATTACTGAAAAAAGTTTAAAACATTGTGGCAACAGACAACTTTTGAAAACATTGTGTCAAAAGGAGACATTACTCAAAACAACCTATTTCTCCTTTGGCCACATTGTTTTCAACATTTTTTTCAGTAATTATACCTTCTATATAGACATTTTGCACGGTTTTTACTTAATATGTTAACAGACGACTGATGCAGATTTGTTGTATGTGGGAAAGGGTTATTTAAGTCCCGAAACGACTGATGCAGCTTCCATATTATAAAACTGAAATAATAAAGATTGCAATCGTAGTATTTTCTCGAAAGTTACTCTTCCGGCTTTTCTTTAAACTATGCAAACAAACAGACTGAATCCACAGACTTGTCAGAGACTCAACTTTTCATAGATGCAGCAAGACTTCCTTTTAGCTTGTCTGTTTTGGGGTCTGACATTGTCTTCGTCGTCACAAAACTTTAACTTTATCTCATAACTCAAAAAAAATTCAACATTTTCAAATATAACTTAATCCACATGATTTTTTGTGTTCTTAGGAAAAATAAGCATTTCTATACCATTCACATAACTCTGGCTTTAATAATCATTCAGTAATGGCCCTTTTTCGACTGAGAGAAAACCAGACGAGCATTGGCACTCCGCGGCGCTCTTGTTTGTCTTTTTGCTTTACTTGACTCAATACTAATTGTTGTAACTGTTCCCAATCATACTAATTGTTTGCTTTCTTATTTCTTATATTAAACAATTTATATGAAAGGTATGTATATATGGGTTTTTGACAAATAATAAACTAATAATTCATTGGATTCTTCAATTTCATGAAGATGAATTATTATATCTGAAAGGTAAAATTTATGTCCTTTTTAGCTCAACTTTTCGAAGAAAAGGCCATTTATCCTACTCGCCTCATCGTCTGCATTGGTGTCATACCTTGGTTAAGTTTTTTGTACCACCTCACTTTTTTTCAAAACTATTTAGAGATATTGCTTCATGCACTATTGTGATGGAAGTATACTTTTTGAATACATGTAAAAACTTTGTGGCAAAAAGGTAAATTTCTCTTTATTAGCAATTTTTAGCTCTACTGGCCAAAGGCCAGAAGGGCTTATGTCGTGGCGATTTGTCCGTCGTCCGTGCGTGCGTCCGTCCGTAAACAATTTCTTGTTAACACGATACAGTCTTCATACAGTAGTTAGATATCCATGAGAGCTCGGTTCCTTTCGAAAACCAGCCAGATCCGCCCATGCATGACTGGATTATGGCCCTTGAAATGGTCAAAATTGCTATAAAAGAGCTTGTTAACACGATACAGTCTTCACTTTTGATTGTATCTCAACCAAACTTATACAGTAGTTAGATATACATGAGAGCTCGGTTCCTTTCGAAAACCAGCCACAGATCCGCCCATGCATGACTGGATTATGGCCCTTGAAATGGTCAAAATTGCTATAAAAGAGCTTGTTAACACGATACAGTCTTCACTTTTGATTGTATCTCAACCAAACTTATACAGTAGTTAGATATCCATGAGAGTTTGGTTCATTTCTAGGCCAGATCTACCCATGCATGGCTGGACTATGGCCCTTGAAATTGTCAAAATTGCTATAATACAGCTTGTGAACACAATAGAGCTTCCATTTACTATCTGATCTTCACCAAACTTAGATGGTATTTGAATATTGATGACATATTGGTTCCTTTTGCAACAAGCCAGATCAATGCCAGTAGAGCATAGGCCCTCATGGGCCTCTTGGTTTTTTTTGCCACAATGTTTTTTAAAGTCAAAATGCGCCTTTAGGTGAGAATGGGATAACAAAAATACTGGTTATTGTAGAGAGCCATTCATATCTATAATTATATACATTGCATGGTAATGCATATTTTGGTCAAAAACCCTTATACAGGTACCCATTGAATTACCTTTATTGTTTATTTGTTTCATTTAACACACTTTCTAACCCTTTGTTTTGCATGTTTTATTGTTATTTCAGGCATTCTATGATTTATTGCGCAACATGTCGGCATCAAAACTTGCCAACAAGCGCAGCACGATAACCCGCAAAACGAGCAAAAGTGCTATCAAAATTGAAAGAATTCCTTCGACAGACAGAAGTGATAAAAAGGACAGCTGTTGTGTCATGCTATAGTTTTAAAATGATCAAATAATCTTTATAGAGACATAAAAATACTCAAGACTTTTTCGTCCCAAATTAAATTCATGAACATTTATTATACATGGCTGAAAGTCTCGTTTTGAATTTCTTGAACTCACTTTAATATTAAGGTGATGCAGTTAATTATCTTTAGATACATAAAACAGACTTCCATAATTGAAACAACATAATCATTTACCTTATATGATATTTAAGTAGAAACTGTTGTCTGTCTAAAAGTCTGTTGAAAGAACATTATAAGACATGGAGACACCTGTCATTTTCAACAATTACTCTCAAGGTGAGCTATTGTGATCTCCTTTTGTCAGTCGTCCATGGGGCAGGGTTTGTTTTCCTTATGGTATATATATTATAAAAAGTAAAAAGTATCAATTTCTTTTGTCCGAAAATAAGTACTGGCCTGATTTGAAAATAATTTAGCACACATGTTCCTTTGGTGAGCCTCTATCAAGTTGGTTCAAATAATTACAATCTGTTGAAAACATGGCCACCGGGGGAGGCAGGATAATTATTTTTTACTTATATGATATAAATATATCAACTAAAAACTTTAAAAATGTTTTTGTCCGAAAGTACTGGCCTGGTTTTCATAAATAATTTGGCACAAATGTTCCCTCGTGTGATCGACCCTCTACGAAGTTTATTCAATTTGTTGTGATCCTATGGAAAACATGAGAATTTATGTCTAAATGTAACTATTGATCTCTAATAATTATTCGTAATAGCACATTTTCAGGTGAGCGATCCTGAGGGACTCGATCATGGACCTCTTGTTTCAAATTCTTAAATTCTTTTCAAATGTCACGTCTGTTTAAGGTTAAAGGATTACAATTTAAACACACATAATCATTTTTATATACTTTACTCATTAAAAGACTGAAATATTAGACACCATTCTAAGGTATTGATTTTTATAAAAAAGACTAAGACATTAATTTCACATCAAACACAAAACTGTTCATCATCATGAATCTTATGATTTTCCAATGACATATAATTGATTTGCGTTAATTGCATACAAATCTTTTTTGAATAAATTATGAATTATCTCCGAGGTTGCATAATATAATCTGGCATGTATTGAATTTAAAGTGCAGATGGACATAAAAGGAAAGATATTAATCTCTTAAACCCTTTCGCACATACCTGAACCTGAAAAATCTCCATAAAAGATATCTTAATTGTTAAATAAAGTTAAAAACATAATTGTGGCCAAAGGTGAAATTGCTCATCATGAGCAATTTCACCTTTGGCCACAATAATTTCAAAAGTCAAAATGATTTGGATTTCTTAGGAAAAAAATTGTGGCAAAAGGAGAAATTGCTCATAATGAACAATTTCTGCTTTTGCCACAATGTTTTGATCTCTATTCAATAATAAAACCTTAGTTTATAGAGAATTTACATAATATTGCCCAATTATTTCCTAAGTTCAGCTGTTGTAGATTTGTTGTACGTTGGAAAGGGTTAAGTCAATATATAAGTGAATATACTGTGTCACATACCGTATTAGCTGCTTTCTGTCGTTCTGACTGTAAAAAACCTTACAAATTATTATGCAGTGCAGTCATTTTAACCCTTTGACTGCTAGAAGCCATTTCGTGACGCCTGTGACACCAGTTATAGAGCCACAGGGCATCCTAAATTGCAGTAATTAAACTTTAGTAAAAGAGTTTCTATATAGTTTTTCTTTATTTGTTTCAAAATTGATCATCATCATCCGTGACAAATTAGGGTAACCTGAGGGTCTTTGAAATTTCAAGGAAATAATTCATCTGATGTCCTGATTTCCAAGCTGTTCAATAGAACAAAATTATAGTTACACTGATCACTGACTGCATTAATTATCTTTCCTTTTCAGGACCTACCCATTGTTATAATTTTTAACATTTTGTGTACCAAAAAGAATAATAAAAAATATTTACTTTCATTCCTACTGACAGTAGTAACTGTGCTTACATTGAAGCTTCTTTCCCCATTCTATTGAAGTCAATAATAAAAAGGAAGTTAAACATACACAATTGAAAACCAGTATGAACATTCATTAATTAAGACGCCTTATATAACCTGAAAGAACATTACATCATCCAGCTGTGAGGGAAACCTAACCTAAGATCAGTCTGCACATTTATAATGTTCAGTCTAATCCTGGTCTGCAATGTTTGCTTCTCAATTGATATAGTTTTAGCATTATAATAAACTTCAGCAATAATCATGCAAGATCTTCATAAACATTTAAGAATGATGATACCATGCAGTTGTAAAAGGACAGCAGGATAAACAGATAAAGTTCTCAGAGCATGGTTTTTTCAGTTAGAAAAATAATGGATTTGAAATATTTGCAATGAATGGCTTCAGAAATTTATAAATACTTAAATACCACATGTTTAACCCTTTCCCTCATATAGACGCTTTCTGACGCCTCTACAGCAGACGGCTTTTTGAAAACATAGTGACAAAAGAAGAAATTGCACAAAACGTGCAATTTCTCCATTTGCCACAATGTTTTCCAGATGTTGTCATAGGTTATCCATTCAATTATGGAGATTTTCTATGTTTTGACAAAATACGTTCAAAGTCGTCTGCTGCAGAATTGTCGTATTAGGGAAAGGGTTAAAGAATTTTTTTTGTGAATTCATATAATTCAGGTTTGT
This sequence comes from Serripes groenlandicus, assembly GCA_031761405.1. Taxonomy (NCBI): domain Eukaryota; kingdom Metazoa; phylum Mollusca; class Bivalvia; order Cardiida; family Cardiidae; genus Serripes; species Serripes groenlandicus. Next base: position 197,618 of record JASEVX010000015.1, read on the forward strand.
TATCAATTGAGAGAGTTTACATATTTTTTTAAAATCAGCTGTTGCAGATTTGTTATATATGTGAGAAGGTGTTTGATAACAGATTCCAACACTTCTTCACCTGTACACAGCAGACAGTAAAGATGGTAGTAATGGCTGCCTTCGTTGGCGCTCAGGATTGTGGGGTTAGTAGCATTAGGACTGACTGGCCGGTGTCAGGATTAATGGACCTGTATTACTGGTAACTTACCCAGAAAATGCTGTGATATACTGGAAAATTATTTATTGAAAGCTTTGTTCAACATCAAATAATCAATCTACCTGTAGGCTGTATCTGATTGTATTATGTGAGTCAGGCTGCAGGAAATCTCGCCTTCAGGACTTCACTGACTAGTAAAAGTCGAATGGTTACAGGGTCTGCCTTGAAAACATGTTTTGATCCCCAGATGCGCCATATCAAGACTTAACCCTTTCCCTCATATGACAATTCTGCAGCAGACGACTTTGAACATATTTTGTCAAATAATGGAAAATCTCTATATAAATTGAATGGATAACCTATGACTAAAAGTGGAAATCATTGTGACAAAAGGAGAAATTGCATGTTTTGTGCAATTTCTTCTTTTGTCACTATGTTTTCAATAAGCCGTCTGCAGCAGAGGCGTCTATGAGGGAAAGGGTTAAAAAATAGTGAAAGTGGCTTTCCCTCATTTGTACTCAGGATTACCAGGAAACACTGTGATATGAATGAAATACTGTTGAAAGTGGCATAAAACACCAGCCAAAGATCTGAATGTCACACACATGCTCACTAGCTTTGTCTCTTGTAAAGGTTCGCATTTCACAGAACTAGGTCATAGGTCAAGGTCACAGTGACTATTATACGTCTGTACGAAACAATGTCATAGCTCGAGCGACTTTATTTCTTATTTAATTGTTATGAAACTTAATACATATGTTCACAAACATCGCCTCTTGTGCAATTTTGCATTTCACCAAACTGTCTTTAAGGTCAAGGTCACACTGACTATATAATGTGTTGATCGCTCTAGCACTTTCAGCTGTCGATAAATTTCCTTCATATTAAACCCATTCACAAGTTCAGTCTCAAGAGAGTCACCTTGTAGGGGTTTACGTTTTACCAAGCTAGGTCGAAGGTCAAGGTCACAGTGACTATAATACATCTGTATAAAATGACTTCATTGCTTTATCATTTTCATTTAGGGACAGAGTTCCTTCATACTTCATACACTGGTTTATTGTCAAGTGAGCATGGGCATGTTCCCATTTCACTAACTAAGGTCAAGATCAGAGGGAGTATGATATATTTGTTCGAAATGACACTCTGAGATCATTTGTATCTTTGCCAATGCTCCGCAAGTGAAATTTATTAATTGACTGCTTGGGGCTTTATGTCTCTTTCAACAATTTTTCAGTTATATCATGGTGTTTCCTCGGAAAGTTACCAGTACTACTGGTCTGTTTATCCTGACACCAACCAGTCTGTCGTTATGCTAACCCAGCAACCCTGAGCGCCAAGGAGGGCAGACAGTACTCCCATTTTTTTTGTCTTTGGTATGAACCAGCCGGGGATCGAACCTGCAAGCTCCAGCAGCTGAGGCAGACGCTCTACCACTACACAACCGAGGCGGTTCGGCAAGTTAGAAAGCGTTTTGGCAAAGAAACATAGTCCAGTTCTGCTATTTAATAAGGAAAGGACCAGGAAGTAATGATCTATTTTGGTACAGATTCTGAACCCTTTCCCACATACATCAAGTCCATAGCAGACAACTTTGAAAACGTTAAGCAAAACAAAAGACAAACCTCTATAAATGAAAGTTTAATTATTGAATAAACTGGAAAACATTGCGCTAAAAGGAGAAATTGCTCATTATGTTTTCATAAGTCGCCTGCTGCAGAGGCATCCGAATGTGTCTGTATGTGGGAAGTGGGAAAGGGTTAATCAGAAACACTGTAAATAACTGCCGGACTGCTACCTCAGAAGAATGATTATGGCCTAAAGCTGATACATTGCCATTGCCATTAATATCAAAACCTCTCAACAGTCTTCTTGTTTTGATTTGATTGATGTAAAAACATCCCTGGATAATCAGTCTAGCTCAAGAAGAACAAGCCTTTGGCCATGATTCTCAGATCTGTCTTTGTTTAGAAATGAAAAAGAGGGATTTAAGACGGGGTCCATTCCTTAGAAAGTTCAATCCTTGCTTGTGGATGTGATATTGGAGTGCCACTAAAGGCAAAGCACAGTTCCCTGCCTTGAATATTGGTTAACCACATATTATCTTGAATGAATAAGTGAATGAATGCTGTGATATAACAGAAATTATGTTGAAAATGGTGAAAAAAAAAATAATATAGAGTGTTGTTTAAGTCTTAACCCTTTCCCCCATATAGACGCTTTCTGATGCCTCTGCAGCAGACGGCTTTTTGATTGGTCAAAACGTTGTTTCTGTATGGCAGATTTATTTGAGTGGTCACACTTATACCGTGTGATCAGGAGAACGGCAAAATACTAGGTACATAACTCTGGTCTGCTTATCTTAGTTATCTTCATTTTTCCTTATTTAGTTTCAGCGATTGTCTCAATTAATTTCCATTGTATCCATTTCCAAACTTGGTTTGTAGGTAACTTATGACCTACACATTTGCAATGCACCATTACCATAACTTTAGCATGCTGCGTTTGGAGTGTGTATATTTTTGTCTTTTCATGTTCTCACTTATTATATGACTTTCGCATGAAAAACACATGCCCTTGTTTCGTTAATGAGTGTTTCCCAAGCGTTGTACTTTGTCCAGAGCGACTGTCTTTGTGTTCATCCATCCGTCCGTCTGTCCGTTACGGTTTGCATTAATGGGTCAGAACTTTGTTTCTGTTTCGCGGATCCATTTCAAAGTCGTCACACGTATACATTGGGATTAAGAGATCGATACAATATTTTGAACACAAATTTTTTAGGTGTAAAACTCATTTTCCATTTCTTCGGTTATTGTCTCAATAGATGTCCAATGTATCAATGTATCAATTTAAGACTTGTTGTATAGGAAACTCAGAGCTACAGATGTGCAGTGCAAAAGAAACATAACTCTAGCATGCTTTCGATTGTCTTTCATTTATCAGCATGATTACAATATACATTGTGAATCTTTAGTGATTTCTGAACTGGAATATTTTAATTAAGGGTCGCTGCTCTGTTTTTTGTCAATCTTTTTATTTTGTTTATACAAGAAAAGGGTGAAACTTTGATAAATTAGGTATTTGTATTGTATAGGCAGGCAATATGTGTGCTTCGCACATTTTTGGTTTGGTTTGTTTAAAGGTCATTGTTTCAACAATGTTTGTCTATATTATCTATGCCATATATTTTCAACTTACATATGCCCCTATACCACCAGCGCTTTCAGCGCTTTGATTTTATGTGGACTGACCTCTGACCTTCAGTGGAATCCTGTGGGGGTTTGGTTTTACTGCCCAATATTTACCCTTTCTGACATGCAGTCTCATTTCAGCACATCAGCAGAAGAGGATGTTTGAAAACATTGCTCGTATTTATACTGAGTTGTAAATTGTAATTATTCATAAATCACTCATGGTAAAAAAATAACAGTTATTTTACTTTCATTGTAAGAGATAATATTCAATATATTTGCCTAAATGTTTGCAAAGGTGTGTAATGTAGATTTGTTGTAAGTCAGAAAGAGTTAACCCTTTCCCTCATACAACAATTCTGCGTCAAAAGATAGAAAATCTCTATAATTGAATGGATAACCTATGACGAAAAGTGGAAAACATTGTTGCAAAAGGAGAAATTGCTCATTTTGAGCAATTTCTTGTTTTGTCACTATGTTTTCAAAAAGCTGTCTGCTGCAGAGGCGTCAGAAAGCGTCTATATGAGGGAAAGGGTTAATAGGTGTATATGTTTGGATTAGTGTTGCCTGTATATTAAACGTCTGAGAGGCAGGAATTCCAAATTGATACAATTGGTCAAGGAGAACCGATCAATTATAAGTGGCTTGAGCATCATATATTAACAGTTAGCTATACTCTGGACACACAAGAATGGCCGATCTAAATATATATTTTAATGTAAACATAAGCCAGATATAATAAGCCTATTGGGAAATGAAAAGGTATTTTAAAACACACATAATTCAAAAAGATCCTATTATATGAAAGTACAGTAAAAATAAAAAATCTCAGCAATCCTATAATATATAAAACATAATAAGCGTGCATGAGTCTCTCCAGCCACCACAATAGTAATTCGGAAATCTATACTTAAATTATTATTATAATGGTGCTTTTAAAAAACACACACAATAAAGCGCGGATGTTCAAGTTTGATATCATGAGACATTACAATGACAAATGGTAAGAAGACTATTTCTGATCACCTTATCACACCCAAAATAGAAAATCCTTGTTACCAGAACAAAATGCCTTGTTTTATATAATCTTTGAAATCTTTAATGTCCTTGAACTTGCATTTTACCAATAAACCAGTCCCATTGTTTAGAAAACATATCAGAAAGACATATATATATATATACATGTAGATAATTTCCTTGAAATTTATTGTCCTTAGTTGTGCATTGAGACATGTATAATTCACATAGAAAATCCCTTTCTAAACCCTTTCTACATACGACACTTTTTGAAAACATTGCTGGAAAAATGCTCATTGTTTGGGCAATTTGTCTTTTTGCCTCGATGCTTTCAAAGTTGTCTGTTTCAATTTTTTATTTGTGAGAAAGGGTTAAGAAATTTGACAAATTCTTATTCATCTTGAAGCCCATAATTATCATACACCCTTGCCTTGCATCATAATCTGCAGGCGGAAGAAAATTCCTTGTAACCTGAATTACATGGACATTGTATACCTTGAACTTTTGTATGATCTTGCCTTGCACTTTACCCTAATTAAAGAGCCCCTTTCACCCGTTCCCACCCACAGACACATTTTGATGTATTTTTAAGACAATGACTTTTGCAAACATTGTGAACAAATTATGAAGTGGCTCATAATGAGCCATTTATCCTTTTGTCACAATGTTTTCACCTCTATTCAATAATTTTACTTTAATTTTCATAGATTGTCAATGTATTTGCCTCGATGTTTTCAAAGTCGTCTGCTGCTTATTTGTTGTATGAAGGTAAGGAAAGCCTTTCCGTAATAGGCTTTAAACAATGAGAAAAACGTGCATCCTTGACCTGAATTTTACAACCTTATACATTGTATTTATAACACTAATTAAAAGGACCCATTATGCAAATACAAGTGTTTGAACCCTGAAATATGTGTGTATGTAACCTATAACCACATACAACAAATCTGCCACAGTAAACTTAGAAAATTAACATCTAGGCAAAAATATGGAGAAATGATATATATCGAAGCTACGATTATTGACTACAGTTTATAACGTAGTGGAAAATGGGGAAAATTTTACTCATTATTATGTGCCATTTCTACTCTTTCATAACTCTGATCAATAATTATATAATATATATATATAAACCTTTATTTACAGAGATTTTCTATATTTATGTTCAGATATTTTCATAGTCATCTGCTGCAATTTTATTGTATATGGGAAAGGGTTAATCCAAGCTTCCTATTTCTGCCAAAGGCAAATCCCTTTGAACATTTTTGTTAACCCTTTCCCACTTATAGACGCATTCTGATGCATTTCAGACAACTTTTGAAAACATTTTGGCAAATGATGAAATTGCTAAATTTCTCCTTTACAACAATGTTTTCAACTTTTTTCAGTAATACTACCTTGATGTAAGGTGATTTGCCATGTTTTTGCCTAGATGTTTTCAAAGTCGTCTGCTTCAAATGTGTTGTATGTGGGAAAGGGTTAGGTTTTTCCTTACTATTATTCATTTACCTGATATGATAAATGTTGAGTTCTGCTTAAACCCTTTCCCTCATATAGACGCTTTCTGACGCCTCTGCAGCAGACAGCTTTTTGAAAACATAGTGGCAAAAGAAGAAATTGCACAAAACGTGCAATTTCTCCTTTTGCCACAATGTTTTCCACTTTTTGTCATAGGTTATCCATTCAATTATGGAGATTTTCTATGTTTTGACAAAATACGTTCAAAGTCGTCTGCTGCAGAATTTTCGTATGAGGGAAAGGGTAAAACCCTTTAGGGAAAGGGTAAAAAGGTAAAACCCTTTCCCACTTATAATAAATCTTTTAGGCAAAAATACAGAACATTTCTTTAATTGAAAGTATTCTTATTAAAAAGAGTATTGAACACAATAGTAACACTACAAGAGAAACTGTTCATTCAGTATAAGCCTTTTTCTCTTTTGCAATAATTGTTTTCAAAAGTCTTCTGATGCATGCCAGACAGTCAAATTGTGTCTGCTTTGAAATTGTTCTACACAACATTTGAGTGAAAACCAATGGAAAAACCATAACTTTGATCATGGTTCTGTAAACATTGTGTTAAAATGAGAAACAAGAGAAAGTTGATGCAAGGCATCAATGTCGCCGGAAAAGACTGCATTGATTTATTTATGTATTCTTGACTTTCCTTAGTCTTTTCAAACATTAGGAACGTTGAAATTAAAACATTTGCTTATAAAGTTTATATTTATACCTATACATTAGGGTATCTATAAAAAATTAACGAAATGTGTACACATTTATCTGGCTTAAATTTAATTTTGCTGTTGTTACTTATTTAAATAATAGTATTCATTCATATAATTTCAATGTTTGTCAATCTTATTCGAATCACAAGGTAAATATCCTGGTATTGCTTTAAAGGGAGGTAATTTGAAGAAAACACACAAAAGTCTTCAAAAGGAGAAATATATCAGCATTACCGTCTACAGTTTAAATTGTTCTATTGTTTGTGGATTTAAAAATGTTCTTTTTTTCTTATTTCTACATGTACAACGAAATATTGCGGCTTCTCTTTGACGCTTTGCGTCAAACATTCGTCTTGTACTTGTCTAAAATAAAATAATATCACTCGCTTTTTCATATCGAAATGCGCATGCGCGAAAATCGATGTTAAAGGTCACGAAACTACACAACAGAATAGGGTCTATATTTAGCTTAGAAACAGTTCCTACTTTAGATATTCATGGATTAACATTAATAAATGAATTCTACATAAATCAAGACATCTCTTTGAACATGAAAACAACATTTAGTAAGTTAAAATTGCTATTAAAAGGAGAATCCGAAATTGACCTCAATGATGACACATAAGAGTCTGCATTAGGGGGTGTTGGTTCACGTCTTGAAGGGACCACTTTTGTCTTCGTAAATAAGACAAAAAACTTAAATGCGAGTGAAATAAAAAAAACTGCAAACATTAAAAAATCGGAATATTTATTTCATTTTAGATGTGTCATTTATTAGTGTTCGTAAACAACCACAATTGTAATATGTTCAAATCATCTAGATTTGTTTCTTTCTAATAATAAGCCGCCCTCCCATGTGATTTCCGAAAAACTATTAAAAATAGAAGTCGCGGGCTTCTGCCCGGCGACTAATTAGTTATTTTCAGCAAATGCTCCTTTTTTCAAAAGTTTTCAAAAATTGTCTGTAACAATGTAATTATGATGTTGAATTTCCCCCTGTTTCAGGGACAGCTTTTAAGCATATCTAGATTATTTATATCCCTGAAAATTGTCGGAGTTTGTGGATTTTTCAGTGATAGTTCTCCTTTTCCTGCAGTGTTTACAATAGTGGCTTTGGAATCTGCCATAGTTTGAGTTGTTAGGGTTGTCCCGGCTCAGGGAGTATAGAGACTATGCCTCCCAGGTGAGGTCATGGTAGACGGCTCAGCACTGGTTTGTTGTCCAGGGATCCTGATCAAGCGTTTTGGCGCTGCTTATAGTAACATAACTGAAAAAATTGTAAAAAGTGTTGAGTACCAGAAGAAGGGTTTAAAACCCTAAAACTTGAATGAAATAGTTGGAAAAGATAAAGGTTATCTGTAAAAGCATGGATTATATTGCCCTACCATTGCATGTGTTGGAATGCCGGACTCTTATCAGATTGCTTCCTGTAAAAAACATTTTCACCTCTTAGTTTTTTTGTTCAGTAAGAGTTGAAAGTGAATTTAAGTATTCTAACAAAAAATATACATTTAATCCCATAGCTCATCTAGAGAAATTTCTCCTTTTGCCATAATGTTTTCTCAAGTTGGCTGCAATAAGGCATCAAGGCGCCTGTATGAAGGAAAGTGTTAAGTTAATAATGATAAGGAGGTTGGTGGAGATAATAAAAAAAAAAAGAAAAGAGGAGTTTCGACTCTTTCCCACAAAAAATAACTCTGCAGCAAATTGCTTCGCTTACACCTCTAACGCAACAACAAGGAGAATCTTTATTAATAAAGCATAATAAACCCTTTCCCTCATATAGACGCTCTCTGACGCATCTGCAGCAGACGGCTTTTTGAAAACATAATGACAAAAGAAGAAATTGCTTAAAACGATCAATTTTTCCTTTTGCCACAATGTTTTCCACTTTTAGTCATAGGTTATCCATTCAATTATAGAGATTTTACTATTTTTTAACAAAATATGTTCAAAGTTGTCTGCTGCAGAATTGTTCTATCAGGGAAAGGGTTAAGCGGTGCTTCAGGAAAACCAACCTTCAGGCTTAACTGACATCTCTGCAGCAGACGGACACCCTTTTGAAAACATTTAACAAAATCAACATTTTCTCATTATGTACAATTTCTGCTTTTGTCACAATGTTTTCAAGTCTTTTACAATAATTATACTTTCTTAAATAGAGAAATTTCATAAATTGCCTAGATGATTTCAAAGTCAACATGCTGAAGGATTTGTTGTATTATGAAAATGGATAAAACACCTCTGGGAGATGTGACCTGTCTGCGCAGATCCAAGTTAGATAATGTTTTACAGGTGTTTCTTTTATCCCTCTTAATAGTGGACTGTGTGTGCAGAGCCAGCTTAGTCTGCACAGAATGATGCGCTGGCTGATTTAAACCTACACTTGTCGTAAATGCCTAAATAAAGTTGCATTGGTTTAATGCAGAGCTCCACTCTTTTAATAAATACATTTGTCAACATTGCTTTTAATCAGCAGTTTACTTCTTTTGTCAAAATGTTTTTAAAAGTTGTCTGCAGGTGTGTTAAAACATGTCTTGCAGGTTGGAATAGTAAGAGGATAAGTGATTCATTTACTGATACCCTACTGTGCAATATGTATGAAAAAGTATAATAGATGGATGTAAAGGTATAAAAAATTGTTTGACCAAAAGTATTTATCCTTTACCAGACTAAACCCCTTCTCACATACAGACGCTTTCTGAAGCCTCTGCAGCTTGAGCGACTTTCGAAAAACATTTTTGGCAAATGAAGAAATTGCTCATAATGATACAGATGACTTTTGAAAACAATGTTTGAAGAGTCTGAAATTGCTAATGATGATCATTTTGTTTACATTCTGGCATTATTTTCAACTCTTGTTTCAGAATTGAAATGTAAATTATCACAATATTACCAAGTTTTCCTTGAGAGATTTCAAAGCAAATGAGTCTGGAAATATATTTCCGGGTACATAAATATCAAAACAGAAACATTAATTTTGTCCTAACAATGCTCTTTTTCAATTTCAGGTATTTTACGATTTAATGCGTGAGATTCGGGGACGAAAAATGAGGGCCAGTCAACAAAGTAATGGACAAAAACGTAAAAAGAAGGAACGAAGGAAGTGTACCATATTATAAACTCTTGTAATTTTTAATTGTTTGTAATTCTTATTATTAAGGCAATGTTTTTATACAATACTGCATAAATCTTAGACTGGAATCGGTCCATGCATCTATTGTATTAACCCTTTCCCTCATATAGACGCTTTCTGACACCTCTGCAGCAGACAGCTTTTTGAAAACATAGTGACAAAAGAAGAAATTGCTCAAAATGAGCAATTTCTCCTTTTGCCACAATGTTTTCCTCTATTAGTCATACGGTTATCCATTCAATTATAGAGATTTTCTATTTCTTGACAAAATGTGTTCAAAGTCCTTTTGCCTCAATGTTTTCAAAAGTCGTCTGCTGCAGAGGCATCAGAAAGCCTCTGTATTTGGGAAAGGGTTAAACGATAAAGTATAGTAAGTCATGTTCTGGTGTGAAAAAGCCAGAAGACTTAGGAAAAGCTTGCTGTTGTATAACAGTACTGACAATCTTTTGAATTCATCATTTAAGCCCTTTCCCTCATATAGACGCTTTCTGACGCCTCTGCAGCAGACGTCTTTTTGAAAACATAGTAACAAAAGAAGAAATTGCACAAAACGTGCAATTTCTACTTTTGTCACAATGTTTTCCACTTTTCGTCATAGGTTATCCATTCAATTATAGAGATTTTCCATTATTTGACAAAATATGTTCAAAGTCGTCTGCTGCAGAATTGTCGTATGAGGGAAAGGGTTAAGCCCTTTCCCACGTACAACAAACCTTCAGCAGACAAAATATAGAAAATCTTCACAAATGAAAGTATAACAAGTTGAAAACAATGTGGCAAATGGAGAAATTGCTTTTTGTGAGCAGTTTCTCTTTTTGTCACATCTTTTCAAAAGTTGTCTGCAAAATGGGTCTATATGAGGGAAAGGCTAATAATTCTTTGAAATTGTTATCTTATTTAAGGGTCCGATTCCAGTCTGCATTATAATTGTATGTAACATTTTCATTTTATTGTGAAAGTTGCAATATTAACTTTAACTTTACATTAACTCCAAGGTCTTTATTCAGGAGATTATCATTATGGGAAAAGGAGAAATTAAACATCAGTAGCAATTTCTTCTTTTTTTCCACAATGATCATCATGAACCTATTTTTTAGTCATTTTGATGAATACACATGTATATAACATTGAAGATCTGAATTGTTTTATAATGTAATCATATATGATGAAGCACAAAGGTTTTCTTCAGGAGGAGTAAACCGATCTCTACCCCACAATATAATAATGCCACATTATTTACAGAAAATCTGCACGACGACATAGAAAAAAAATCTAGGCAAAGTTATCATGGAAACTCTTTAATCCTTTCCCACCTGAAGAAGCATTTTGACACATCTGCAGCAGACTAATTTTGAAAACGTGAGAAATGGAGAAATTGCTAAAAAAGAGCAATTTCTCCTTTTGCCACTACTTTTTCAACTTTTTTCAGTATTTATAATTAAACCTACAATTATAGAGATTTTCCGTATTTTTGAGTGGACATTTTCAAAGTCGTCTGCTGCAGATTTGGCATATGTGGGAAAGGGTTAAATGGGCAAGTCAGATTATTGAAAAGAGTTGAATTAGTTGAGGAGTCCTCTGCTGTGGAGGTGTCAGAAATCATCTGTATGTGGTAAAAGGTTAACCCTTTCCCTCATATAGATGCTTTCTGATTCCTTCTGCAGCAGACAGCTTTTTGAGAAACATGTCGACAAAAGAAGAAATTGCTCAAAACGAGCAATTTCTCCTTTTGTCACCATGATTTCAACTCTATTCAATGATTGTACTTTCATTTTAAGGGAGTCTCCATTTTTGTCTGGTATGTTTTCAAAGTCATCTGCTGCAGATTTGTCGTATGTAGGAGTTAAACCCTCTGTTGTGGTTACCCATTTCAGCAATTCTTTTTGAGTACCCACAACATAATTATGGTTTGGAGATCAAATAAAGAGTTAGGAATTTGAAAGTTTCCCCCTTTTGTTAGGCATGTACTAATCTTATGATATATACTGTCATGGATCTTATATAACTCAAGAAAGGATATTTTTTCAAGAGTTTGATCAGATGATAATAAATTGCTCTTGTTTTTGTCCCGTCACCAGACATGCTGTCATGCTGTGAGTAGGTAAAAGTAATGAGCATTTTTCTCCCTTTGCCACAATGTTTTCAAATATTATTAACCCTTTCCCTCATACGACAATTCTGCAGCAAACGGCTTTGAACGTATTTTGTAAAAACATAGAAAATCTCCATAATTGAATGGATAACCTATGACAAAAAGTGGAAAACATTGTGTCAAAAGGAGAAATTGCACGTTTTGTGCAATTTCTTCTTTTGTCACTATGTTTTCAAAAAGCCGTCTGCTGCAGAGGCGTCGGAAAGCGTCTATATGAGGGAAAGGGTTAATAATTACACTTGCGTTTAGTGAGGTTTTCCATATTATTTCCTAGATATTTCAAAATGCATCTTCTGTAGATTTGTTGTTTGTGGGAAAGGGTTAAAAGGAAACCAACTCATTCATTAGACCCTTTCCCAAAGCCTGTGAGGTAAAGGAATAATTTGATTTGTTTCACAATAATTCTTATAGGTTAAGTAGTAAGTTTTGACCATTTATTAACAAAAACCATTTAAACTGCTTGTAGCTTGCTTTAGTACTGTGAAAATGTGATGATCACTTGCTTTCTGAGGTTTTTAATTCTTTTTTCAACATAAAGACATATTCTGATGCCTCTGCAGCAGACAACGTTTGTAAACTTTGTGACAAGAGGTGAAATTTGATAATTTTCATTTATTGAGTTTCCATATTTTCAAAGTGGTCTCCTGCAGATTTGTTGTACTTAGGAAACAGTTTAGAAACCACCCTCTTGTGCTCTTAAATTGAGTATATATCTTGAAATGTCATGAACAATAAATGAACTGAAAGAATCACAAATTCTGTTCTAGATTTAAAAATTCAAGAACTCTTAAAAAAAAATCTACAGCAGACAACTTTGAAAACATTTATGTAAAAATTAAAAAAATCTCTGAATCAAAGTATAAATATTGAAAACATTGTGGCAAATTGAGAAATTCCTCATTATGAGCAGTTAATACTTTTGCCATAATGTTTTCAAAAGTCCTCTACAGCAGAGGTGTCAGAAAGCGTCTATGTGGGAAAGGGTTATGTTTCATGAGACCAGCTTTATGTTTTTTATGTACATATAATATGTTAAAACGCATAATTTCTGTTTCACTCAAGAGGAATTTCCTGTAGAAGTGAAGCAGCTGATAATTTGTATGCCCCTGGAATTAAAATCAGATAAGAAATAGTGTTTGTCTTGTCTGTCAATCTCATTTAAAAAAGACTGTAACTTCACTGCAGTAGCAAGCGCTCAAATAGCTCTGACCTCTGCCTCGGATTGAAGTTTGCGTCGGCCAATCAGTTTGTCACCTACAAAATTGTTAGGTTTAATAATGGGGGGATAATTCATATCAATGAACGAGCCAGAGATTATCGGTAGTTCAGATTAAATCAATATTTAAATAGGGTTATGGGGTTTATTTGAGAGAACCTTTTATGCCGTGTTGTCGGTTCCAATATATGTACAGGGAAGTACTAGTATTTTGATCTAATTTCAATGAGATTGACATAAGTATACCTCAACCCTTTCATGCATATATACACCTCTGCAGCCGATGGCTTTTTGAAAACATAGTGACTAAAGAAGAAATTTTTCAAAACGAGCAATTTCTCCTTTTGCCGCAATGTTTTCCACTTTTAGTCATAGGTTATCCATTCAATTATAAAGATTTCCAATTTTTTGACAAAATATTTTCAAAGTCGTCTGCTGCAGAATTGTCGTATGAGGGAAAGGGTTGATCGGTAGGCGATACACTCTGTGTTACATTTTGTTTGACCAATAAGAGGTTAAATGTGAGTCATTTTCGAAGGTAAAAAAAAAGAAAGGTGCATTTTCAAAATAGAAAACATTCTGTACTATACAGAAGGGAGACAACCCTGCCAGATGTATTACATTTTCAATTCTGAATTCCTTCCCTTTGCATCACAACTTGCTGTAAGTTCAAAGTCAATCTCATTCAAACCATAAACTTCGCTTGCTCGTATATAGATCTAACAAACTGCCCCATACAGGTCGGATCAGATTGACCTTTGCATCAGTGTTGCTTACAAAATCATTATTCTGTATATAAAACGGGCAAAATTATGAACCAACATAAATAAATGAGATAGAGAAGCTGTGTGCTTATAACCCTTTCCCTCATACGACAATTCTGCAGCAGACGACTTTGAACGTAATTTGTCAAAACATAGAAAATCTACATAATTTAATGGATAACCTATGACTAAAAGTGGAAAACATTGTGGCAAAAGGAGAAATTGCACGTTTTGTGCAATTTCTTCTTTTGTCACTGTTTTCAAAAAGTCGTCTGCTGCAGAGGTGTATATATGCAGGAAAGGGTTAAAGCACTTGAGTGTTGGTTGTATTGTGCGATCATTCACTGGCCAACCTAAATGAGCACATGTTCTTTGAGTATTTAAGTGTATAGGGTCAATTTACGACAACCTGTTATGAGGTGTTGTCAGATCCAATATACTGTACAGGGAAGTATTTCATTTTAATGAGATTGATATCAAAATATAAATTTTCTTCTCTAAAAGTTGAAATTTGATTTATCTTAAGTTATTTCCACCTGGATTATTCTAAAATGACTGTCTACCAAAATGGTTAAAACAAAATTCATAGACCCCGAAACATGGCCACCTGAGATTTGTAATAAATTGGGAGTTTGAAGTGCTCAAGGTGAGTAAATGTGATCACCCTAAGTCCGTCATGCGGCGTCCGTGTGTCAATTTTTCTCCTCTGTAACCAGTGGGTCAATTTGGATGAAACTTCACAGCAAGCATCCTCTCAAAGTCTTCACCAAAATTACTTCAAATGTGTTGCATCCATACAGAATTCTGGCCTTCATGGCAATAGAAAGAACAAATAAACAAAAATTCTCCTCCCATTTTCAAATATTTTATATGAAATGATCCAATGTCTTTTAAGTCATGTTGATTGGTATATAAAACATGACCACCAGGGGGTGGGGCTGTTTTGCTTTAATATATGGCTGTAGTGAAAACTTTTAAAATCTTCTCCTCCTAAAGTATTTAGCCGATTTGCAAATAATTTTGTAGAAATGTTCATTGGGTGATGTTCTGAAAACATCAAGCCATGTTGATTGGTCGAAAAAAATAAAATGAGTTATTGTGATTGACATGACAAATCACATTGCATCACTGAGGTGAGCGATCCAGGGCCATCATGTCCCACTTGTGTAGAAACAAGTGCTATCTGCTCCTTTTCCTATTATATCTCTGATATTTGAAGTAGCCTGCAACTACGGCAGCAATTTGTAGACATACTCTTATGTGCTGTTTACCTTTTTATTCCCTCACTTTGTTAGAGACATCAGGGGCATTTAGATTTACATTTGTTCTCCCGACTTAGATTTTTCACATAAAAACCAATTTGGAAACATCTAGGAAAAAATATGGAACATAATATATATCTCAATAATTGAAAGTTTTATTATCAAGATGAGCTTTCCATTGTTGCACAAGGTGAAATTGCTTATGATTTACCAATTTCTCATACTGTCACGATGTTTACAAAACGTGTCGGCCGCAAATAGGTAATTGGGAAATGTGTAATGTTTAGTTATATATGACAGGTTTGGAGGTGATATGCATTCAGTATTACCATATACAATAGTCAATCAGGGTCTACATACGTAGGGACGGTCATCCAAGTCATATTAACACACTTTTAGATGACATTGTAATAAAATCACATTATGTAACGAACCGTATATACACAACATAGACCATTAGTCCATGTATAATTTTAACTCTTTCCCACATACAACAAATCTGCAGCAGACGACTTTGAAAACATCTATGCAAAGATGTAGAAACTCTATAAATGAAGGTGTATAACAACCATTGAAATGAGTTTAAAATATAGCGACAAAAGTAGAAGTCGCTCATTACTAGCAGTATCTCCGTTTGTTGCAATGTTTTAGAAGTTGTTTACTGCGGATGTGTGGACGGGTCAACTGCATTTAGTACCATACTTGAGCCGTCCCGCAAGAAAACCAACATAATGGCCACTGCGTAATGTATCGACCCAGAGCAGTCCGCGCAGACTGATCCGGGCCCACACATTTCGTCTCAGGAGGATAGATGTATAGATTAATGATTCCTGAAACAGAAAATCCACAGGAGGCGAGAGGTGTCAATCCGGGTAAGCCTGCGCGGCATGTTTAGGCTGATCCGGGTCGATACTTTACGCCGAGTCCACACTGTTGGTTTTCTCGCGGGACGGCTCATATATACAATACACTGTTTATATATCTTCTGCACATTTTATTGTTGCTGTCCGATGTTTTGTGTGATGCTGCTTCTGTAAGCTGGAATTTAAACTTGATCCTGATACAGATGATATTTGACACCGCTGCAGCAGAAGACCTTTTCACCCTTTAACACGTATCACAAATCTGCAGCAGCCGACTTTGAAAACTGATTGGCAAGCACAGGACAAATCTCCACACATGAGTGTGTATTTATTAAATAGAGTTGAAAACATTGTGGCAAAAGAAGATATTGCTCATTATGAGCAGTTCCTTTTTTCCAAAAGTCGTCTGCTTGGGGTTGGAAAGCACCTGTAAGTGAAAAGGGTTCATTGCAATTTGAGAAAAGAAAAAGATGCTCATATTTCACAATGTTTTTCAAAGTCTGTCAAGTTTTTACTATCAACTTTGTAATGTTACATTTTTGTGTCTCCTGCCTTTTGCAGATTTTCGAAAAGGGATCTGTAAATTATCATTCATCTGCCTGTCGAGGGATCAGTAAATTATTCTTCATCTGCATGTCAAACATTCATTTTAACCCTTTCCCTCATACGACAAATCTGCAGCAGACGACTTTGAATATACTTTGTCAAAAATAGAAAATCTTTATAATTGAATGGATAACCTATTTATAACTAAAAGTGGAAAACACTGTGGCAAAAGGTGAAATTGCTCGTTTGGAGCAATTTCTTCTTTTGTCACTATGTTTTCAAAAAGCCGTCTGCTGCAGAGAGGCGTCAGAAAGCGCCTATATGATCCTTTCAAAGTGGATGAGTCTAGAAATATCATTGCCTCTGTCAGACTTTAAGCCTTTCAACAGTAAGTTGCAAGTCTCCAGCTGTTATTATTCGATAGGGCCAAACACATCGAGACACTTGCTAATGAAGACTTATTCCTCCTTTTGCAACAGTACTTTCAAAAGTTGTGTGCTGCAGATTTGGCAAAATGCGTCTGCACGTGGGAAAGTGTTGTTAACACGGCAAGTATCTACAGAAAAGTTTATGCTGAATACCTCGAAAAATGAAATTACTTTTGTTTAAACATTTCAAATTCGATTAGAATTTATTTTTTAACAAAATGTGCATGACGGTCAATTTCTTCTTTTCCCATAATGTTTTGATCTCTTTGAATTTATACTTCCAGAATTGTTGTTATATGTATTACATTATTTCTTTACTTCACATTATATTAACCCTATCCCTCATATAGACGCTTGCTGACGCCTCTGCAGAAGACGGCTTTTTTAAAACATTGTGACAAAAGAAGAAATTGCACAAAACGTGCAATTTCTCCGTTTGCCACAATGTTTTCAACTTTTTGTCATAAGTTATCCATTCAATTATGGAGATTTTCTATGTTTTGACAAAATACGTTCAAAGTCGTCTGCTGCAGAATTGTCGTATGAGGGACAGGGTTAACAGACGCCTCTTTAAGTATATCATATCCGGTTAACGACGAAACGACATCTGGATATATTTTGTTTGTTTATTCATATGCAATTGTAATTTTTAGTACATGTACTTAATTAACCCTTTCCCTCATATAGACGCTTTCTGACGCCTCTGCAGCAGACGGATTTTTGAAAACATAGTGACAAAAGAAGAAATTGCACAAAACGTGCAATTTCTCCTTTTGTCACAATGTTTTCCACTTTTAGTCATAGGTTATCCATTCAATTATGGAGATTTTCTATGTTTTGACAAAATAAGTTCAAAGTCGTCTGCTGCAGAATTGTCGTATGAGGGAAAGGGTTAAGGCACTATAGTCATACTTAATATACTGGTATACTTTATTTATTCTTTCCCTCAGTCCATAAACGTTTTATAAAGAATTAATGATTCAAATTGTTATAATTTATTTGTCTAATTTATAGAATATTCGTCAAAGTTGTATACACGCAATTTCTGATTTGCTGAACAATGAGAACAATCAGAAGAAAATAAAGAAATTGGGATTGGAATTAGGAATGCCCTTCCTGCATCACATTAAACGTGCTTTTCTCCAGATTATAAATAGTTTAGTCAAAGTTTTAAAACTGTTTGACTGTTGAAATATTAAAATCATAATTCTAGGATAAAATTAGAGTAATAATTTCACATTCCAGTACAATAAAAATCTAAATATTGATCATTTAAGCTTCATTTTTACTGGGTAGACATACCCAGTAAGCAACATTTTGTACATTTTTATGACTTTCAATTGAGGGTTGTTCAACATTTACTGCCAAAATAGTTTCGAACTACTTATTTACTTATTACTTACTTTGTTGTAACTATTAGCAATATTTGCAGAAGTTTCAATATTTCAAAATTTTGATCTCCATCTGGAGTTCAGCACCTTTAAGATATGTTTGCTTGGAACGTGGGAAAGTGGATTGCCTGCGCTCCATTAAGTTATCAAACGTTTCATTTAATCTCGTTCTTTGGCATAATAACACAAAACAGCATCCAACTTTCCAGGAGTGATGCATTTTCCTGGGATGTATCCATAGCTGACGGCTCTGAACAAGAGTCAAAATCATTGACATCAGTCGGCATATTTTCTCGATGATAACATTTTATAAAACATAGCTAAAAAAGTCCTCTTGTTGCAGAAGTTATCACTTGACCCACAAACATAGCCATGGTACGAAGTCCTCATGTTGAGGTATTTATCATAACTTGGTTTATAAAACAAAGTCATGGTACTCCGGCCGCCCGAACCATCTTGTTGAACTATTATCACGACTTGGATCCCAAACGTAGCCATATTCAGCCCGTCATAACCATGTTGTAGAGTATATATCACAACTCGGCTCCCAAGATTCGCCAAAAGCCCTATTGTAAAAGTATTTATCGCGACTTGACTCGCAACCATTCGCCATGGTATTCATTTCACCAACGCCATATTGCTGAAGTATATGTATCTATAGCGACTTGGCTAAAATGCTACTCAGACCACCACAACAATCTTGTTGAAATATTAATCACGACTTGGATCACACACTTAGCAATGGTATTCAGTCCGCCACACAATCTTGTTGAAATAATTATCACGACTTTGTTCAAATCCAGGACCCGATCTCGTGACAGACGATTCAAGTGCTACACCATTGCTTCTCTGCTATATCGGAGCGAAATAGTACATTTCCTGCGCAGATACATAGATTGATTTGGAGTTACATTGGTCTCAATCGCAACACGGTTGGGTTTTACTTATTACAGCCAAGAGTGTTACGGATGCCAATTGCCTGGGAAGAATGTGGTGTGGACGAAAAAACAACAAAACAAAATCCAAGCAACAAACACAAACTGATCATGTCTTTCTTAACATCATTACAGTCGACCTTAAAGAGTAATTAAAGACGTGCCACGTGTACCATTCAATACCATCAGCAAACGATGAATGGGGACCAGCCAAGTACTTTCCGTTCAAATTGGATGATGAGTGGCAGGCATGATACCACCAAGCACCATGGTATGCGACTGCACAATTAGTACCATATGTATCATGGTCTTTGTCGTAGGTGGAAAACATCATCCCACTGTGACCGTGAAAGGAGTCCCCTGAAAATTAATTAGGCGATTTGTCTTAATGGCTCTCCGATTTAACATCTCTTCTGTTACGATTTGGTGTACAGCTATTAGGGCTAGACTTCTAGAGTTTGGTCATAATATGAAATTAGGTATAGATGGACAAGGAAGACTGTTCAGACGAACTATGCGCATGCAGAGGCTGTCGCCGAGTCCTCTATCAGCAGATGCAATAAGACTCAAAACCGTAAGACATGACACGTTAATATAAGTACATTTTCAATTCTCAAAATGGCACCATTGATGAATAAATACCTCATTTGAACTGCACTTGTGTGTTTCACATGAAGCTGCGTTTAAAATACAAACCAAACTGTTCAGAGCAACATATCTCTCAGGCAAGCAACACAATTTTCCTTTCTTCTCCCTCCATCCAGCACGACGTAAAAAACGGCAATGCGTTAGTTCTACCGGCGTTTATAGATAAGAGTTTCAAATACAAATATGTCATATATAATAACATAGATACGCGGAAAATATACCAAATTGAGAATGTTTAAAATGTCGGACATGCCCTGTCCGAGTTGTTAAAATAATTGAATGCCGTGCAATTTCTTATTTGTAAAGTTGACTTCATATAGTTTAAAACACTTTCTCCAAAAGAACCTATCCGATATTAAATACTTTGACACATGTTTTCCATAACTTAAAATACCTTTACTGCTTCAAGTAAATATAAGACTTTGCCAAGCACCGTACTTCACAAGAGTTATACATATAAATATGTGACCTCTAATGAAGTTCTGTTACATCAGGTAAGTGATAAAAGACCATCAGTGTTCTCTCCTTGTATTTCTTAATAAATGTATTTGCCATGGGAACGTTGGACCTGACATCAGTACGTACTCATCCGCCAGTTGGACATCGGTTATTTAGATGCATCATGGTGTAGGTTTATTCAATGATCTTATTAAATATGCCAATAACCCGTTTGTCAAGTGCAGTCATCTTTCATTTTGGATAAAGAAGAAGTGTATGTATAAAGTATAGTGTTTTACGCCGTTTTCAACAATCTCTCAGTTGACCCATTTATCCTGAGACCAGCGAGTCAGTCGCTACGCTAACTCCACAACCTTGAGCGCCAAGGAGGGAAAGTCATTACTACTTTTTTACAGTCTTTGGAATGACACGGTCGGAGATCGAAACCTTCAACCTACCGTACCCGAGGACCACTATACTACCGAGGCGGTCTGGGATAGTGGTACTGGTGCCAAGATAGGATATCAAGCAATGATCCACTTCAAACATGTATTTAGTTAGGCGTGGATAATTGTGCCTTGCCTATAGATAGCGACGTCTGTTTTATAATTGTTCATCTTGGGCACTTTCCATTTTGCTACGCTGTTTTCTAAAGTCATCTGCTACTGATGTGTCAAAAGGCGTCCGCATTTTTGATGCACACACCTCAATTGGAAAACTTACCTGCAGTTCCGGTGTAACCATACACAGTTAAACGGTAGTTGGTGGTGGCGTCTTCTATGTGGAAGGAGGAATATGTTGCGTGTTTCGTGACATTTTCAAAATCTGGCATTACCACTTTGAGTTCAAAGTTTGGTATGGAGGTCAATGCGTGGATGTTTTCTAAACCTGATATAAAAACAAAACGAAATCGAGTTTTGTCATCAATCATTCTCAATTAACCCAGACCTTAACTCCCTGCAATAGCAAATGTTCGTAAAGGTCTGGGAACTGCCTTTCAGAGTGACCTTTGCATCAGCCAAACAAATTGTCGTCTACGGAATCGTTATGTATTAACAGGGGAGATAACCCATTTACATATACGAGATAGAGAAGAGGTCATCGTATAGTGTGAAATAAAGACTGGCATCTTTGTTCTGTGCCGTGGTAATTACACTAGGAAGTACCTTGTACAATTGCACACCTATACGCACGTATACTGTTGCATATATACAATGCCAGACTATAAATGCTGCTATATTTCTTCAGGATTGACTCCTAGGCCCAAGTACTGATTGTCAGTTCAGGGCTTAATACTGGCAGGCCTAATGCGGTGTTGTATATATGTCATGAAAGTTCGTCTTGCTTTTATGCCACATTAGAATGTTAAATGAACAAGGTCAATTTAAGACGACCTTTTATGCGGTGTCGTCAGATTCAACATGCGTGTAGCGAAGTTATTTGTCTGATTTCAATGAGATTGTTCTTCCATAAACATGGAAGTAAATGTCTTCGGATATAGGATGCACTTCCATCGATTCAAACATAAGTTCCAGGGAAAGTCAACGCACCTTGTCTGCAAGGAACCATAATTGCCTTGAAACGAGATGCCATTTCATAGTGTGGTCATATATGTATATACAATGTAGTGTACACCATGCAATGTGTATATAGTATACGTTAATTACTGTTCAAGTATATTTGAGTGGTGCTCCAAGTTACCCAGCCCATGTGGCTGGGGGACGCTTAATAAGAGCGGCAGCCATAGTCTGACCCTTGCTTGAACCGTAAGATCCGGCTTAATGTGTCTGAACGATTGGAGACAATCAAGGTGGGTGGTATTGATTTCAATTATTTAGTAAATTTATTTATCTCGGACGATGTAAATATAAGTTGTGGAACCAATAACACATTTCCTGTCCGCCGTGATATAACCTTATCTGTTGAAAGCGTCGTTCAATCTAAAACAAACAAATCACAACCAAGGAATCAACCCCGCCTAAGGATCCAAATGGGCCGTCCCGTGAGAAAACCAACATTGTGGACTCGTAATGTATCGACCGGATCAGCCTAAGAATGCAGCGCAGGCTAACCCGGACAGACACTGTTCGCCTCCTGTGGATTTTCTGTTTCAGGACTCATTACTCTATACATCTATCCCCTTGAGACGGAATGTGTCGTCCTGGATTAGCCTGCGCGGACTGCGCAGGCTGATCTTGGTCGATACATTACGCAGACGCCATAATGTTGGATTTCTCGTGGGACGGCTCAAATGGATATTATTTCGAAACCTATGACCTTACGGTTGGTTCCCATAGAACATCGCTCATTCACGATCATGTATGCAATAACAATGCGCGGTTGTCAGAATTGGCCGATCTGATCCCCAATCAGCATGTTACCGCTGTCACTCTATTATCCAGTGTTCCAAAGTAAGGTTTTTATTTGTTAGATATGGCATTTAAACGCTTCTGTAGCATGAATATATTAAACATGGAGGTGTTTGTGTAGGAGAACAAGTAAACGCGTCCGATTACCTAGCCAATATTCCTTGTTCGTTGAACCGAATCCGGCGACATAGTCTCTCCAATCTCGGTAGAAATCCACTGACCCATCGACACGACGTTGAAAAACCTATAACGGACACACGAACAAACATTGCTGCAGAATGCATCAAAACAAACGAAAGCGCGTTCGCCTTTATTATTCTAACAGCATTATGTTTAACCTAGGTGGGTATTGAAAACGTTTTTCCAGTCTCGTTTCTAACGCTCTGATCACTGCAACATCAAGGTGGTATTGACAATCTATAACACCATCCTTGATGTTTGCAAACTCTGTATTTATCAAGAAAACATTTGAAACATCTTACTCCTCCTAAAATCCTTATTTGATATTCAAACCCTATGTTGTGGGTACTCAAAAGAATCGTCTCAGTGAGACGATTCTTTTGAGTTTTAACAACATAGGATTTGGTTGAGTTATTAGAGAAATATTGTGGGGGAAAGACCTCCCCACTCCCTCTTATCTAGTCCTCTGCTCCTTGTTGATATGACTATGAATTTAATCCTACTGAATTCCTAAATGTGTGGTGTATTCAGATGGTCATCACACACCGAACGCGCAGGCGAGTGCTAACCGAATTTGCCAATCACATCACGACTTTGAACTATCACCTGTCCGAGTGTTAGGACAACCTGAACATACCATAGTATCATCATGCTTATCATTTGACATACCCCCCTTCTGTATTGATAAAGATATTGTTGCCTTTTATAAATATATAAATAGCGCAGGGTGATCATGGTTTATGGTGCTCAATGTCAGGGTAAAACACACATTATAAGTAAAACATGGCTAGAAACATTGTTGACGCCGCGTGGAAGCGCGGCGTCAGTATGGAATAGGTTTTAATTTTGTACCATGGGGTGACGTAATCAAAAAGGGAGAAACCCACAGATATTATTGTAAAGAAAAACTCTGTAATATGTTTGAAAAAACAGCCTATATGGTTGAATAAATTGTATAAACTGATTTAAGAAACAACAAGATACAAAATATGTACATCTTTCACAGTTGTTACAAAACTTTAGATACATTTAAATTGTGTTTAATAACTGTTCCCCAACTAATTAGGCTAAGCTTTTTTTATGAGTTGATTTACGGAGTTCACTAGGCTACGCTGTTTTAATTGTTTGGTTTACAAATTTATTGAAAATCTTGTTAACACTCTGGAAGCCGCAGTTTTGACTTGAGCATGTTGAAACTTTGTCAGAATGTTTGTCTTATGATATCTAGCCCAAGTTTGAATATAGGTCATGTCGGGTCAAAAACTAGGTCACTAGGCTAAATTGAAGGAAAATATTGTTAACACTCTGGAAGGCATATTTTAAACTTGAGCATGTTGACACTTTGTCAGAAAGTTTGTCTCGATTATATCTAGGCCAAGTTTGAAACTGGGTCATGTCGGGTCAAAAACTAGGTCACTAGGCCAAATTTAATGAACATCTTGTTAACACTCTGGAAGCCGTATTTTTGGCTTGAACATGTTGAACATTTGTCAGAATGTTTGTCTTAGTGATATCTTGGCCGAGTTTGAATATAGATCATGTCGGGTCAAAAACTAGGTCAATAGGCCAAATTTAAAGAAAAGCTTGTTAACACTCTGGAAGCCGCATTGTTTACTTGAGCATGTTGAAACTTTCTCAGAAAGTTTGTCTTGATGATATCTAGGCCAAGTTTGATTATTGGTCATGTCCGGTAAAAAACTAGGTCACTAGGCCAAATGTAAGGAACATCTTGTTAACACTTTGGAAGCCACTTTTTTGGCTTGAGCATGATGAAACTATGTTGGAATGTTTGTCTTAGTAATATCTAGGCTAAGTTTAAATGTAGGTCATGACCGGTCAAAAACTAGGTCACTAGGCCAAATTTAAGGAAAGTCTTATTAACACTTTGGAAGCCACATTTTTGGGTTGAGCATGTTGAAACTTTCTAAGAATGTTTGTCTTAGTGATATCTAGGTAAAGTTCGAATATGGGTCACGTCAGGACAACTAGGTCACTAGGCTAAATTGCAGAACAATCTAGTTAACACTATAGAGATTGCATTTTTGACTTGAGCAGCTTGAAATTTTGTCAGAAAATTTGTCTAGATGATATTGCCATTGGCGCTGAAAGAGTAAAGTCTTATATAACCCATTCTCAGGTGAGCGATTCCAGGGCATCATGGCCCTCTTGTTTCCAATTTATTTCTGTTGTATTACTAAACTTAAAACGTTCCTCCCCATGCAGTTGTTAATTCAGACCATTGTATTCTTGCTATATGTTGACTATACATGAAAACTTTTTCTTTTAATTTCATAAATGCTTAATTTCGATATTAAATATCTTTAAACTTGTTAGAATTATTTGTATATTTTGTTTATATACTCTCGTTTTTTTTTTATCATACTTCTGCTCAACTGGAAGGAGAATCGACTCCCCTCTCTCCTTCCAAATCTTGTGTCACACTTAACTTATAACTAGAGGCATTAACACTTAAGTTAATATCTGTTAATATTTCAGTATCTATGTTTTTTGTTTGTCTAATTGATCTAGTTAGAGCAGATTTAAAATTAAAAAACTTCAGCTTGTTTTGTTGCAGTCAATGTTAAGCAAACGGTAAAACAAATAGTTTGAAGACTTAACTCGTCAATTCACGACTAAATTTTACATGCTGAATATCATATAGATCGTAGCATATAAAGTATATACTCCACTCCCTACGTCAAAATGGACCCTTTTTGCTATTGATAACATTTTATTATAGACTATGGTATCCAGGTGAGCAATAAGGAACATCTCGGCCTTCTTGTTTAAGATAAAGGTACATTTGGCCTTCTTTACATCCTGTCCGTTTGCACAGGTTATTTAAATGTTTTGAACTGCATCTGCTTTCCTTTAAGTCATGCCTTAAAAGCATGCGCGGCGTCTTTGATGCTTAGCATCAAAATTCGTCTTGTTTCATAGCTAGTAGAGGTATGAAATATTTTCTAACAAATATTTTTCTAACAAATAAATCTTATGTAAGTAATACCACTTCTCTTAATAACAACATATGTCCTTCTTCTTCTTGTGTTGTCTATTTAACGTCTGGCATCAGCAAAGTCACCAATCGAAACGATAAGTCCCGTGCACAATTATAGATGTACATAATTGTCAATTGCGCAGCAAAGAATATATACTACACGTTTCATTACTTATGCCCTTGTCATAATTTGCTCTATGTTAGATGTCTACTGAACTTTTGTACAAGAGCGACCGGGTCATGGCCGTATCTGGCCAAAACCTTACACTGCGGCAGTGATAGTGCAACAATAACCGTCAACGCAACATCATCATAGTCGACTATACAATACACAGAAACAGGTTTATACTTACCGTCCATGCAACATCATCATAGTCGAATATGCAATACACAGATACAGGTTTATACTTACCGTCCATGCAACATAATCATAGTCGAATTTACAGTACACATATACAGGTTTATATTTACCGTCCATACAACGTCATCATAGTCGAAGATGCAATACACATATACAGGTGTATACTTACCGTCCATGCAACATAATCATAGTCGAATATACAGTACACATATACAGGTTTATATTTACCGTCCATGCAACATCATCATAGTCGAAGATGCAGTACACAGATACAGGTTTATACTTACCGTCCATGCAACATCATCATAGTCGAAGATGCAATACACAGTTACAGGTTTATACTTACCGTCCATGCAACATCATCATAGTCGAAGATGCAATACACAGATACAGGTTTATACTTACCGTCCATGCAACATCATCATAGTCGAAGATGCAATACACAGATACAGGTTTATACTTACCGTTCATGCAACATCATCATAGTCGAATATACAGTACACATATACAGGTTTATACTTACCGTCCATACAACATCATCATAGTCGAATATATACAATACATATATACAGGTGTATACGTCCAAGCAACGTCATTTTAGTCGAATATTTAATACACATATACAGGTTTATACTTACCGTCCACGCAACGTCATCATAGTCGAATATACAATACACAGATACAGGTTTATACTAACCGTTCACACAACGTCATCATAGTCGAATATACAATACACAGATACAGGTTTATACTTACCGTCCAAGCAACGTCTTCATAGTCGAAGATACAATACACAGATACAGGTTTATACTTACCGTTCACACAACATCAACATAGTCGAAGATACAGTACACAGACACAGGTTTATACTTACCGTCCAAGCAACGTCTTCATAGTCGAAGATACAATACACATATACAGGTTTATACTTACCGTTCACACAACATCAACATAGTCGAAGATATAGTACACAGATACAGGTTTATACTTACCGTTCACACAACATCAACATAGTCGAAGATACAGTACACAGACACAGGTTTATACTTACCGTCCAAGCAACGTCTTCATAGTCGAAGATACAATACACAGATACAGGTTTATACTTACCGTTTACACAACATCAACATAGTCGAATATTCAATACACAGACACAGGTTTATACTTACCGTCCAAGCAACGTCTTCATAGTCGAAGATACAATACACAGATACAGGTTTATGTCTCACGCCGTACGGGTATATGATGTATGTTTCGTTGCGTCTTTCTGGTAATGTGAGCTCCGAACAATCTCGTGGATATATCGGGCCTACAACATAAATATGTCATGTCCATTGCGTTTTGGTGCATTCTGACCGATATATGTATTATTACATTCCGCAAGTCAAATAACAAGACGAATTTTGATGCTAAGCATCAAAGACGCCGCGCATGATTTTAAAGCATGACTTAAAGGGAAGCAGATGCAGTTCAATACATTTAAATAACCTGTGCAAACGGACAGGGAAAAACAAGAAGGCCAAATGTACCTTTATCTTAAACAAGAAGTCCAAGATGTTCCTTTATTGCTCACCTGGATACCATAGTCTATAGTAAAATGTTATCAAGAGCAAAAAGAGTCCATTTTGACGTAAGGATTATACACTTTATATGCTACGATCTATGTGATATTCAGCATGTAAAGTTTAGTCGTGAAATGACAATTTAAGTCTTCAAATCAGTTGGTTTACCGTTTGGAAGGAGAGAGGGAAGTTTATTTTCCTTCAAGTTGAGCAGAATTATGATAACAAAAAACGAGAGTATATAAACAAAAACTACAAATAATTCTAACAAGTTTAAAGATATTTAATATCAAAATTAAGCATTTATGAAATTAAAAGAAAAAGTTCTCATGTATAGTCAACATATAGCAAGAATACATTGGTCTGAATGAACAACTGTAAGGGGAGGAACGTTTTAAGTTTAGTAATACAACAGAAATAAATAGGAAAAAACATCACCCGAATCTTTTTTCTGAGCTCTTCAGAGCATTAAACCAAACAATTAAAATAGCGTAGCCTAATGATCTCCGTAAATCAACTCATAAAAATAGCTTAGCCTAGTCAGTTGGGGAACAGTTATTAAAAACAATTTAAATGTGTCTAAAGTTTTGTAACAACGGTAAAATATGTACATATTTTGTATCTTGTTGTTTCTTAAATCAGTTAATACAATTTATTCAATCATAAAGGCTGTGTTTTCAAACATATTACAGAGTTTTTCTATACAATAATATTTGTTGATTGCTCCCTTTTCGATTACGTCACCCCATGGTACAAAATTAAAACCTATCCCATACTGACGCCGCGCTTCCACGCGGCGTCAACAATTTTAAACGCCTTTAGCAGGACATTCGTATTTTAAGATTTATCAGGATTCCTGCATAAATTGCCCACACAACTTTCTATGTTTATGCTAAATTTATTCAGATTATTGTAACTTTTAACCCTTTCAAATTTGTAGACGCTTTTCTTATGCAAACGGCTTTTGAAAACATGGTGGCAAATGGAGAAATTGCTTATTGTGAGTAATTTCTCCCTTGGCATCAATGTTTTACTTTTACTTTAAACATATTTCATTGCCCACAATATATACATACAGAGTAACATTTAGATTTACAAATTTACAAATATACATGGAATTAAAAACAAACAAACAAACAAAGCTAAAACACAATGACGTCAAAAATCATGACAATGTCTTTGACAATTGAAATGTGTAATCCATGAGTGAATGGTAAGCTATAGTTAACATCTGAAACGTCGTATTCATACCCTGATTCACACCATGGACAACTCTTGGTTATACATTTATTAACACTTCTTATTAGTACTTATATTGATTGATGTCTAGTGACTCATAAGCCATTTGTATGGCTGGGTAATACGCCCAATATATACAATTATTACTAACAAATGTGAATGTTATACTGTTGTATTATTATATTGTATGTATAACTTGTATTACGTGTCACTTAAATAAGATATAAAACTACTACATATATGTATATGCAGAGCCAATTTGTTGCACTTAAACTGGTTTTAGTTTGTGGTTTAAGGTTTCAACAGTTTAATATCAAACCAAAACTGGTTTACAGCGTTTGGATTTTTCGTCACAAACGGCCGGTTTTGAGAACAACATGGCTGACTTTGATACAAATGTTTTTTTCTTTTAATTTTCTGGTCATAATTACATAATAAAACTAGTAAATAAAGTATTTATATGTTTACACATCCAGATATATACTTATTACCATTATCAGACACTGTCTGAACCCAGTCTAGTTAGGGCTAATTTAAGCGGTTCAGTCGCCATTTTCTCTTTACCAAGTGACCATGTATTCGGATACATCCAAACCTCCGAAACCACATTCGAGGGCTGTTTGATCGGTTTAAGAAAACAGTTTTAAGTGTGTGTAAACAAATGGAAAAACTGGTTTGATTAACAAATGGATGGTTTACGAAACTAGTTTTAAACCGAAACTAGTTTATGCGCAACAAACGGGCCCTAAAGCTCGTATGCATACCTTGATTGTGCACGGATTCACACGACAATACTTGGTTACACATACTCGCGTTGTTGCAACACGCTTCACACATCACGTGATGACCTTCACCCCTCTTTCCAATAATGGCCGACAACGTATGAGGACATTCCTGGGATACAAATCATGAGTTTAATAAATCGTCTATTGAATGAAATGATTGAAAAGTTCTGCTACGGAATCTCTTATTACAATATTTACCAGATACAATGCATAAGCGGTCCTCTTCTTTTAAAATATCTGATGAAAACAGGAAACATCTATAGGTTAAAAAAAATAAAATATGTATATTTTCACAATCAATTAAAAAGTCATTAGCACCTGAAATGTTGCACCGGTGTCAAAAGTCGTCTCTATTACAGGAATTGATTGATTGGGGTTAAACGCCGTTTTCAACAAATTTTCAGTCATATCACGGCGGCCAGTTCACCTTCCCATGTGTTTTCTGGTATTCTCACACCAGTACTCCACACACCATTCTTTCCAAGCACCTGGCTGCTTTCCCACATAGACTGTTAGCCCATTGGTGGAAGACGAATGAAGCTTGTCACAGTGATTTTTGTCAAACGTCGGAAAGAATGTTGGCCGAGCTTATCAGGGAAATGTTTAAGTACATGTATGTACAATTGTTCATTCTGTACCGTGCCTATGCCTTATAGAAGAGATGGTTCAAGTTCGAAGATATCATTGAATTTTCCCCCAAGCATGTATCCGTGTTTACCGTAAGATCAAATGTTTATTTATCTCCAAAACTGTTCGCCGAGCCCCGGTAGCTAGGGGGTAGTGATTACGAAACCCAGCTCGAAACTTTTTTTCTGACGTTTGACAAAAGCCAATGCGACACGCGTTCCACGTCTTCCAGCAATAAGCTACCAGTCTATATGAACATGCAACAAGTTTCTTGGGAAATACTGGTGTCATAAATTCATGAAACACATGGGTAGGTGAACTGGCCGCCGTGATATGACTGAACAAGTCCAAAAAGGTTCATGGTGCAACATTTAATCCGTTCCTTTATACTACAAAACTACAGCAGGCGACTTTGAAAATATCTAAACAAAAATAGATAAAAATCTTTATAAATGAAAGTAATATATTTTAATAGTCTCGAAAACATTGTGGCAAAAGGTGGAATTTCTCTTGAGATCGAACAACAGCTCGACGATTCACTCTCTCCGCTGATTGACAGAAGACAATGTGATCAGTGCCATTCTTCTTCCACCAAACAACTAGCATAAGTTTATATAGTCGGTAGCCAATTATCTGGGAAGAATGTAGTGTGAAGTACTGTTGTAAGAAAGCCATTTTATAAAGACGTTTTTTTCCCCAACGATTGCAAAACAATCCTTCAACTTATAGGAATGACTCTCGATGTCTGCGTCCTCGAGACTTCAGCAAAACAATCAGCGTTTTCGTGTCAAAGTCCCCAAGGCAGAACCAGATCATCACGGGATTCGAACCCGGGACCTTTGATACTCACCACCTAGGACTTTTATTAAAACCACAAGACTTACTGTAGATGTCATACATCCCATATCGAACACACATAAAACGCAAGTCGCACAAGCTAGAAATTGAAGTTTACGCCAATGGTAAATCTAGAAACATTTCGAACGCAGCATATGATTGAACCCGATTTGGTTGGTACCTGTTTGAACTCGATCGATGATTTAACTTAAAAATTGCTGAAAGCAGCGTAAACCCCCCATACACACAAACAAACAAACAACAATTGTTACAAATTTAAGTCCGTAATTTCTGTGCACTTTCCTTTTCGTCTTCACTGTAGGGTATTTATTACCATAATCTGCAACAATAGCTAATATAGAAAAGGAGAAAACTTGTCAAATTGCAAGATGGTGATACAAGTGTCACGACATGAATACAAGTTGTATGACGAGGTAACAAGTTGAACGACGAGGATACAAGTGTCACACGACGAGGATACAAGTGTCACACGACGAGGATACAAGTGTCATACGACGGGGATACAAGTGTCACGACGAGAATATAAGTGTCATACTACGAGGATACAAGTGTCACGACGAAGAAACAAAATGGACGACGATACTATACACATCACGACGAGGATACAAGTGTCACACGACGTGGATACAAGTGTCACGACGAGAAGACAAGTGTCACACGCCGAGGAAACAAGTGTCACGACGAGAATATAAGTTTTACGACGAGAATACAAGTGTCACGACGAGGATATAGGTGTCACGACGGGGATACATGTGTCACATGACGAGTATACAAGTGTCACACGACGAGAATACAAATGTCACGACGATGACACAAGTGTCACAACGAGGATACAAGTGTCACGGCGAGGATACCAGTTGTACGACGAGCATATATTTTCAAAGTTTGGACTTGAATAGGCAACGGTTGTATCATGTATGCTTTGCTAGAGTTAGTAAATATTTAGCCTTGATTGTGCCGCAAAACGTTAACACTTATTGCGTACTAAGGAAACGTTTTTAGTTTTCGCGAAGAATCGTCAATGGTGAAAAGTAACCATTATAGTTTAAAGTGAGTGTTGAATGTATGAAATACTAAACGCTGTAGGTTGCAAACATGTTCAACTAACCTCATAGTCAGCGCAGTTTATATGATAGTTGCATGATTGTTGGCTGTTGACACCGGTACAAGAAGCACATCATTGTCCCGCGACTGAAACATGAACAATGTTAACATAATAAGCAATATAACATACATTGTCAGTAACAACGTGTGGCGGATTCATATAAGCTTAATTGATATGACAAAACTGAACTTTCGGAAAGGGGTGACAAAACACCTATACGAACACATAAACTATTGTAGAAACCCATGCAAACTCTTCAGTTAGGAATAAGGTATACAGTCAAACCTAAAGACCACCTTTGAATAGCAATTCACTGTCTATAGCAACCACACTTTTAAATAAATATTTTCCAACAGAAATTAGCCTGCAATTAAAGACCACCTGTGAACAAAGATCGGATTGTTGTCGTCCCATGGGTGGTCTTTAAACACAGGCTGAACTGTGTGTATATATATATATATAAATATCGTTTCGAGGATAAGTACTTACATGCTATGTCCGCGTATAAAAGCAGCGACAGAACTGGCACAAACGAATCTACAACATGTAATATCCAATCGGTTAAACTTTTAAAACAATAATATTAACGACAAAATCAATATCACTTATGTCCTAGCATGAACAACTGGTTTCGGTCGACAATTAATTTCAGAAAGGTCTCATTGTCTCAGAGAACAGCCCATTTGGTACTGTCCCAAACTCCCAACGTAACATTTGTTTTTGGTTTCAAAACTTCAACCAATTCACATTTGAGCCGTTCCACTAGAAAACCAACATTATGGACTCTGCGTAATGTATCGACACATATCAGCATGCGCAGTCCGCGCATGCTAATCTGGACCGACACATTCCGTCTCGGGGTGGGGTGGGGGGGGGGGGGGGAAGAGGTATAGAGTACTGATTCCTGAAACAGAAAATAAACAGGAGGGGAAAAGTGTCGGTCCGGTTTAGCCTGCGCGGCATGCTTAGGCTGATCCGGGTCGATGCTTTACGCAGAGTCAACACTGTTGGTTTTCTCCTGGAACGGCTCTCATGACAACGAACGAAACTCAAGAAAAATCTTCCGACGGTTACTCGATAATTTTGTCAATGTATTACCATCGGTTTCATGTCCGATCGTGATTCACTGACAACAGAGTGCACTGTGTCAAATATAACTATTGTGTTAGTTTTTACATCAATATGTACGGATACACACTTACATGATAGTTCACTGACAACAGAGTGCACTGTGTAAAATATAACTATTGTGTTAGTTGTTACATCAACATGTACGGATACACACTTACATGATAATTCACCGAGAAAAAACACAAACTATTATTTTTTTTAACTCAGCAGTATGTTTACCCTTTGATCCTTTTACTACTGGAACCTGTTTCATGATGCTGTGTCATCAGTTTAACCCTTTCCCTCATACAGACGCATTTTGACGCCTATGCAGCAGACGACTTTTGAAAACGTTGTGACTAAAGGAGCAATTGTTCATAAAGAGGAATTTCTCCTTTTGCCACAATGTTTTTAACTCTATTTAATAATACAACTCTCATTAATGGACATTTTTCAAGTTTTTGTCAATTTGTTTCAAGGTCGTCTGCTGCAGATGAGTTGTTTGTGGGAAAGGGTTAAGGTAAGGCCAGCCGTCTGGCCAGGATTTATACGGTTGGCTGCTTAAACACTTTTATCTTATCATTCCTGGATTTGGTTATGGACTCTTCCAACTGCAAAGCTGGTTAAGTTCATTTACAAAAGGAACTGTCAGTATTACGTATTGAAAAGGTATGGCGAGCCGTCGGAATGGTTCAATCGAGCGACAAGACTAACAACAGCGGTTCTGTGCATTTGCTTTGTTAACGGTTACAGGTGGGAGAAATTGTTACAAACATCCATGTATACGGTCATATCAACTTACTCATTTAGAACAAACTTAGTCAGTTTTGCAATTCAACTTACCATCTGTACCCAGACTCCCGCCTGAAGCAACGATTGAACATTTGGATAAAATAGCCCAAAATAATTCTAGGCGAATCCTAAATGGTAAAGACGGGCATCGGACAGATTTATCCTCATATGCGTAAACTTCAACGCTACGGGAGAAAGATGTTTGTTTGTTTGTTTGGAGTTTAACGCCGCTTTCAACAGCTTTGGTCATATCACGGCGGTCAGTGCACTTACCCATGTTTTCCTGGCTTTCCCACATCAGTACTTACACAACATTATTTCGAAGCCACTGACTACTTTCTCACATAGATCAGAGGTGAGAGGCAATGGAAAACATCGCCCGAAAGAATGTCGCCGCAACCGGGTATCGAACCCGTGACCTCCAGATCACGTGTCAGATACGCTACCAATTGAGCTACCCGGCCGGGCTGGGAGAAAGATGCGAATCATTGATGCTTTCTGTAGTCCGTAAGGGACTAGAAACCGGTAACGAACTCGTGCTACTGGATATTACCGCTGGTACAACATGCGACCTTTAACGCAATATCCACAGACTAAAACTAAAACCAAAACTCCTTTTTCCCCCCTTTCTCTTTGAAATATGTGATCTTATAATAAGTAATACTTATTGAATAAAATATGTTTAAAGTAATACGCTCGGCTGAAATTTAAACTATATGACTAAATACCACTACAGTAATGTATCATTTTGATGTAATTACCTTTTTTTTACATGCTTGCACTACCAAGATATATGCTTTTAAAGTTTGTGTTTTCACGTCGGTATCGATCGCCTATGGGCGCCGCCATCTTTGCTTATAATCAACTTCCTGTGACGTCAGTTACCCACTTCCGATTAACACCGTATGGATTACTAAATTTTCAGATCGCTATCTTATCTTAGGTATAGGTCAAAATTGGCCGAATGCGTAAAAAGGCCAGTCCAAAAAGCTCCAGAAAGAAAGGCCAATTTCCCAAAGTGTCTGGTACAAAAAGGCCGATTATGAGGAAGGACCACTTTTTGAAGTTTAATGGTGTAAATATTGTATACATGTATGTTTGTTTTAGATTATTAATTCATCATAGTGGGGCGGGCGGTAAATTGATCCGTGTTATAATTTATTACAGTTTGCTTTGAATGTTTATTTAAACTTCCTTAATTAGATCGTTTGAGAACGTAATTGCCGTTAATTTATTGTATTCGATAAAAGAGAAGTTTGAGAACGTAATTGCCGTTAATTTATTGAATTCGATAATAGAGAAGTTTGAGAACGTAATTGCCGTTAATTTAATTTATCAGTAACACAAAAGGCGATGGAAGGTAAACAAAAACGACCTTGGCATGTGTAAAAAACATAAGAAATTAGGAAATTCTATAAAGTATAATCATTGCAAACATTTGAAAACATAATGGTAATGTTGAAAACATTACGGTAAAAGGAGAAACTGCTAATTTTGAGCAATGTCCCATTTATTCACGATGTTTTTCCAAAGTCGTCTGTTACAAACGCGTCTTCAACAAGAAAATGGTCGACGTGTTCAATAAAAGGGTAAATTCAGTTTTTTATATTTGACCAAACTTTCAAAAGATTTATTTGTTTGTTAAAGAATGAATTGTAAAATAATTTCTCACAAACCTGCATAAAAATCCCTTATAATCCAAATGATTTCTCACAAACCTGCATAAAAATCCCTTATAATCCAAATGATTTCTCACAAACCTGCATAAAAATCCCTTATAATCCAAATGATTTCTCACAAACCTGCATAAAAATCCCTTATAATCCAAATGAAATCGTCCAATTTCACAAACACAAAAGGTCACAGGTTTTAACACCGAATTTTGGGAGAGCCTATGGGTAATGCTTACGTCATAGCGCGCACGGGGATCTTACTCAAATGAACCGCGTCAGCACAAATTCCGCATTTGGATAGTTTCAGTGTTAACTTCATAATAAGATCAAATTGCATACTTGTGTGGTATTTTTTTGGTCATGAATCTTCCCAAGAAACAAACAGTGTGATTCACAACTAAAAAGCAAACACAACAATTCATGATCAGTCTGATCTCTGCCTCACAAGGTTTTTCCTCTTCTCTGTTCTGATTAATTGTTATCATGTCCACTATCCAGTAAGTTTTGAAAATGACTGCCTATAGATCTTTTCACCACATAAATAGTTTCGCTGTTGTCGACCAAGGGTTTGAACATGATCGATTACAGCCAGTGCTGTCCTTGTTTGCATTTGATCATCATCAAATTCCTGACGTTTTGGGCAGTACTTCAACATAAGGCTGTGAAAGACGTAACAGTATTGCAGTTATTAATTATATAGGAAAAGCTAAATCGAATGTTTTCAAACGAACTGACGTCTTTTGACTGCTGTAACATTTTACACGCCTTGCATGATGGTCAATTAATTATTTTATTACCCCTAATTAGTTGACTTGCTGTTTATTACCCCTAGTCGGCTGCTGCTCCTGATCAGAGCATCAAAGCCTCGGCGGTGCTTTGTTGGTAGATCATGAGTAGTGTCTGATTGCTACCGGAAATATGATAGGGTTTTATGAACTTTAATTGGTTTTCAATAAAGAACGGTACAATGTTTTTAATTTTCGATTAATCTATGAATTACGCCTTTTGTCACAACGTTTACAACTTTATTTATACATGTATTTGCTGTCATAGAGATTGTAGTGTTGTGTGGAGTGCCGGTGTAAGAAAGCCTTCATAGGCATGGCCGAAAATTGTTTTTGCTTTTGAGCGGTACAGTAAGCCTCTGCAGACGCATCCTGACGAAAAACCGCCCATACAAATATGCAATTTGATCTTATTTGCAATTCACAATATGACCTCCGAATTGCGATTTGTGTGTGACGTGGCTCATTTGTGTAAAAACATCCGAAGCTATGCTGTACTCATTCTTCATAAACTTTCCCGTGTCTTGTATTTGGAGGTAATGAATTGTGGTAAAATACATTCAACTAAAAACAAGTAACGATTTTAAAAATTGGACGATTTCATTTGGAATTAAAAGGGATATTTATACAGGTTTGAGAATTTTTCTTCAATATATAATATAAAAGTCTTACAACAAAAATCCTTTTGGAAATGTTGTCAAAATTAACCATTTCAATTCTACCTTTTCAACATACACCAAATCTGCAGCAGATGACTAATATGGAAAACCTCTTTACCGCTAACTCCAGAGTATGTAGGGAATGGGTCGAATTATGCCTGCTCAAAAGACTCGCCGACAGATCCTATTACAGTAGCGTCCGACCACTACCGGAAATTTGATTGTTTCTATGACCTTTGATTGTTCTACAAAAACGACGGTTCATTATGTCTAACGAGATTTGAAATCATAACAAACAACTGTCAAATATATAAACGAATGAAATTATTGTATAAATAAATGTTAACACACATATATTTTTGTTTGGCTGATATGTATTACACGAGTCAATTTCGAGTTTTCTATCCACATACTATTTACTATAAAACTTTATATATATCTAGTAATAATATGATGTAATGCTTTGAATTTCATTTTGAATAATTGAAGTTTAGGTTTGTAAACTTCCGGGGTTAATTTTCTAAGGAAAAAGTATATTTTGTATTCCCTTTATAGTACCGCAGTCGTTCATTAGCTAACTCTACTTGTATGTTTTGTTTGGGACATAGAGGGTAAATGACGTAACGAATCTTTTCAGAAAGTATCGAGACATTGCGATATGTAAACAATGGTCGCGCCCATGCTGCGCACCGATCAGCACAAATAGTCATCTTTAAATAGTAATATCTTAGTTTACATATTTTATTCAGTTCATATTTACAATATTAACAGTACAACAAAAGTAGGTTGAAATGGATTGGAAAACAAGCAATGTTATTGCTTATACTAATTCCTTTCCAGGAGTGTACAGCAACAACATACAAAGAAAATCAGTGTATGATGTGCTCTATATAATTAAGCCTTGTAGCAAATTTTAAAAGAACTGTTAAGGCAGTTTTTTAAATTTATCTTGAATATTTTCGGAATAGGAAAAAATGTAAAAGTAATCTGTCACACACACCGTCCAGAGGAAGAAGATCGATACACCACAGGTGGTCAAATGTTAAGCGTCAAAACGCTTTGTTGCTGCAATGTATCCCTGGACTTTTAAAAACACGCTTGTATTTGTATCTTGGGTATTGCGATCATTACCGAAAAGAAGATTTTCTAATGTAGGAGCACAAGGTAGACCATGGATATAACGATCACGCATTACTTGATATCTTGTACATTGGGTGAGATAATGCGACACAGTCTCAACGGCACCGCAAGCACAGTGGGAGGAAGGGACAATATTTCTTCTGTGAAGATCATGGTTTAATGAGCTACATCCTAATCGCAAACGAGCATGATTGACTTGATTTTGTCTACTTCCAACGTTATACAGGTTTTGTGATTTTTTTTGGTCTTGTGTTAAGTTTGGCTTTGAATTTGCTGAGAGTAGGTGTGTTTCTGACATCTTCAGGAAGTGCATTCCATTGGCGAATAGTTAGAGGCAGAAATGAAGCAGCATAGGCTTGAGTGTTACAAGGGATGTTTGGAACATCTGAGCGGGAACGTAGAGCATATGGTTGTTCTGGTTGCTGGGGAATCAAATGTGTAAGATACTCGGGAGAAAGACCATTTTTCATCTTAAAGAACAGGATGAGGCGATGTTTACGTCTCCTTTCCGCCAGCGTATCCCAGTTAAGGTCAGATATGAGTCGGTCAATACTACAAAGTTTGGTAGCTCCTGTTACAATTCTAGCCGCTTCGTGTTGGACAGCTTCGATGTCGTTTATAAGAGCCTTACTACAATTGTCCCAAACAACATTTGCATACTCGAGTAGTGGTCTGATGAATGTGACATACATTTTCTCTAGGGCTGAACGAGAAACAACGAATTTTAGAGTCCTAATAAACCCAATTCTCTCTGCCATGCCTTGTTGATGTTTGATGATATGTGAGATTTCCATTTGCAATCTGGAGAGAAAGTTACCCCAAGATGTTTATGGGTACTGACTTGAGATATAGGAACGTTGTCGAGATAAAGTGAAGGGTGATTTGGTTTCTGATGCTTACGAGAAAAAAGAACAGATTCATCATTATTAGTTGTATGTTAATGAAATGCATAGTAAATAAATGTTCTTTAAGTCAATATTTTTCAATTCAAAGCGAGTTTTTTTCAGCCGAGCGTATTCCTTTAAACTGAAACTAAAGTCAAAATAATCATTACTCTAAATTAAAGCCAATTTTCATTGCTAGCAGTTCGAAAATAATTGCAATGATCCCCTAGCTCTTTCCGAAAAGTACTTGACATGTAGTTGAGTTGGAGACACTTTAAAGCACCTCAGAGAAATTTACAGATCCTGGACGCGGATTTAAACCCCGGACCTCTGGATTGACAGTCCAGCGTGTAAACAACTGGACCATGGCGACACTCAAACTCAATATCATATACCATTGATGATCGCATCGGAAGCACACTTGAATCAAACTAACCGAAAATCAATGTGTATGATGTCAATCATTGTGTCGGTCGATCGAATAATTGGTGCAAACAAACTCACCAAACTGCAATCAGTTGTGGACATATTAGTGGCAAAGGAGCCATCGAACAGGAAAGGGAGTTGAGAATCGAAGCTGTTATAAAGGTGATATAGGTCGTATATTGTTTTGAAATGGTGGACTGAAAATAAGCTAAAAAGAAATCAAATGATCACGAAAACACATTAAAATTATACGTACACATCGTGTTTTCTCCCCAATATATGTTGACCTCAATTAAGATATAGCTTGAATGAACTGATAAGGTATTTGTGGCGGAATAATCTTTGTCCGGTCTACATCAATCAGAAATCGTCGGCTAAACTCGTGAAATCGATTTAGATTAACCTTTTCCTGCTTACAAAATATCGGCAGAATACGACTTTGAACACATCTTGGCATCGATATGAAAAGTTTCTGTAAATTGCAGTTTCGTTATTGAATGTAATTGAAAAGATTGTCCCAAAATGACAAATAGCTAAATGATAGCAATTTCTCCTGTTGTCAAAATGTTTTCCAATGTCGTGTGTTGCAGATGCGTCACACAGTTTCTGCAAGTTGGAAAGGGTTAAGATGAATATACCAGAACATATGAATGGTTTTCAGATGCGTGATGATTAAAGATAATCCGTTGATGATGTGGGATTCTATCCAAAACAGCACGCATGAGCTCCAATCATTCGGAATGGGTTTGGACCGGAACAACGTCACTAAAATAGTGCCATATTATCCCCGATGTCTATTTTTGGAGGTCCGATTGCTGTTTTACACGATGTCAAACGTACATTGTTGTCACTGAGCATGCTTCACAATTTAGTAAATGAAAACATATCAAGGATCTGAACTTAACATCGAGAATTTTTTCAAAATGAAGATGGCGACCGGCACCATATGGCTCAATCGGAAGAATGCCCTTCTTACTATTTCATTTTTCTCTCTATATCGATCTAAGGATAAGCATCGAGTAACTCATCAATTGGAATCCTTCGACTTAATCTCGAACTTGATACAGATTCTGATGTGGTTCTTGAATATTTCAAACCTATGGTGCGTGATTGGTTTAAAAGTAGTAGTTCATTTTTAACGAAGAAAGCAGCCCTCACGGACAATACATAACTTAGGAAATATACTCCCGGACAAGAATTACGTACTAGATGTTTTGAATATCGTCTCTTAAATGGCGTTTTTTTATTCTCTATTTTTTTTTAAAGTAGCCGAGATTGATTGGAGTTTTTTAATAACAACTTTCCCGGTTTTCAGTTATATTACGACTGCCAATTACGCGAACTGTCTTTCATGGCTTTCCATCACCTAAACTCAACCTTCTTCCTACATAGACATTTTAGTAAATTTGTAGAAGACGAATGGGACCTTTCATTCTATTCTAAGAAGATCACAAACGATTTCACTAGCATTCGACAAAAAAAACCATGACTGATTACCAGTGTCGACGCACAGAACTTTACGCATATATCATGTACGGGAAGATAAAGTTTAAAAAGAAATATTTGGGAAGTAACTCATAGACGTACATTTTTTTTATATATATAATAGAGCCGCTTCTAGCGAAATGAAGTCTTATTGTCTTTGCAAACAGTGACAGTTCCGGTAAACCCATGCGATCGCACAGTCTAACCAGAACATTCATTGTCTGCCTATTCAAAAATATACCATTCCATGCATCTTCTGATGAAACTGTTTAAGTGTAGCTTAACCAGTTTAAGATCAATATAACATTCAAATGTTGCCTTTACAAACAGTAACACCTCTGGTCAAGCCATTCGTACGCACAGTCTCACCAGAACATTCAATGTCTGCCTATTCATAATGTACCATTCAATGCATCTTGTGATGAAACTGTTAGAAGTGTACTAAAATTGAGTTTAAGGCAAATGCAACATTTAAATGATTCCCACACCAGAGAAGCAATTTGACAACGCTAGATGCGGCTCAATTTCTTTTATTTGATTTATGTTTTCCTTATCATCATAACAGTCGATTTCAGCGAATAATGATGACCGTGCCAATGATACCAATCGACCCCATCAGCAAACGACGCATGTGTTCCACTCAAGTATTTCCCATTCAGGTTTGAATTGTGGCAGCTGCCAAACCACCACCCACCGTGGAACTCCACTGCGCAATTGGCGTTTACTTCTTCATCATTATCTCTGTCATAGGTTGTAAACATGAATCCACTGTGAGAGCTCATGGAGTCTCCTAGCAATAAAATTAGTGCTCGTTTACAGATTAGACAAGTTAACCTACATACCTAGTTACACGCATCTAGAACGAAAAAAACCTGACCCTCTAATCAACCAGTTAAATTATAGTGTCATCTTTTTGACTGCGGCGTTTTATCCCGTTTCGAATCACAACAAGCAATTTTCAACCCAGCGTAGTTCAGTAAAAGCTCGGCACGCACCAGCTGGTCGGCGGGTAAAACAAATTAAGATATGCCACCTCGTGAATGTCCTGATATGTCACGTTTTCGTACCTGCCACGCTTTAGCCTCGATATCGACACAACGTGTGATTCGGCGGATATTTGAACTATGTAGGGGTCAGAATTAGGGTACAACGGCTCTGTGAAATAATCATTTTCGGATAGATAGGACCCATTGCAAAATGCCTTTTAAATAATTTATGTTCTGAATTGTTTTGCCCCTTTTAAATAATATCCCATTCTATTTGTGGGCAGAGTATAATTTGTATGATGTTTTACGCAACATTTTAAACAGGCGTTTCCTTGGTAAATTGCCGAGCCCCGGTAGCTCAGTCGGTAGCGACGCGTGCTTTCAATCCAGGGGTTGTGAGTTCGAATCCCAGCCTGACCTGTTCTGGTACTCAAAAGTCGCGTTTCAGTGAATACCCACAACATAGGGTTTAGTTGATTCATAAGAATTATTTCCGACGTTTCACCAATGGGCTAAAAGTCTATGTGGAAAAGCAGCCAGTTGCTTGGAAAGTATATTGTGTGGAGTACTGGTGAGAGAAAGCTAGGAAACACATGAGTAGGTGAACTGGCCGCCGTGATGTGACTGAAAAATCAATCAATCAATCCTGGGTAAATTACTGGTAAATTACTAATACTACTAGTCCATTTATCCTGACCCCCAGAGAGTCAGTGGTAATGCTTATACAACAATCCTGAGCACCAAGGAGTGAAAGCCATTACTACAACCTTTCAACGTATTTGGTATGGACAGCCGGAGATCGAACCCGCTAACTCCTGAAATCGAGACAGAAGCTCCACAACAACACCTACGAGTTAGCACTTTGTTATCAGTGAATAGACAGACCAGCCCGTGCCAGCTAATTCGCCATTTGTTTATTCAATGACCCGCCTAGAAGGTGTAGTGGTAGAGCATCCGCCTCGAGTGTGAGATGTCGCGAGCTCGATCCCCGTCCAGATCATACCAAAGAATTCAACAAGAGCGCCACAAGCGAACGACAAAGCTCGTCTGTTTTTTACTAAGTCGAAAAAGTGGCATTACTGAATAATCATTAAAGTCAGAGTTATGCAGCTTGTTATAGACATGCGTATAGAAAATCTTTGATCATGTGTACTAAGTTTCATTTGGGAATGTTGAACGTTTTTTGAGTAATGAGGTAAGGTTAACGTTTTGTGTCGATGCAGACAGACGTCAATGGTATCACAATACCCCGACTTTTTATCTTCGAAACACAGACGAGCTTAAAATTGTAATAATGGATGCCCTCCTTGGCGCGAAGGCTTGCGGAGCTAGCATTACGACTGCCTGGCTAGTTTTAGGTTAAATGTACCAGGAGTACTGGTAACTTATCCAAGAAACACCGTGATATAACTGGAAAATTGCTGAAAGTGGCCTTAAACACACTCAAACCAAATTCTATCAATAATTAAATGACATTAGAATGTTTACGCCATTGGTTATAACCACTGGAATGATGTTTGATCTGAATCTTAAAGGTGCCGAACTCATGACGGTATAGCACCAGACTTCAAATCACAGCAGGCAATTTTCTGCTAACAGGCAGAACCCGGATGATGAGTAGACTGGACAGCCGAATAAAACTGTTTAGATCCAAAAACTGTTTGCCAGGATGTTAAATTGGATGTGTGGATAGCTCATAAAAGTGATAGATCATGAACTGTTTCACTCAAATACTGTTGCCACTTGTGGTGTGCTGCTTTAACATTATAATTCACAATTAAATGTTTTCGAAATAAACTGTGGCATTTTGTCCTCTTTTCATATTGTGGCATTATGTCCATGGACATTATGTCCTGGGGCATATTGTACGTGGACATTTTGTCCGGATACCATACTGATGGGATTAAATCAGAGTAATAATTTCACTTTCCAGTACAATAAACAACTAAATATTGATCGTTTATGCTTCATTTTAACAGAGTAGACATACCCAGTAAGACAAATTTTGTACATTTTGTACATTTTCATGAATTCCAATTGACAGTTTTTCCCCATTTTAC
Organism: Serripes groenlandicus; assembly: GCA_031761405.1. Classification (NCBI taxonomy): domain Eukaryota; kingdom Metazoa; phylum Mollusca; class Bivalvia; order Cardiida; family Cardiidae; genus Serripes; species Serripes groenlandicus. Next base: position 242,092 of record JASEVX010000015.1, read on the forward strand.
TGCCAAAGTAGTTTCGAACTATTCATTACTCACTTTGTTGTCACTATTAGTAATATTTGCAGAAGTTTTAACATTTCAACATTTTGATCTCTATCTAGAGTTCAGCACTTTTATGGTCCGTGTTTTATGTGGGTGGGTGAGTCTTGCCGTCACTTAAATATACATACCGTCACTTAAATATACATACCCGCGGTTCCGGAGTACCCGTATAATGTCAATCGGAAGTTTTTGGAAGCAGGTTCCACGTGGAAAGAGGTGTACGTTGCGTGCTTTGTTACATTCTCAAAATCCGTCAAAACCACTTTTAGTTCGAAGTTTGGAATAGATGTTAATGCATGGATGTTCTCCAGACCTTTGTAGAAGAAAAATGCTTCAAAACGTCACGAGATGGCCACCGTTAGCAATATTACAAATTAACTACAACACGTAATATTTTACAGAGTGACATAGTAAACTACATAAATGTATTTCCATATGCAAAAACTCTGCAGCAGGCGACTTTTGTAAACGTCTATGCATCATTATTTGAAATCTCTATAAAATGAACGTATACTTATTCAATAGACTTAAAATTAGCATGGAAAAATGATAAATTGCCATTAAAAAACGATTTCTCCTATTGAAACACTCTTTCTAAGGTCTCCTGCAGCAGATAGTTTTTGATTTATAGAAAACTTCAGTATTTCATGGCTTCTGGTCCGTTTCTTGCAAAGAAATACCGACAATAGGTTAGTTGCATAAACGGTAACGAATAATTAGTATACAACTACTACAAAAAGCTTCATAAGAAGAGTATATTTGAATACACGTTAAAGAAATTAAAAGGAATTGAAAATATCTCCACTATTTTCAAGCCAAAAAGCATGATCTGATGTATTTTAGGACAATATAGACCGTATTCAGCTAAGTTATCTGAGTTAATTTAGGAATTGATACATGAGGCCAATATTGGCTGATTGAAAATTTCATGTGTATTTTTCAAAAAGCATCCTGCCATTTTATTAGTTGGTTAGTATAGAGTATTTCCTTCTATATGATTAACACTGGTGGAGCGATTTAACTCGTATGCCATAAACAAAACCACAGAAATAGGAAAATGGGCATAGCCATTTAAAAGTTTTACCTAACCAGTACTCGCCATTAGTCGTCCCAAAACCAGCCGCATAGTCTCTCCAGTCACGGTAAAAATCTACTGATCCATCAATCCGACGTTGGATAACCTTTAAAAAACAACCAAATTGATATGAAGTTAATGAATGTGTCAAGAATAAAATGGCGCGCTTCGTACTTTTGGGGTATATTCAGATTTATATAACAAATTACCCTGTCCATCATGTACATGCATACACTTTTCGACGCCTCTCTGCAGTAGAAGACTTTTGAAAACATTATGGCAAAAGGAGAAATTGCCCATAAATAGCAATTTCTCTTTTTGACACAATGTTTTCAATAATTTAATTTATATGGAGATTTTCCATAATTTTGCATAATTGTTGTCAAAGTCATCTGCTGCTTATTTGTTGTAAGTGCAAAAGGGTTAAATGTCAACTTGATAAATGAATCTTTTATTAGGTCAATAGAATGTTCAGATAATTCCTAGAATTAACATACCAGTTACGATTACAGTGTTAGGTAATTCTGCATACATCCCTATCTTTTCAGCAAGAAATATTGATTTTAATCACTGATGTTACAGATTTCCAGTTTCTATATATACCTTTGTTACATTAAAATATTTGATTGAACATAAACAAAATCAAGACATCAAAGATAGGGCCAAGCAAAATAGCATTAACACACTGAATGTCAAAACAATGACAATGAAATGATTAAAACGGCTTATATTCCTGTCAATGAATCGTGACCGGTAGAATTTTGAAAATAGTTTCTATTATTTTAAAATCTTACAGTCCACGCAACACCGTCGAAGTCGAAGATACAATACACTGCAACCGGTTGATGTTTCACTCCATACGGATATATCGTGTAAGTGTCGTTAATTCTTGCTTGTAAATTAAGTTCTGAACAATCTCGTGGATACGTCGGGCCTGTGATGTAAAAAACTTAGGGTTACTTTTTGCCTTTATCTGCTTGGTTTATTCATATACGTTTTATATGGATTAAAGTCATGCAGGAACACGGTACTAGCCTAGATCAGAGGAGGTGCGTTTAAAGGACACTTAACTTTACCGCTGTACACGGAACTCCACTCGGCACTCCTTTCGGTACTCATCGGCAGCTTTCGGTACCCTACATCTTTGTTAGATGTATTCTGCTGAATAGTGCCGGATGCCCACTTCGTTTCAGTGAAACAAAGTCGGATTTCACGGAAAAAAACAGAGGATTTTGCAAATCATTTCCAGTGTTATCATACGCAGGGCTGGTCTTATGCGTTCACAGAGACTGTTAGGGACAGTACACACAGTAAAGGTCCCAGTTTAACTCACCTGTGGACAAAGTGCTCACGGAGAGTTGTTGCGTTGGCCATTTTGAAGCCGTCCGTCATCAACAATCTGATTGTTTACACTCTAGATGCAACTATTTTCATCCAATCTTCATGAAACTTATTCAGTTTATATTGATGATATCTAGGCCAAGTTCGAAGTCGGATAAACCCTAGGGCAAAAGGTCAAATTAAACGGAAAATAATGTTTTCATTCTTGTAGCCGCATTTATGACTTGATCATGATGAAAATCTGCCAGCTTGTTTGTATTGTTAATATCTAGGCTTAACTCGACTATTGAATATTTCTGGCACACACCTAGATGACTCGGCCAAATTTGAGAAAAATCTACTCTACCGCATTTTCTGAGATGAGCAGCTTGAAACATTGTAAGAATGTTTGTAATGTTGATAGCAATGTATTATTGCAAAGTTGGATCATGTCTGGTCAAAATCTTGGTCACAATATCTACATTGATTAACATGTAGGGACTACTCTATCGAGCAACCGTTAGTTGGAGTAAATATTCACTGACACAGGTAAAAGGGTTGCTTCCGAAAACTGACTCAAATATTAACGAAAGTACCGTAATTACCCTTTTTAGAATAAAGTAGTCTTACTAATATATCCAAACGTCCTCGGTCAACTATGTTTTACGAAACAACATGTCCTCATTTGTATTTTATAAAATGTGTTGAAACTCTTACCCTGATTGTGTACTGATTGACACGACAGGTCCTTGTTACATAGAGTGGCATTATTACAACACGCTTCACACTTCACGTGGTGACCTTCACCTCTCTTTCCAATGATCGCCGACATTGTATGCGGACATTCCTGCAAGAACAGTAAGTTGGTGGTGTATATATTTACTGACATATTTAACATTCATCATTATTTCAAAAAAATGTATTCGAACAGTAATATAAACATATCATACGAGACGATAGTATATAAAGAATATTTCTTTGTTTCAGTGAAAGATCTATTTTTATTTCATCGAGTGAAGAAAAAATCTTATTCTCACGAGTGGCTCTGCCACGAGTGAGAATAGTAATTTCTTTTCTTCACGAGATAAAATAAAAATCGATCTTTCACTAAAACAAACACATTTTCTTTTTATTTTAGGCCATAAAAGGTCTTTTTACATTTTTTTGTATATTTTATCCCGTACAGTCCCTTCAGATTTTCCCTGTTGTGAGCCCCACAGTTTTAGCGCAGTTTGTATTACTACCCGGAAAAAATAGTTTGAAGACATTGCATAAAGTTATCATTTTAATATTTTCTTATTTAGAGGTGTATTATCTAATAAAATATAAGTAAACTTCTTAAAAAAAAAAAATGAAATAATGTAGTTCCGGCAAAAAATGGTAATTTCACTGTTTGAAAAGTGGTAATTCCACTGTTTGAAAATAGTAATTCCACTGTTTGAAAATAGTAATTCCACTGTTTGAAAATAGTAATTCCACTGTTTGAAAAGTAGTAATTCCACTGTTTGAAAAATAGTAATTCCACTGTTTGAAAAGTAGTAATTCCACTGTTTGAAAAATAGTAATTCCACTGTTTGAAAAGTAGTAATTCCACTGTTTGAAAAGTAGTAATTCCACTGTTTGAAAATAGTAATTTCACTGTTTGAAAAGTAGTAATTCCACTGTTTGAAAATAGTAATTCCACTGTTTGAAAAATAGTAATTCCACTGTTTGAAAAGTAGTAATTCCACTGTTTGAAAAGTAGTAATTCCACTGTTTGAAAAGTAGTAATTCCACTGTTTGAAAAGTAGTAATTCCACTGTTTGAAAAATAGTAATTCCACTGTTTGAAAAATAGTAATTTCACTGTTTGAAAAGTAGTAATTCCACTGTTTGAAAAGTAGTAATTCCACTGTTTGAAAAGTAGTAATTCCACTGTTTGAAAAGTAGTTATTCCACTGTTTGAAAATGGTAATTCCACTGTTTTAAAAATGGTAATTCCACTGTTTGAAAAGTAGTAATTCCACTGTTTGAAAAGTAGTAATTCCACTGTTTGAAAAATAGTAATTCCACTGTTTGAAAAGTAGTAATTCCACTGTTTGAAAAATAGTAATTCCACTGTTTGAAAATAGTAATTTCACTGTTTGAAAAGTAGTAATTCCACTGTTTGAAAAGTAGTAATTCCACTGTTTGAAAAGTAGTAATTCCACTGTTTGAAAAGTAGTTATTCCACTGTTTGAAAATGGTAATTCCACTGTTTTAAAAATGGTAATTCCACTGTTTGAAAAGTAGTAATTCCACTGTTTGAAAAGTAGTAATTCCACTGTTTGAAAAGTAGTTATTCCACTGTTTGAAAAGTAGTAATTCCACTGTTTGAAAAGTAGTAATTCCACTGTTTGAAAATAGTAATTCCACTGTTTGAAAATAGTAATTCCACTGTTTGAAAATGGTAATTCCACTGTTTGAAAATAGTAATTCCACTGTTTGAAAATGGTAATTCCACTGTTTGAAAATAGTAATTCCACTGTTTGAAAATGGTAATTCCACTGTTTGAAAATAGTAATTCCACTGTTTGAAAAGTAGTTATTCCACTGTTTGAAAAGTAGTAATTCCACTGTTTGAAAAATAGTAATTCCACTGTTTGAAAATAGTAATTCCACTGTTTGAAAATGGTAATTCCACTGTTTGAAAATAGTAATTCCACTGTTTGAAAAATAGTAATTCCACTGTTTGAAAATGGTAATTCCACTGTTTGAAAATAGTAATTCCACTGTTTGAAAATGGTAATTCCACTGTTTGAAAAATAGTAATTCCACTGTTTGAAAAGTAGTAATTCCACTGTTTGAAAAATAGTAATTCCACTGTTTGAAAAGTAGTTATTCCACTGTTTGAAAAATAGTAATTCCACTGTTTGAAAAGTAGTAATTCCACTGTTTGAAAAGTAGTAATTCCACTGTTTGAAAATAGTAATTCCACTGTTTGAAAAGTAGTAATTCCACTGTTTGAAAATAGTAATTCCACTGTTTGAAAATGGTAATTCCACTGTTTGAAAATAGTAATTCCACTGTTTGAAAATGGTAATTCCACTGTTTGAAAAATAGTAATTCCACTGTTTGAAAATGGTAATTCCACTGTTTGAAAATGGTAATTTCACTGTTTGAAAAAGTGGATTACCAGTTTCTATTTCACTGAGATATCTCTATAATCCACCGATAGGCATAACATAAATAGCGTCTATACAAGTCACAACCAAAATACTGTAGCAAAATATAGATAACACCGGATCGACGCTGAGTTAAAATGCGACGGTCTTTTTTATTTTATTTATTTTCACAATCCTTTACACATTCATGCCGTATGTAAATATGGGCCAACGTAGCTGATTGATACCATTTGAGAATGGCGGATTAATCCTTTTTGTTTTGGATTCATAAACAACACAGTTTCAATGAAATCATTCCAGAATATTTCGCTGTATGCATATTGGATCTGACGTTCGGCTCGAAGTGACCCTATATATTTAAACATTCTAAACAATTGAAACACTCAGCAATCTTCGCTTCTTTATCTCGTTTTATAAATGGGTTATCTCCCTTATTGATACCTAACGATTTTTTAGCCGACAATTTGATTGGCTCACGAAAAAGGTAAATATGGGACGAACTGCAATAGGCAGTCATCACATTTATATGAGCATTTCCTACAACAGCTAAGTTATATTCTTGTTTTGATGACACTTTTCACTAAACCAAAATACGGATTTCAAACGTACGAGTTAATGTGTGATGCGGTAAGAATGATGCATTTGAAATAAAGTATAAGGGGAAGTTAACGTCCGTGCGAATTAATCTGATGCATGGCGGATATGTAGCATGGTAAGTTCACATACATTGATATATAATTAATTTACCTTATTATGTATTGACCATGCGAAAGTCCAATTAACACGGACAATATCCGAATTGCAATAGTCACTGCTCCGCGGATTCTTAAATCAATCAATTAAACTAAACGCTAATACTTACCGTAGATGTCATACATCCCAAATCATACAAATTTTGTCCCGAAGCAGTTTCGTAGTTGAGAACGTAACATTTCTGAAACATATAAAACAATGCTATTGTAATGCAAGGTATTAATGGAATAACATCATCCAATGCAGTGACAATTAGCAACAGGGGGATTAATTGTGTTGTCTGTTGTGCCTACATATAGTCTTGTAGACTGTGCCCCCCCCCCCCCCCCCCCCCCCCCCCCCCCCCCCCCCCCATGCACCTACATGGCTGAGAGCAACGATTACTAGTTAAACCTTTGCTAAATGCTTAATTCGAGCATTGAACTGTGTCAATGATTAAAGTATATCTTAGTTTTAACCTATATATTTTGCATCGATTGCGAAACAAGCTTTTAGCTTATATTAATCATGCTCGAGGTGTGGTTCCTGGAGAAGTAAACAGTACTCGCGCCGTTTGTGTGGACAAATCCCAAAGTCAGAACCCGCTTATCACGAGATTCGAACCTGGGACATTTTGTACGAGAGGCTGTCATCTACCACTGTATTCCACCATTATATATTGACACAAACACGAAATTAACACATTTAGGTACCTTGAATGCTTGTAAGTGTCGAAATATTATAAATAAACCATATCGTTTCCTTTTATCTACATCCATGCGAGCATCCACTACCGTTTTAAAAGTCCGCATGAAGGACAGAATAGGAATATAAACTATCTCTCGCACAGATGAGTTACTCGAAGATCATGGTCAGATGTCTGACAACATGCTTTTATTCGAATATTTCTTCCGATGAGGTAAATACGTTAATAAGTTTCGGACATTAAAGTTTGAAACCGTTTACAGGGACAATATAGAATATTTTCTTGTAATGCATGATAATCCTTTTTGCTAATTGACCTCAAATGATGCAATTTTCATCCGTTAGGTTCATTGTTTAAACTTCCTTTTCCTGGTAAACGCAAGCGGTGACCTTGCATCCGAAAATATTGCATTTGATTTCTGCATATGTCCTTTACATCACTTGTCATCATTTAACAAAAATAAAAACCCACCCTTCCCACCGCTTTTATTATTGTATTTGTCATTCAAGCCAAGTTTTAGTCTCGTTTCAGCGCACTCCTTTTCTACTATAGTTCCATTACAGGACAGTAACGTTCTACAAGTCACAGCTTCGATAATGACTGGAATGCGGGAAATGACCTCCACCAGCGTTGACCGTGTTTCTATGTTTTTAAACTAACAGTGCGAGTCTCTGTCACCACGGCTCGTCATCTGTTGCTTACAAATATACTTTTTATGTTAAGAAGCTGTGGCCAGATTACGCCAACAACAAGAGATATATTGTGTTGCCTTCGTTATGTAACTTTGCATCAAATAAATATGATTCTTATTTTAATTAACTGCATTTGTACTCTGTAATACGTTCGTGTCATGAGCATGTTCTAGCCATATTCGGGAAATATGATATAGTTTAAAATGACTTTATTGAGTCCCTTCCTATTGGTCGTGGATAGTTGGGATGGTGTTACAACTGAGTAATGGGTCATTTGATAACCAATTTTAGCCAAAGAAACATATTCCACTGTAAAATGCTAATAACATTTTACCATCACTTATTAAATCAAACATTGACGAATAGTCAGGTTGACAGACAGACAGACAGAAACACGGAAGTAAAAAAGAGACATAAGTCCAAAGTGCCGATCCGTCACACTGTATATACACTATATAGCGCAGCGCTATCAAAATGAAACCATTAACTCATACCTCATAATCAGCACACTGTATCAGGCTGGTGCACGATTTCTGTTCAGTCAATCCGCCACAGAAGGCACATGTCTGTCCAGTTGCTGTAAAGGATTGCACCTTATTTAAACAATATTCAATTAATCATGCATATTAGTTTCGATATTTTCATGAATGGAATTATATTGCATAGTGTCATTCTTCTTATAATGTCTGATTTGCGGAGATATACGTGTGTGTAAATTATCTCAAAATGGTCAAATCACCTATTTGATATCCATACGCACATTCTTCGATTGATTGGTGTTTAACGCTGCATTAAACAGAAGTTCAGTTATATCACGGCGGTCAGTTCACATCAACATGTGCTTCCTAGTTATCTCACGCCAGTACTTCAACAAGCAATCTCAGGGGGGAGGGGACTCATCGTTACTGACTGAGCTTTTACGGCTCGACGACATGTTAGTTGAGTTAAAATATCGAATTGTGTTATGGTATTGATTATTGTTCATGCCTGTGTTCAACAAATATTTCTAGACGAAATAAATTTAGTAAACGGATACCTTTGAGCTACTAGGGCATAGTCGAAGGAAATATTCGTGTTCTTTTAAATCTAGTTTAAGGTAATAAAAAGGAGTTTATCTTATTCTAAAAAGATTATTAGACATTGCCTATCCTTCTACGCGTACTTTGTTTATGTCTAGGACTTAGTGTATCGCAGGTAAGTGAGGCCACCAATGTGGCATTTGTGTATGACTGTAGACGGGAGTTGAATACATTTACAGACGTTGATCTGAGTCAGGTCCGGAGGAAGGGAATTCCAGTCTCTGTTAGTCCCAGGAAGAAAGCTGGGCTTATACTGGTCGTCTTCAATGCTTTCTACTCTCATGGCAATGTCAGCGAGAAATATGTCTATAAATTGCCTTAAATCTAGGTAACCCCATGGTTCCATTTATTAAAATGAAATGAATACTACGGGTCGCCTTTATGCAATTAAAGCTCCAGGATTAAAACCGGTCATGAAGAAAACTATGGAAGATGGATACGATCCATTGATAACATCACATGGGGAACATTCCACATAATTCCATTTTGTATTTGCGAAAACTTACAAGAGAGTTCGGCTTGGAAGAAAAGAAGCAGCAGCACTAGAACGAACACACACCCTGTAATATGAACGTGTATAAAAGTAATAAATTAAAAAAGAACTGTCACAAAATATTTATGCATCTTCTTTGAAGCGTGAAATTGTAAGAAAAATGGTAAGAGATCGTCATTGTTCGTCTATTTGTAGGTCATTTCCGATGGAAATAACCGGCAAGCCCGAGAACAAAACCGATATCTAACGACGACATACGGAAATTGTCGATCGCATCAGATATGTTTCTACCTTAAACGGATACAGTCTTTTAAGAATGAACCATTATGCCATTGTAAATCGTTCCGCCTGAAAACTAATTCAAGATATTTCAGGGAAGCCTTTTTGACTATCATCATTGTGTTATATTTATGCATCAAAATTGTAGCAAAATTTGTCAAAACTCTAATAAACATCTTCCATATCTAGGGACATTTATTCGTTGCCTTATGTACTTTTCTCTTGCATATGGCGGTCTTGGTACGGTAGAAAATCCCGACTCCCATTAACCCCGTGAGCAGTCCAGCTAGTGAGAGAGCAATTTAAACAAGGTCGGTATTTGCAAAAACATATTGTGTCTTAAATTTAAATTGTCGCATAATAAGCGTTTACTTTATAGTTCTATGTAAATTGACCTTGTTCAGTATTCATAATGCGACAGATCAATTTACACGGAAAAAACATAACCATAACTTTATCAAACGAAAATGATACCCATTAGAAAATAATGCTAAAATACGTACGCATCGTTTCGATTCACTGTAAACGTATGTCCGGTTGACCTAGAATGTTCGCAAAAGGCTTGACTGTATTGATAAGGAATGGAGATAAGACTATACTTATACATCAGGTTACAATATTTTCAGTTTTATACAATGACACGGGGACACGGGGACTCCTTCAAGTGCCAAGGTTACAAGGTTTTCAGCTTTATACAATGACACGGGGACTCCTTCAAGTGCCAAGGTTACAAGGTTTTCAGCTTTATACAATGACACGGGGACTCCTTCAAGTGCCAAGGTTACAAGGTTTTCAGCTTTATACAATGACACGGGGACACGGGGACTCCTTCAAGTGCCAAGGTTACAAGGTTTTCAGCTTTATACAATGACACGGGGACTCCTTCAAGTGCCAAGGTTACAAGGTTTTCAGCTGTATACAATGACACGGGGACACGGGGACTCCTTCAAGTGCCAAGGTTACAAGGTTTTCAGTTTTATACAATGACACGGGGACTCCTTCAAGTGCCAAGGTTACAAGGTTTTCAGCTTTATACAATGACATGGGGACACGGGGACTCCTTCAAGTGCCAAAGTTACAAGGTTTTCAGCTTTATACAATGACACGGGGACACGGGGACTCCTTCAAGTGCCAAGGTTACAAGGTTTTCAGTTTTATACAATGACACGGGGACTCCTTCAAGTGCCAAGGTTACAAGGTTTTCAGTTTTATACAATGACACGGGGACACGGGGACTCCTTCAAGTGCCAAGGTTACAAGGTTTTCAGCTTTATACAATGACACGGGGACTCCTTCAAGTGCCAAGGTTACAAGGTTTTCAGCTTTATACAATGACACGGGGACACGGGGACTCCTTCAAGTGCCAAGGTTACAAGGTTTTCAGCTTTATACAATGACACGGGGACACGGGGACTCCTTCAAGTGCCAAGGTTACAAGGTTTTCAGTTTTAAACAATGACACGGGGACTCCTTCAAGTGCCAAGGTTACAAGGTTTTCAGCTTTATACAATGACACGGGGACACGGGGACTCCTTCAAGTGCCAAGGTTACAAGGTTTTCAGCTTTATACAATGACACGGGAATTCCTTCAAGTGCCCTCCAAGATGAAAACGATATTGACCAAACCTTTTATTGATTGATTTTGTATTATTGTAAACCTTTCGAAAATGAGCAAATTATTCGTTTAAAATTTGAAAATATACGCACTCATTATGTAAATCCCAAAATATTTTGACCTCAATTTAGATAAAGCTTGAAAACATTGATAAGGTATTTGTGACGGAAGGAATCTTTGTCCTGGCTACACCAATCGGAAATTGTCTGCTAAACTTGTGAACTCGATTTAGATTATAACCTTTCTCCAGTTACAACACATATGCAGGTGATGTCTTTGAAACACACCATGACAAACTGGAAAAATATTTATGGAATATATTTGAAAATATTGTGACAGAATTTGAAATTGTTAATTTCTCCTATAGTCGCAATGTTTTCAAATGTCGTCTGCTGCAGATGCGTTACAAAGCGGAAAAAACTGGAAACAGTAAAGATGAATGAACCAGAATATATGAATTGGTTTCCAAATGCTTGATGCGATTAAAAAAAATCAAAAACAGTCCGCATGAACTCCAATCATTCAGAATGGATTTGGGCCGGAACACGTCACTAAAATAGTCCCCGATTTCCATTTTGGGAGGTCCGAATGCTGTTTTACACGATGCCAAACGTACATTGTTGTTACTGAGCCTGATCACAATTTAGTAAATGATAACTTATTAAGGATCTGTAATTACCATCAAGAAGCTTTTCAAAATGAAGATATTCTTCAATCTGGACATGTCGTCTAATCGATTCTATTATACTTTCAATATCGATCTATAGAAAAGCATCGAGACGGCTCCTCAATCGGAACTCTTCGGTTAAATCGTGAACTCGTTATAGATCTCTGACGTTGTTCTTAAATATATCCAACCTACGGTGCGTGATTCGGCTAAAAGAAGTTTATTTCTAACAAAGAAAGCAGCCCGAATGGACATTTCTCAAGAATAGACAAACAGAAATACACCACTAGATCTTTTGAATTAAGGTCTTAAATGGCGCAATATATTGTTGCCGGTGACTATTTTGAAAGTATACGAGATTGTTTGATTGGAGTTGAACTTCATTATTTCCGGGTTTTCGGTTATGTATTACGACGACGTGTCTTTCATGACTTTCCGTCACCCGTACTTCACACAACATTCTTCCCAGGTAACTGTCTACCGTATCCTCCATATACTATTTAGTTAATTTGTGGAAGACGAATGGGACCTTTCATTATATTATGAGAGGATCACGATGATTTTCATTAGTGTTCGGCAAAGAAGAACCATGACAGTGAACCAGTGTCAAGGCACTGGAACCTAAACGCGTAAAAGCCTGTACGGGACGAATAGCTTTTTAGTGTTGAAAACACAAACCGGAAGTATCTGGAAATATCTTTTTTTTTCGGGGAGAGTTATGTTCGTATTCCGTATCACATACACACAGTTTAAAAAAGAAATATTCGAAAAGTAACATATACAAGAAAAAAAGATTTTTTATATATAATAGAGCCGCGTCTAGCGAAATGGAGTCCTATAGCCTTTACAAACGGTGACACTTCCGGTAAACCCATGCGTTCGCACAGTCTCACCATAACATTCACTGTCAGTCTGATTGTAATATACCATTCCATAAATTGTAAAAGTGTAGTCAAACTATTTTAACACAAATGCAACATTTTAATGATGCGAATACCGGAGATGTACTTTCAAAACGCCAGACGTGGCTCATATTTTTTTTATTTGATTTATGTTTTCCTTATCATCATAACAGTAGATTTCAACGAATAATAATAACCATGCCATGCTTGCCATTCGACTCCATCAGCAAACGACGCATGTGTTCCTCTCAAGTATTTCCCATTCAGGTTTGAAAAGTGGCAACTGCTATACCACCACCCACCGTGGTAAACCACTGCGCAATTCTCTGTCCCTTTGGTGTCATTATCTTTGTCATAGGTTGAAAACATCATCCCATTGTGAGCGTCCATGGAGTCTCCTAGCAATGAAATAAATGCTCGTTTACAGATTAGACAAGTTAACCAACCTACCTAGCTACACGCATCTAGAGAACAACAGAACCTAACTCCGGAGTTTAACCCCGTTTCGAATCACAACATGCAAATTTCAACCCAGCGCAGTTCAGTAAAAGCACTGGGTGGTCGGCGGGTAAAACCAATTAAGATATGTCACCTCGTTAATGTCCTGATATGTCACGTTTTCGATATGTACCCGCCACGCTGTAGCCTCGATATTGACACATTGTACCGTGTTGTGACTCAATGCTAGCACATTGCTACAACGTGTAATCCGGCGGAAATTTGAACTATGTAGGGGTCAGAAATAGGGTACAACGGCTCTGCCAAATAATCATTGTCGGATACAACCCATTGGCGTTTCTAGAAGACCTTTGTAAAACCTAATCGTACATTATTCCAAATTGCTATAAAACTTCATTTACCATATACATGTAGTTCTTGTCCATGATTGTTTTCAGGTTGACTACAACACAGCACATCCAGTAAGAGCTTTATTCACATATATGTAATCCAGACATCTGCTCCAGTAACAACAGAAACAACTAATACAATTGCAAACTCTCTTTTTAATAATGTATGTACTGAATTGTGTTACCCCTTGTATAATATCACATTCTATTTGAGGGCGGAGTACAATTTGTATGATATTTCACGCAACGATTTATACAGGAGTTTCCTGGGTAAATTACCAGTACTACTAGTCCATTTATCCTGACCCCAGCGTATCATTCGTAATGCTTATCCAACAATTCTGAGCGCCAAGAAGTTTGTATGTTTGTTTCCTTTATTTCCCCCATATAATTGGAGATTTCTTTACATACAAATAAATACAAGTTATGAATATAACAATTTAAAAAATCAATGGAAAGACATATATGTTTCATCGAAGCTGACATGTTATCATTCTTTATTCACTCACTACCTCATACGCCCAAAAGACCCAATATGTTTCATCCAAGCTGACATGTTATCATTCTTTATTCACTCGCTACCTTATACGCCCAAACACCCATTTACTCATTCACGAATTCGCACATGGAATATCATGTTTCCAAAATGTATACATAGAGCCCTGTTTTACTAGATTATAGTTTGTGTTGGACTTCTTGGTTATAAGAGTAAACATTTGATCGGATATGATATAGGTATCTGATCAAATGCCTCTCTTATTTATAGTAATTTGTACTGATATTTAAGGATATCTGTCGAACAGTCCAACATGCCTGCAAACAGCTGCGACATATGAGTGGCATAACCTGTAAAGATATTGGCTACAATCATTATATGTGTTAGGGTTCATGCCAAGAGCATTTCTCAAGACAGACTCATCATCGAGATCCATATAAAGAGTTGACGTTGAGTTGTTTAACTGACTCAAGGAATGTAATACGTAAGGAGTATGTAGCATGACAGGATGCTACGTAATGACTTACATAGTCGTAATGAGTGACTTGATTACAGAGCGGACACATGCTGTGATCACGGTTACTTGGGGTTCGGGCACATACGTTTGACACAATATATGCAGAGCGTAGTTCATTGGTTTTTCCATGATGTTTTACTGGGGAAAGTTTTGTTACACATGTATATTTGTATGAAGTTTGTAATATTACATTTTCTTAATAGGGAGTATATATCTGGCACAAAACCTCGAACGTGGGATGGCTTTATATTATGCATGTATAACGTGAATTAGAATATAGCTTGAACAATAGAGCTTGGTGAAATGGAGATCATCTTTTGTAAGAAGGTTAACTTTCGAATATGAATGACTGAGTTCAATGGATATATACCTAGCATGGACTCAGTTATATGCAACCTGGTTCTGTTAGGGTGCCCTTCAATGTTTTTCAATATGGAGTGCTGGAACTTGTTTATTTTACCTACATCTTGATTAGTCATATTTGACCACGTTTCGTAACCGTAATGTATTGTCGGTATGACTACCTTTGTTGTATAAGTTACACGAGATGACCGGGTTACTCCCTTTGGTCTTAACCCTACACTGGTTACAATAGGCGTAGTAAGCTGCTCTCCCCTTGTGAATAGCTGTTTTGAAGGAGTTTGCATTTTTTCCGTTTTTCGAAAAGTAAATGTACAACTGTTGGACCTATATGACCTTGTTATCAGTGATTAGACAGACCAGCCCGTGCCAACTAATTCGCTATTTGTTCATTCAATGACCCTACAATCTTTACGCGAATGGTTGTAACCACTAGATGGATGTTTTATCTGAATCTTAAATATATATGCCGTCACTTAAATATACATACCTGCAGTTCCAGAGTACCCATATAATGTCAATCGGTAATTTTTGGAGGTAGTTTCCACGTGGAAAGAGGTGTACGTTGCGTGCTTTGTTACATTATTAAAATCCGTCATCACCACTTTGAGTTCGAAGTTTGGAATAGATGTTAGTGCATGGATGTTCTCTAGACCTTTGTAGAAGAAAAAATGATATCAAGAGTGTCCCACCAGCAGCGAAATTTAGAATGACAAAGCTACAACACCCAATAGTTTACAGAGTAACATAAAAAAAAAAGTGTGAGAGCAACTACATCAATGTATTCCCACATGAAACATATCTCTATCAGACGACTTCGAGAACGCTTCTTCAAGAACTATGTTTTCAAATGTAGTCTCTTAGATATGCGTCAAATGAGTCTACATGCGTGAAAGAGTTTAATAAGAAGCACTCAAAGTTTAATGGCTGCTACATTGTACTCTGCTGAGTTTTAAGTTCGAAAAGGGTGATCTCTATCTTACATAAAGTACCTATAAATATAAGCATGAATATTTAATAAAATAATAAACAAAGGCATACGAGGACCTGAATGTCCCGTTGGTATTTTGGTTTCGTTGTTAACATTTCCGTTTTCAAGGGCAAACACTCTGTAAGTTTGATGATTTAGCCACGCTATACATTATGTACGTCAGACATTAGGTTCAAGTTATTATTGAGTCCAAGACAGCGTACAGCGTAGAATACACCAATATCGAGTCATGACCAGTCAAATACACGTTTTCAACTGTATTGGCCGATGTGTTTTAATATGTTTATATTGCAGTCTAGTCTCAATGCTAGAGAATATGTTAATATAAATTTAAAACTAATCAAAAGAAATTGTATGTAGAGTAAGTTTGTATGCCCAACTACGGAACAGCAATAGAAACTGCTAACTTCTCAATTAGTATCAAAATAACCTACAAAATGTCTCTGCTCATCATGTGTAAGAGTATTTTGACATAGTCAGAACTTATATACCAGAGTTATCTAAGCTTATTTAGGAGTTGATAGTCGAGGCCGATGGCGAACGTTACAGACACCCCCGTCATAATATCAACGTGCGACATACGTATTGTTGTATTCACATTCGGTAATACTGCAGGGTTATTAAGCAGAAGAATTACGCAATCAAATCAACTGACATATCTAGGTTCCTTATAAAATACAAGACCTGATCTCGAACTTTATTATCAATAACATATTGACCCGTTCCGTGAGAAAACCAACATTATGGCCTCCGCGTAATGTTATCGATCAAGATCAGCCTGCGCAGTCCGCGCAGACTGATCAGAGTCGAAACATTTCGTCTCAGATTGATAGAGGTATAGAGTAATGATTCCTGAAACAGAAAATCCACAGGAGGCGAAAAGTGTCTATACGGGTCGATACTTTACGCAGAGTCCACAATGTTGGTTTTGTCGCGGGACAGCTCATATATCAATACATGATTTGTTCCGAAGCTAATACTTCTAGATACTCTTAGTTTAAGAAAGATCCGTAGAGCGATTGAACTTGCATTACACAAATCAAAACCACAGTAACAGATAGGATTAAACTGAGCAATGACATAACTATTGTAGAATTACCTAGCCAGTACTCGCCATTAGTCGTCCCAAATCCAGCCACATAGTCTCTCCAGTCACGGTAAAAATCTACAGATCCATCAATCCGACGTTGGATGACCTTTAAAAACAACATAAAGGAACGGAAACACCGTGAACGTATGAAGAAATAGAGCTCTTAAAAAGGTGTGTATTTCAAATTTCAAAATTCTTATTTGACACACAAAGCCTTTGTTCTGGTACTCAAAAGTCGCGTTACAGTGAATACCCACAACATAGGGTTTAGTTGATTCATAAGAATACTGCCCCTTATCTAGTCAAGAAGAAAGGTATCACGGATAGCGGACAAGGATGTTGTCCGATCTACGTTGTTAGGCGTTTAGATAACACCTGTTCGCTTGGAATATAAGACATGAACGATACATTCAATAGGCTTAAAAAACGTTCAAAAAACTGTTATAACTATCCAGCACTTTATGTCTACTGTGTTATGTAAATCTGAATAAACCTCTTCAGGTAGAAATAATACAAAAAACAACTTAAATCACAAGTTTCCAAGCCTGACAAAGGGCTAGTGATTTATCCATAGTAATTATGTTGCCAATATTAACAAAGTTATTATCCTTAAACTCAAGAAATAGTATTCCTCTTCTTGAACACCTAGCCGACTTAATACAATTGATAAGTAGGGTAACAGGTGAATTGTGGCTTTTCGCACTGGTCGCCATGAAATAACTGAATAAATGTTCGAAAAGTCTGTCAATAAATCATGATGGCAAGATTGTTGAAAATATTTGCCGTAAAATCTTACAGTCCACGCAACATCGGCGAAGTCGAAGATACAATACACTGCAACCGGTTTATGTTTCACTCCATACGGATATATCGTGTATGTGTCGTTAATTCTCTCTCGTAAACTGAGTTCTGAACAATCTCGAGGATATGACGGACCTACGAAATAAAGAACGGGTATTAACCAAAACGCGTGCTTCACGATTACCGTTGTTTATCTATTGTTCTTTGTATTTTAAATACGACTAACAGGAAATGTGATGTTTGTTTCTTTTATGATTAATTGATATGAGCAGATATACGTCCATAAATTTGCAGGTTTTTCTTCTTGAAAACAATGTTTAAGAAAGATTTGTTGTGCACGTTGAATTATTTTCGTCAAATATATTTTGAATCTTCGGCATATATTCCAAAACCATGAAAACCTTTATCTTTTGAACCGACTCCTTTCAAAGTTCTAACGTTAATGATATTAGTATTAAAGTCATTGTACCACAACGTGTTTCAAATCAATTGAAAGTACAAACATCGTCCAAGTTTAAAGACAAATACGACACTTTATAATGTAGAAGCAATTGCAAGTAGTCGTTTGTAGGCCAAATACAGTCAATAGTTTTGCCGGGAAGATACGTTAAGCCATTTATAAACACATATACAAAACTTAAAACTGATTTTGAAAACGTTATATCAAATCACGCTGGACTAACGGTCTAAGCGATCGAGCTTTTCCTATTTTAAAAAACGAACAATGTGTTATTAGTATTTAATATTTGAGCGAACCCATTGTTACCTTGGTTATGAACTGCTTCACAAGACAATACTTGGTTACACATACTCGCGTTGCGACAACACGCTTCACACATCACGTGATGACCTTCACCCCTCTTACCAATTATGGCTGACATGGAATGAGGACATTCCTGTAAGATGATATTGAAGTGATTAATACATTATAAATATCGAAAATACAAGCACTTTGCACTCATATGGTTATTTGTGTCACCAAGCAATTAATTATTTTTTGAAATACAAGAAACTAAGTAAAATAAACAGCATTTGATACCTGAATACAAAATTGAATGTAAAAAGAAAGAATGCTTTTTATGATACACGAACTTTGATCCCCATCATTACAATTTTTACAAGTTTCATTGATGCCAGAATTGTTTATCATATAACGTGCGGTATTCAATCCGATTTTAAGGTTCTTCCGCCAATCTAAACAACAACTCTGTTTATTGGAAAACCATTAACATTTTTTTTTACTGAATATGATTAAATTTCGTTCTGTTGATTAAGGCTTACCGTAGATGCCATGCATCCCATGTCATACAGGTCGGCACCTGCATCTGTCTCGAAGTGCCGCACGTAACAACTCTGAAGAAGACAATTTTTGAAAACGATAAACACAGACTATATGGAGCTTCCGTTTTTAGTCAATTTACAAGAACATATTACTTATGAGGTTATCTTTTTTTCTCTTTTAAATTCAAGTCTGTTTCAAACTATTTAAACCCCTCTCATCACAAGGATTTTATCCTGAACCAATACCATTGATATTTACCAAATTTTAAAGCTGTTATTCATTTACTATTCACATCCCATAATAATGGATATTAACTGATATTTATAAATGTAACCGGTATTATATAGTAAATACAAACTATTGTTACGTTGAATGGAATATTTCGATGATATTTAAGTGGCACCGAACATGCCAGATGCAGTGGTGCTTCAAAACTTAACATCACCGAAAGTTGAATTCATATATTATTTTTCTTCAATATTAATCTATATAATCAGCCTCTTTTAATCAGTCCGTCAAAACAAACCAGTTTGAAACCCTATCCTCACGTTCACTATTCCAGCAACGTCAACTTCTCAGAATTGTCCAATTTAAACACTTTTACTACATCACATATAAATACACATAGCCAGTAAAATCACTTTAACATATGAAATGCAGTCAGCTTAATAAAGTCAGACAAGTCTTTAAAGACAGAACACATCTTTTTCGTACTGGCAATTTGGCTGTAGATCAGCTCGTCCGCGGAACAATTTGGTATTGTATCCCCTACATCATGAACTGTTTGATTAATGGACTGTATGTTCCGTTAATATTGAACTTTCGCAGTCACGTAACTAATAGGTCAGTGATCACTAGATATTTCTTTGTGACCTTGTTATGTATTCGTATATGGAAGTAAAGACAGAGATTTATTTTGTTTTAATCATGCGACAGTTCAATGTTACTAGACTATATATAGGGCAGTAAAGACAGAGATGTTACCTCGTATTGGGTGCAGTTAATATGGTAATTGCACGAGTGTTGGTCGGTCACATCGCTACAAGAAGCGCATAATTGTGCAGCATCTGAAAGTTTAAATATTGGATAACAAGACCTGTAACGAAACGTGTCACTTTGATCGTTTGAATAGTGTTCTAGGTCAATTATACGTATAACTGGGTATATAATATAATTGAGCCGTCTCGCGAGAAAACCAACATTGTGGACATTGCGTAAAGTATCGACCCGGATCAGCCTAAGCATGCCGCGCAGGCTTACCCGGATAGACACTGTTCGCCTGCTGTGGATTTTCTGTTTCAGGAATAATTACTCTATACCTCTATCCCCCTGAGACGGAATGTGTCGGCCCAGATTTGTCTGCGCGGATTGCGCAGGCTGATCTGGAGCGTTACATTACGCAGAGGCAATACTGTTGGTTTTCTCGCGGGACGGCTCATATACTGTGAAAATCTATAGAAATATTGGGGAATGTGAGAAATAATAAATTCGAATTCAGTATGTGTGTGCAAGGGAAAATGAAATACTGGACCCCCACCCACAACAACAACAACAGCAAAACCCCAATATTTCCTTTTGCATGAACGCGTTAGCTGCTTCTGGTTCTTATGTACTTATGTATGCATACTACGACTAATGTAGGCTTATCTATTCCATACCGACTTGCAACGCCTATATCGGCCATTGGTATTCGACTTAATAGAGCAAATTAACTGACGACATAGGTCATCGGTATTTAATTTCAAAGTGCAAATCTAATGCCGACGTGGAACACTGAGCTTATCTATTTATATGCGTTTCTATATAGAAAATTGAACACCGAGCTCGGCCATCACCATTGTTAATGATAACTGAACTACAATATCTTTGATAAAACTTACACGTTACTTCGGCGTAGAGTAGCAGCAGCAGCACCACTGGCGTAACACAATCTAACAGATGACACTTCATTCCAGTTGAACTCCCTAACATGAAAGAAAGAAAAACACAATAAAAACAAACAGACAACTCAGAAAGTAAGATAGCTAGAGTTATCATTCTTGTACATGGTGTTATTTCTCAACCTGACAAAATCACAAACTATATATTTGTCCATATAGGATAATGATCTATACTTACACTGTGCACTCAAGAGAGCTACGTTAAGTGTGGAATTAGTTTTACATAAGGAACATAAACTGATGAAAACGAGAGTAACCTTTCTTGAAGGTGACATTCATTCAGAAACTATGAATAAACCCTTTGAAATAGCCTAAATCTATGAGGATAGGTTGTGGCGTTATGCTGAGAACAAAAGTGTTCTGCGTAACTTTTACATCAGGGGTAGATAACTCTTGTAATTCCTCCGTGTACGTGACACACTTTTTATATTGAAAAACGGAAATGCATCACAAATTATATAAAACTACGATAATGCGTATTTGAGTTACGATACGCACATATTCGGTTGATATTGAGAATCTAGACAAACGGACGAAATTATGAACGGATGGTAAATCATGCGCATATGCCACATCTGAAACATTTGCAGGCGCGAAACATAGTATTAATTTTAAGTACACACATGACTCGCGTCTCAATTGAAGGGCCTCTTGCTTGTTTGACCACCCTTGTGTGCAACTACGGACACATGACTTTCATATTAGGATTACACACATATATTAAGTATATCGGGAATAATAGCAACGCGGAGTCAAATAATGTTTTGATTCTATTAATAGCATTTTATCTAAAGAAATATACATATGTTCTTTGATACTGTCTTGA
Organism: Serripes groenlandicus; assembly: GCA_031761405.1. Lineage (NCBI taxonomy): Eukaryota > Metazoa > Mollusca > Bivalvia > Cardiida > Cardiidae > Serripes > Serripes groenlandicus. The sequence goes on from JASEVX010000015.1 coordinate 263,983, forward strand.
AATAATACATGCGAAAAGTATCTTGTAGATAGCATTCACATTATACAAAGCTTCTCTCCAGAAAGCATGTAACTAATCGAAATGTCTAAGAAAAGATCTTTTAATTATCAAGTATATATTGACCTATAAAGAATTCTACATACGCATTATATGAGCTCCCATTTATATTAACTGTGAAGTTAGAATTTATGACATACATCTTCGTTAGATAAGAAAGACGAGGGACGTTCATTAAATACTAGTAATGAAACTATAGTCATATTTTGAATTACTTAAAATGCATATATTGCGGTTTTTAATTCAAAGGATGCGTTATTCAAGTTGAAATACACCATCAAGCCATCATGTACATATGCATGAGTAATGCATGACGATGGACAACATTCATAAAAACCTTTATTAATTTGAATGGCTTTCTCCATGTTCGTGTGTATTAAAACTCGATACTGGTAGGCGAATTCCTTTCAATGTCAGATCTAAAGTGGCTTTACTTTTTTTTGAAACTGAATATATGTTTATAGTTCAATGTATGTTGTAACACTTTAGCAAACCCGGACTAATCGTACTATGAAATGTGATAAAAACATGTTAAACAATTTGTTTCAAATAAATCAAATAAATCATTTTAGTAAACAGCGACACAAGTTTTCATGAATCAATTTTTTCCAACGCAACACGCAATATAAAGAAAGAGAAACGCTCAGATATTGTCATTTTACTTGCCATGGATAATTCAGTGATGGAACAGATAAGGACATTCCTTGATTTTTAAAATACCTCTAAACTCGAAAAAAAAAATTAACAATTCACGTGAAGTTTAATGGCCGTGTTTACACTTTATGCAGATTCTGTCGATTCTGTCGATTTAAAAGCTCATGTTGATTTTAACATTCCCGTTAAAATAATAGATAAGCAATATTTCATTGGAAAGTGTAATATCGAGTGTAATACAGTTTGCTGCATAACTTTACCTTAGAAATAAGATAGTACACAAGTAGAAATGAATCATCAAATTTTTAAATATCGTCTAATCGCAGAGTCGAGAAAATATAAGAATGAACTGGAGGAACATCATTATCATTGTAACTGTCACGATCGAGCCCCGATAGCTCAGTTGGAAGCGACGTTGAATGTCAATGCAAGGTTTGTGTGTTCGAATCTCAGCACATCTAACATTCATTCTGATGTTTGACAAATGTCAAAGCGAAAAGCAGCCAGTGGCTTGGAAATATTATTGTGTGGATTACTAGTGTAAGACAGCCAGGAAACACATGGGTATGTTAACTAGACGCCGTTATATGAATAAACATTGTTGCAAACAGGTGTGTGAAGTTAGCACGTAGGTCGTAGCTCGTAGGTCGACAGTCAAATTTATTATCAGAAAGTGTCGACCTGGCGCGTAGGTCGTAGGTCGACAGTCAGATTCACATTTAGATAGTGTTGACCTGGCGCGTAGGTCGTAAGTCGACAGTAAGAATCCCATTAAGACAGTGCTGACCTGGCGCGTAGGTGGTAGGTCGACAGTCAGATTTATTTTCAGAGAGTGTTGATCTGGCTCGTAGGTCGTAGGTCGACAGTCAGATTCATATTAAGATAGTGTTGACCTGGCGCGTAGGTCGTATGTCGACAGTCAAATGTATGTTCAGAGAGTGTTGACCTGGCACGTAGGTCGTAGGTCGACAGTCAATTTTATGCTCAGAAAGTGTTGATCTGGCTCGTAGGTCGTAGGTCGACAGTCAGATTCACATTAAGATAGTGTTGACCTGGCGCGTAGGTCGTAGGTCGACAGTCAGATTTATTTTCAGAGAGTGTTGATCTGGCTCGTAGGTCGTAGGTCGACAGTCAGATTCACATTAAGATAGTGTTGACCTGGCGCGTAGGTCGTAGGTCGACAGTCAGATTTATTTTCAGAGAGTGTTGATCTGGCTCGTAGGTCGTAGGTCGACAGTCAGATTCACATTAAGATAGTGTTGACCTGGCGCGTAGGTCGTAGGTCGACAGTCAGATTTATTTTCAGAGAGTGTTGACCTGGCGCGTAGGTCGTAGGTCGACAGTCAGATTCACATTTAGATAGTGTTGACCTGGCGAATAGATCGTAAGTCGACAGTAAGAATTCCATTAAGACAGTGCTGACCTGGCGCGTAGGTCGTAGGTCGACAGTCAGATTTATTTTCAGAGAGTGTTGATCTGGCTCGTAGGTCGTAAGTCGACAGTCAGATTAACATTAAGATAGTGTTGACCTGGCGCGTAGGTCGTAAGTCGACAGTCAGAATCCCATTAAGACAGTGTTGACCTGGCGCGTAGGTCGTAGGTCGACAGTCAAACTGATGTTCAGAGAGTGTTGACCTAGCGCGTAGGTCGTAGGTCGACAGTCAATTTTATGCTCAGAAAGTGTTGATCTGGCTCGTAGGTCGTAGGTCGACAGTCAAACTTATGTTCAGAAAGTGTCGACCTGGCGCTTAGGTCGTAGGTCGACAGTCAAATTTATTTTCAGAAAGTGTCGACCTGGCGCGTAGGTCGTAGGTCGACAGTCAGATTCGCATTAAGATAGTGTTGACCTGGCGCGTAGGTCGTAGGTCGACAGTCAGATTTATTTTCAGAGAGTGTTGATCTGGCTCGTAGGTCGACAGTCAGATTCACATTAAGATAGTGTTGACCTGGCGCGTAGGTCGTAGGTCGACAGTCAGATTCACATTAAGATAGTGTTGACCTGGCACGTAGGTCGTAGGTCGACAGTGAAATTTATGTTCAGAGAGTGTTGACCTGGCGCGTAGGTCGTAGGTCGACAGTCAGAATATCATTAATATAGTGTTGACCTGGCACGTAGGTCGTAGGTCGATAGTCAGATTCACATTAAGATAGTGTTGACCTGGCACGTAGGTCGTAAGTCGACAGTCAGAATCCCATTAAGACAGTGTTGACCTGGAGCGTAGGTCGTATGTCGACAGTCAGATTCACATTAAGATAGTGTTGACCTGGCGCGTAGGTCGTAGGTCGACAGTCAGATTTATTTTCAGAGAGTGTTGATCTGGCTCGTAGGTCGTAGGTCGACAGTCAGATTCACATTAAGATAGTGTTGACCTGGCGCGTAGGTCGTAGGTCGACAGTCAAATTTATGTTCAGAGAGTGTTGACCTGGCACGTAGGTCGTAGGTGGACAGTCAATTTTATGCTCAGAAAGTGTTGATCTGGCTCGTAGGTCGTAGGTCGACAGTCAAATCTATTTTCAGAAAGTGTCGACCTGGCGCGTAGGTCGTAGGTCGACAGTCAGATTTATTTTCAGAGAGTGTTGATCTGGCTCGTAGGTCGTAGGTCGACAGTCAGATTCACATTAAGATAGTGTTGACCTGGCGCGTAGGTCGTATGTCGACAGTCAAATTTATGTTCAGACAGTGTTGACCTGGCACGTAGGTCGTAGGTCGACAGTCAATTTTATGCTCAGAAAGTGTTGATCTGGCTCGTAGGTCGTAGGTCGACTGTCAGATTCACATTAAGATAGTGTTGACCTGGCGCGTAGGTCGTAGGTCGACAGTCAGAATTATTTTCAGAGAGTGTTGATCTGGCTCGTAGGTCGTAGGTCGACAGTCAGATTCACATTAAGATAGTGTTGACCTGTCGCGTAGGTCGTAGGTCGACAGTCAGATTTATTTTCAGAGAGTGTTGATCTGGCTCGTAGGTCGACAGTCAGATTCACATTAAGATAGTGTTGACCTGGCGCGTAGGTCGTATGTCGAAAGTCAGATTCACATTAAGATAGTGTTGACCTGGCACGTAGGTCGTAAGTCGACAGTCAGAATCCCATTAAGACAGTGTTGACCTGGAGCGTAGGTCGTAGGTCGACAGTCAGATTCACATTAAGATAGTGTTGACCTGGCGCGTAGGTCGTAGGTCGACAGTAAAACTTATGTTCGGAGAGTGTTGACCTGGCGCGTAGGTCGTAGGTCGACAGTCAGTTTTATGCTCAGAAAGTGTTGATCTGGCTCGTAGGTGGTAGGTCGACAGTCAAATTTATTTTCAGAAAGTGTCGACCTGGCGCGTAGGTCGTAGGTCGACAGTCAGATACACATTAAGACAGTGTTGACCTGGCGTGTAGGTCGTAGGTCGACCGTCAGAATCCCATTAAGACAGTGTTGACCTGGCGCGTAGGTCGTAGGTCGATAGTCAGATTCACATTAAGATAGTGTTGACCTGGCGCGTAGGTCGTAGGTCGACAGTCAAAATTATGTTCAGAGAGTGTTGACCTGGCGCGTAGGTCGTAGGTCGACAGTCAATTTTATGCTCAGAAAGTGTTGATCTGGCTCGTAGGTCGTAGGTCGACAGTCAAATTTATTTTCAGAAAGTGTCGACCTGGCATGTAGGTCGTAGGTCAACAGTCAGATTCACATTAAGATAGTGTTGACCTGGCGCGTAGGTCGTAGGTCGACAGTCAGCTTCACATTTAGATAGTGTTGACCTGGTGCGTAGGTCGTAAGTCGACAGTAAGAATCCCATTAAGACAGTGCTGACCTGGCGCGTAGGTCGTAGGTCGACAGTCAGATTTATTTTCAGAGAGTGTTGATCTGGCTCGTAGGTCGTAGGTCGACAGTCAGATTCATATTAAGATAGTGTTGACCTGGCGCGTAGGTCGTATGTCGACAGTCAAATTTATGTTCAGAGAGTGTTGACCTGGCACGTAGGTCGTAGGTCGACAGTCAATTTTATGTTCAGAAAGTGTTGATCTGGCTCGTAGGTCGTAGGTCGACAGTCAGATTCACATTAAGATAGTGTTGACCTGGCGCGTAGGTCGTAGGTCGACAGTCAGATTTATTTTCAGAGAGTGTTGATCTGGCTCGTAGGTCGACAGTCAGATTAACATTAAGATAGTGTTGACCTGGCGCGTAGGTCGTAGGTCGACAGTCAGATTCACATTAAGACAGTGTTGACCTGGAGCGTAGGTCGTAGGTCGACAGTCAGATTCACATTAAGATAGTGTTGACCTGGCGCGTAGGTCGTAGGTCGACAGTGAAATTTATGTTCAGAGAGTGTTGACCTGGCGCGTAGGTCGTAGGTCGACAGTCAGATTCACATTTAGATAGTGTTGACCTGGCGAATAGATCGTAAGTCGACAGTAAGAATCCCATTAAGACAGTGCTGACCTGGCGCGTAGGTCGTAGGTCGACATTCAGATTTATTTTCAGAGATTGTTGATCTGGCTCGTAGGTCGTAGGTCGACAGTCATATTCACATTAAGATAGTGTTGACCTGGCGCGTAGGTCGTAAGTCGACAGTCACAATCCCATTAAGACAGTGTTGACCTGGCGCGTAGGTCGTAGGTCGACAGTCAAACTGATGTTCAGAGAGTGTTGACCTGGCGCGTAGGTCGTAGGTCGACAGTCAAACTTATGTTCAGAAAGTGTTGACCTGGCGCTTAGGTCGTAGGTCGACAGTCAAAGTTATTTTCAGAAAGTGTCGACCTGGCGCGTAGGTCGTAGGTCGACAGTCAGATTCGTATTAAGATAGTGTTGACCTGGCGCGTAGGTCGTAGGTCGACAGTCAGATTTATTTTCAGAGAGTGTTGATCTGGCTCGTAGGTCGACAGTCAGATTCACATTAAGATAGTGTTGACCTGGCGCGTAGGTCGTAGGTCGACAGTCAAATTCACATTAAGATAGTGTTGACCTGGCACGTAGGTCGTAGGTCGACAGTCAGATTCACATTAAGATAGTGTTGACCTGGCACGTAGGTCGTAAGTCGACAGTCAGAATCCCATTAAGACAGTGTTGACCTGGAGCGTAGGTCGTATGTCGACAGTCAGATTCACATTAAGATAGTGTTGACCTGGCGCGTAGGTCGTAGGTCGACCGTCAGAATCCCATTAAGACAGTGTTGACCTGGCGCGTAGGTCGTAGGTCGATAGTCAGATTCACATTAAGATAGTGTTGACCTGGCGCGTAGGTCGTAGGTCGACAGTCAAAATTATGTTCAGAGAGTGTTGACCTGGCGCGTAGGTCGTAGGTCGACAGTCAATTTTATGCTCAGAAAGTGTTGATCTGGCTCGTAGGTCGTAGGTCGACAGTCAAATTTATTTTCAGAAAGTGTCGACCTGGCATGTAGGTCGTAGGTCAACAGTCAGATTCACATTAAGATAGTGTTGACCTGGCGCGTAGATCGTAGGTCGACAGTCAGCTTCACATTTAGATAGTGTTGACCTGGTGCGTAGGTCGTAAGTCGACAGTAAGAATCCCATTAAGACAGTGCTGACCTGGCGCGTAGGTCGTAGGTCGACAGTCAGATTCACATTAAGAAAGTGTTGACCTGGAGCGTAGGTCGTAAGTCGACAGTCAGAATCCCATTAAGACAGTGTTGACCTGGCGCGTAGGTCGTAGGTCGACAGTCAGATTCACATTAATATAGTATTGACCTGGCGCGTAGGTCGTAGGTCGACAGTCAAACTGATATTCAGAGAGTGTTGACCTGGCGCGTAGGTCGTAGGTCGACAGTCAAATTTATTTTCAGAAAGTGTCGACCTGGCTCGTAGTTCGTAAGTCGACAGTCAGAATCCCATTTGGACAGTGTTGACCTGGTGCGTAGGTCGTAGGTCAACAGTCAAATCTATTTTCAGAAAGTGTCGACCTGGAGCGAACGTCCTAGGTTGACACTCACATGTTCTTCAGAAAGTGTCGACCTGGCTCGTAGGTCGTAGGTCGACACTCACATTTATTTTCAGAAAGTGTCGACCTGGCCCGTAGGTCGTAGGTCGACACTTACATTTATTTTCAAAAAGTGTCGACCTGGAATGTAGGTCGTAGGTCGACACTCACACTTATGTTCAGACTGTGTCGACCTGGCGCGTAGGTCGTAGGTCGAGTCTGCCGCGTGTATTACGGCGAGCACTCCTGCCTACATGCCATTGTCACGGGTGTGGAACAAAAACAAATTCTCAGGAGTGGAACACCTTTTTTTTTTTTTATCTCACGGGAGTTGAATAACGGCCTTAAAGCGGATTTCTATCCGAGTCTGCCGTGTGTCTTACGGGGAGCTTTTTCTGGCTTAACTTCCCGCACTTTTAACACACTACTATTTTCAACCGACATTTTGCCACCACTTTTCGTTATTTTTAGTTTCGTGATTGGTTTATAATGATCAGATCCCCCCTGTACATCAACCGTTGTAGACTGGTACACGGCCATTTCCTTTTCTATAGAATACTCACTGTTTGTTGTTCTTTTCCTTTTCCGTTCTTTCTTTGATTCATCCTTAACTCTTTTGCGTTTCCCTGAGTCTGCCGATGAAGCCTACAGGCCCTTGGAGTGGAACAATTAACATTTCACAAAGGAGTGGAACACTTTTTTTGTATTTCTCACGGGAGTGGAATAACGGCCTTAAGGCGAATTTCTACCCGAGTTTGCCACGTGTATTAAGGGGAGCACTCTGGCCTACAGTCCCTTGTCACGGGAGTAGACCAAAAATAAATTCTTACAGGAGTTGAACACATACGCTATAAGGCAGGTCCCGCCGTCTATCAGCGCTGACGGCGAAGTGCTGGCCTTGTTTAAGGCAAGCACTCCGCTGGTAGTATGGTAAATGTGAGCCGGGGCCGCATGTGCTATAAGGCAGGTCCCGCAGTCTACCAGCGCTGCCAGCGAAGTGCTGAGCCTTGTTTCAGGCGATTACCCCGCTGGTAGTAGGGGAAATATGAGCCGTGGCCGCATATGCTATACGGCAGGTCCCGCCGTACCCGCACTAACGGCCAAGTGCTGGGCCTTGTGTTAAGCGAGCACTCCGCTGCTAGTAGGGGAAATGTGAGCCGGGCCCGCATATAATACAAGGCAGGTCCCGACTATGATCATTTCACGGAATTATATAGTCCCGTGTAGACTAGTTAGTCCAGTAACGTTGCCTGAGATTTACCCTACTAGAGACATTTTTTACTTTGACATTGACTCTCTCTGGTTCCTTTCCTCGCCTGGGTGGAAGACCTTATTGCCATTTGGCGTTAAAGACGCCTCAGGTTGTGAATATTTTACATTCTAATACACCCCCTGCCTCTTCTAATGAGTAGTATGACTGCCGTACCCCTACTTCCACAGTGTTTTGGAGGTATAACTCCTTAGGAATTGTTCCTTTTCAGAATTTGCTCTTAAATGTAAGCGTTCTGAGGGCCACAACTGTTTGCCTTTACTCGTTGTGTCTCTGAAATAAAGTAGATGGTTCTACATCATGTTAACATATCCAATCCAAGTGGTCCCGGTCCTTGCCAGCTCCTGCCACAACCATACAGGGCCTACAAGTCTCTACTTAATTGCCCTTGCCTAAATGCGCTACACCCTACCCTGCCCCCTTCGCACAGTGAATGCTCCGCGTCTTATCAGCTACACCAAGGCGTCGTGTTAAGAGAGTGGCTGTAACTCCCGCCGTTTACCCGCGCGTACGGCGAAGTGCTCGCCTCGTTTCTAGGCAGCACTCTGCGTATGGCTGGGTAAATGTGCGCTGGGGCCGAAGTCGCATTTGCGAACCCGCGTACGCAGCGAATTGCTAGGCCTTGTGTCAAGGGGAGACGTGATGGGCTCCCCGGCAGAGGTTCGAAAGAAGGAAATAAAAATAATAAAAATTAATATTTTTTCCAGACCAACCATCTCACCTATAAGTACGACCGAACACTTCCCATTGCGTTCCGCTTTTAGGTTAGACAAAGTGCCGCGCCGACGGCGAAGTGCTGAACCTTGTTTGACACTAGCACTCCACTGCTAGTAGGGGAAATGTAAGCCGGGACCGCGGAACTTTGGTTCTAGAAGACTGACAGCTCGTCAACTCGCCCGATCCGTAGGGTGCGTATGCAGGACGCGTAAGCTATCGCCTTTACGGGTACAGCTGATACGGTTTCGGGGAAAAACGCAGTTTCCCGATTTCCCTCTTTGTTGCATGTGATTTTTCACAATGGAGTGGAACACTTTTTTTTTTTTTTTTTCGCACGGGAGCTGACGGCCTCAAGTCGGAGTTCTACCCGAGTCTGCTGCGTAAATTACCGGCAGCACTCTGTCTTACAGGCCCTTGGCACGGGGAGTGGAACAAGACAATATTTCACAATGGAGTGGAACACTTTATTTATTTTCTTTAGATTAGGGTTAGCCTTCCGCTGCCGGCCCGAAGAAAAAGGCGCCGGGTCCCGCATTCGCGAACACGATTACGCAACGAAGTGCTTGGCCTTGTGTCAAGGGATCACTCCGCTGGTGGCCCGAAGAACTAGGCGCAGGCTCCCGCACTTGCGAAACCGCGTTCGCAGCGAAGTGCTAGGCCTTTTGACAGTCGGGCCACGCGAACACGCGTACGCAGCGAAGTGATTGGCCTTGTGTAAGGGGAGCACTCCTCTGCCGGCCCGAAGAAAAAGGCGCCGGGCACCGCATTTGTGAACCCGCGTAGGCAGCGAAGTGCTAGGCCTTGTGTCAGGGGAGCACTCCGCTACTGGCCCGAAGAACTAGGCGCAGGCTCCCGCACTTGCGAAACCGCGTTCGCAGCGAAGTGCTAGGCCTTTTGACAGTCCCGCCGATAACCCGCGCTGACGGCGAAGTACTAGCCGTCGTTTTCAGGCAGCACTCTGTGTATGGCTAGGGAAATGTGCGCTGGGGCCGAATTCGCTATACGGGAGTCCTAGGTCCCTACCCTTAAGAGAGTGGTTGTTACTCCCGCCGGTTACCCGCGCGTACGGCGAAGTGCTCGCCTCTTTCTAGGCAGCACTCTGGATATGGCTGGGGAAATGTGCGCTGGGGCCGAATACGCTATAAGAAAGCTGACGGCCTTAAGTCGGATTTCTACTTTTTTTTCTTTTTTTTTCGAACGGGAGCTGAACAACGGCCTTAAGTCGGATTTCTACCCGAGTCTGTAGCGGGAAGAAAAACCGCCCAGACAGTGCTCGGCCGCGCGGGCAGCACTCTGTCCTACAGGCATGGAAGTGGAACAAGAAACAATTTCACAATGGAGTGGAACACATTTTTTTCTTTTTTTTTTCGCACGGGAGCTGACGTCCTTAAGTCGGATTTCTACCCGAGTCTGCCGCGTAATTACCGGCAGCACTCTGTCGTACAGGCCCTTGTCACGGGAATGAAACAAGAAACAATTTCACAATGGATTGTAACACTTTTTTTTTTCGCACGGGAGCTGACGGCCTTTAGTCTGCCGCGTAAATGACGGGCAGCACCCTGTCCTACAGGACCTTGGCACGGGAGTGGAAAACAAAAATTGTTCACAATGGAGTGGAACACTTTTTTTCATTTCTTCGCACGGGAGCTGACGGTCTTTAGTCGGATTTTTACCCGAGTTTCTCGCGTGTATTACGGGCAGCACTCTGTCCTACAGGCCCTTGTCAAGGGAGTGAAACGAGTCGGATTTCTACTCGAGTCTGTATGAACATTAGTTTGACTGTCGACCTACGACCTACAAGCCAGGTCAACACTTTCTGAACATAAATTTCAGTGTCGACCTACGACCTACGCGCCAGGTCGACACTATCTTAATGTAAATTTGACTGTCGACCTACGACCTACGAGCCAGGTCGACACTTTCTGAAAATAAATGTGAGTGTCGACCTACGACCTACGCATCAGACCAACACTTTCTGAACATAAATTTGAGTGTCGACCTACGACCTACGCGTCAGGTCGACACTTTCTGAACATAAGTTTGACTGTCGACCTACGACCTACGAGCCAGGTCGACACTTTCTGAAAATAAATTTGACTGTCGACCTACGACCTACGAGCCAGATCAACACTTTCTAAGCATAAAATTGACTGTCGACCTACGACCTACGCGCCAGGTCAACACTCTCTGAACATAAGTTTGACTGTCGACCTACGACCTACGGGCCAGGTCAACACTCTCTGAACATAAGTTTGACTGTCGACTTACGACCTACGCACCAGGTCAACACTATCTTAATGTGAATCTGACTGTCGACCTACGACCTACGCGCCAGGTCGACACTTTCTGAAAATAAATTTGACTGTCGACCTACGACCTACGAGCCAGATCAACACTTTCTGAGCATAAAATTGACTGTCGACCTACGACCTACGTGCCAGGTCAACACTCTCTGAATATAAATTTGACTGTCAACATTCGACCTACGCGCCAGGTCAACACTACCTTAATGTGAATCTGACTGTCGACCTACGACCTACGAGCCAGATCAACACTCTCTGAAAATAAATCTGACTGTCGACCTACGACCTACGCGCCAGGTCAACACTATCTTAATGTGAATCTGACTGTCGACCTAGGACATACGCGCCAGGTCAACACTGTCTTAATGGGATTCTGACTGTCGAACTACGACCTACGCGCCAGGTCAACACTATCGTAATGTGAATCTGACTGTCGACCTACGACCTACGCGCCAGGTCGACACTTTCTGAAAATAAATTTGACTGCCGACCTACGACATACGAGCCAGATCAACACTTTCTGAGCATAAAATTGACTGTCGATCTACGACCTACGCGCCAGGTCAACACTGTCTTAATGGGATTCTGACTGTCGACTTACGACCTACGCGCCAGGTCAACACTATCTTAATGTGAATCTGACTGTCGACCTACGACCTACGCGTCAGATCGACACTTTCTGAAAATAAATTTGACTGTCGACCTACGACCTACGAGCCAGGTCAACACTTTCTGAGCATAAAATTGACTGTCGACCTACGACCTACGCGCCAGGTCAACACTCTCTGAACATAAATTTGACTGTCGACCTACGACCTACGCGCCAGGTCAACACTATCTTAATGTGAATCTGACTGTCGACCTACGACCTACGAGCCAGATCAACACTCTCTGAAAATAAGTCTGACTGTCGACCTACGACCTACGCGCCAGATTGACACTTTCTGAAAATAAATTTGACTGTCGACCTACGACCTACGCGCCAGGTCAACACTTTCTGAACATAAGTTTGACTGTCGACCTACGACCTACGAGCCAGATCAACACTTTCTGAGCATAAAACTGACTGTCGACCTACGACCTACGCGCCAGGTCAACACTCTCTGAACATCAGTTTGACTGTCGACCTACGACCAACGCGCCAGGTCAACACTGTCTTAATGGGATTTTGACTGTCGACCTACGACCTACGCGCCAGGTCAACACTATCTTAATGTTAATCTGACTGTCGACCTACGACCTACGCGCCAGGTCGACACTTTCTGAAAATAAATTTGACTGTCGACCTACGACCTACGCGCCAGGTCAACACTTTCTGAACATAAGTTTGACTGTCGACCTACGACCTACGAGCCAGATCAACACTTTCTGAGCATACAATTGACTGTCGACCTACGACCTACGCGCCAGGTCAACACTATCTTAATGTGAATCTGACTGTTGACCTACGACCTACGAGCCAGATCAACACTCTCTGAAAATAAATCTGACTGTCGACCTACGACCTACGTGCCAGGTCAACACTATCTTAATGGGATTCTGACTGTCGACCTACGACCTACGCGCCAGGTCGACACTTTCTGAAAATCAATTTGACTGTCGACCTACGACCTACGCGCCAGGTCGATATTTTCTGAAAATAAATTTGACTGTCGACCTATGACCTACGCGCCAGGTCAACACTCTCTGAAAATAAGTTTAACTGTCGACCTACGACCTACGCGCCAGGTCAACACTCTCTGAAAATAAGTTTGACTGTCGACCTACGACCTACGCGCCAGGTCAACACTATATTAATGTTAATCTGACTGTCGACCTACGACCTACGCGCCAGGTCGATACTTTCTGAAAATAAATTTGACTGTCGACCTACGACCTACGAGCCAGATCAACACTTTCTGAGCATAAAATTGTCTGTCGATCTACGACCTACGCGCCAGGTCAACACTGTCTTAATGGGATTCTGACTGTCGACCTACGCGCCAGGTCAACACTATCTTAATGTGAGTGTGACTGTCGACCTACGACCTACGCGCCAGGTCGACACTTTCTGAAAATAAATTTGACTGTCGACCTACGACCTACGAGCCAGATCAACACTTTATGAGCATAAAATTGACTGTCGACCTACGACCTACGCGCCATGTCAACACTCTCTGAACATAAATTTGACTGTCGACCTACGACCTACGCGCCAGGTCAACACTATCTTAATGTGAATCTGACTGTCGACCTTCGACCTACGAGCCAGATCAACACTCTCTGAAAATAAATCTGACTGTCGACCTACGACCTACGCGCCAGGTCAACACTTTCTGAACATAAGTTTGACTGTCGACCTACGAGCCAACACTATCTTAATGCGAATCTGACACTACGCGCCAGGTCAACACTGTCTTAATGGGATTCTGACTGTCGACCTACGCGCCAGGTCAACACTATCTTAATGTGAGTGTGACTGTCGACCTACGACCTACGCGCCAGGTCGACACTTTCTGAAAATAAATTTGACTGTCGACCTACGACCTACGAGCCAGATCAACACTTTCTGAACATAAGTTTGACTGTCGACCTACGACCTACGCGCCAGATCGACACTTTCTGAAAATAAATTTGACTGTCGACCTACGACCTACGAGCCAGGTCAACACTATCTTAATGTGAATCGGACTGTCGACATACGACCTACGAGCCAGATCAACACTCTCTGAAAATAAATCTGACTGTCGACCTACGACCTACGTGCCAGGTCAACACTATCTTAATGGGATTCTGACTGTCGACCTACGACCTACGCGCCAGGTCGACACTTTCTGAAAATCAATTTGACTGTCGACCTACGACCTACGCGCCAGGTCAACACTCTCTGAAAATAAGTTTGACTGTCGACCTACGACCTACGCGCCAGGTCAACACTCTCTGAAAATAAGTTTGACTGTCGACCTACGACCTACGAGCCAGGTCAACACTTTCTGAACATAACTTTGACTGTCGACCTACGACCTACGAGCCAGATCAAAACTTTCTGAGCATAAAATTGACTGTCGACCTACGACCTACGCGCCAGGTCAACACTATCTTAATGTGAATCTGACTGTCGACCTACGACCTACGCGCCAGATCGACACTTTCTGAAAATAAATTTGACTGTCGACCTACGACCTACGAGCCAGGTCAACACTTTCTGAACATAAGTTTGACTGTCGACCAACGACCTACGAGCCAGATCAACACTTTCTGAGCATAAAATTGACTGTCGACTACGACCTACGCGCCAGGTCAACACTCTCTGAACATCAGTTTGACTGTCGACCTACGACCTACGCACCAGGTCAACACTGTCTTAATGGGATTTTGACTGTCGACCTACGACCTACGCGCCAGGTTAACACTATCTTAATGTTAATCTGACTGTCAACGTACGACCTACGCGCCAGGACGACACTTTCCGAAAATAAATTTGACTGTCGACCTACGACCTACGCGCCAGGTCAACACTTTCTGAACATAAGTTTGACTGTCGACCTACGACCTACGAGCCAGATCAACACTTTCTGAGCATAAAATTGACTGTCGACCTACGACCTACGCGCCAGGTCAACACTATCTTAATGTGAATCTGACTGTCGACATACGACCTACGAGCCAGATCAACACTCTCTGAAAATAAATCTGACTGTCGACCTTAGACCTACGTGCCAGGTCAACACTATCTTAATGGGATTCTGACTGTCAACCTACGACCTACGCGCCAGGTCGACACTTTCTGAAAATCAATTTGACTGTCGACCTACGACCTACGCGCCAGGTCAACACTCTCTGAAAATAAGTTTGACTGTCGACCTATGACCTACGCGCCCGGTCAACACTCTCTGAAAATAAGTTTGACCGTCGACCTACGACCTACGCGCCAGGTCAACACTTTCTGAACATAAGTTTGACTGTCGACCTACGACCTACGAGCCAGATCAACACTTTCTGAGCATAAAATTGACTGTCGACCTACGACCTACGCGCCAGGTCAACACTATCTTAATGTGAATCTGACTGTCGACATACGACCTACGAGCCAGATCAACACTCTCTTAAAATAAATCTGACTGTCGACCTACGACCTACGTGCCAGGTCAACACTATCTTAATGGGATTCTGACTGTCGACCTACGACCTACGCGCCAGGTCGACACTTTCTGAAAATCAATTTGACTGTCGACCTACGACCTACGCGCCAGGTCAACACTCTCTGAAAATAAGTTTGACTGTCAACCAACGACCTACGCGCCAGGTCAACACTCTCTGAAAATAAGTTTGACTGTCGACCTACGACCTACGCGCCAGGTCGACACTTTCTGAAAATAAATTTGACTGTCGACCTACGAGCTACGACCTACGTGCTAACTTCACACACCTGTTGCAAACAGCGTTTAAACGCAACCAACGTTAAAAAAAAAACCACATGTATGTTCATGGTGCCCATTAAAAATCATATCCTTTCGGATGAAACAGGAAAAAGGTAAAACCCAGTTGTTTTCGAAAGTAGTACTACTGGACCAGTTCCTCAATCATTCTAGATTCGGCATATGTGTTTTCAATTTTTTATGACAGAAATTACCTTTAACCTGTTTACACCAATCGTTAAGGCGTATGATGTCACTAGATACTCTTGACAACACGGAGACGACAAGTCCGGACCTTCTGACATATATAAACTGTTAAGGCGTCCTTTTGAAATAAGGACATGTTGCATGTAAAAACCAGTTTTGAGTACAGATTAATGGATTCAAAATGGTTACATGTATATGAAGGATCAACTTTTGTGGCATTTTGATTTCACTGGACGCATTCTTTGGCAATCTATTGAAACACAGGTCGCGAGAAATTCATATCTCTGAAGCGAACGATGTCATTTAAACACAAACAGAACGTACTGTAAACTGACTCTCTCAGGTGTTTAAAAGATCGCCAGCTGCTTATATGATTAAATATTTTATAAAGCTAACTGACACTAATCTTTCAAATTGGTATGAAGAAATTGCCAAAGCGATTGGTATTTGTGTCATGTTCTAGTGAATGACAATTGTATTAATGTGTGCAGGGCATTTTATAACACCTGATACTTTCGGTGAAGTGCCGTCCAAATGACGGAATTACACAATACGGTCTGCTCACGTCGTCATTATCGTGTAACTTCTAACGTTGACGTTTCTTTCCCTCAAATATATGAGCGTCAACGTGGCCATCGGTCTTTGTGCATACATATGGGGCTATGTACTAATATTTGTTATAATCGAATCCGTTCGAATTAACGGAGCGAACCCGCCCACCGACACCGAGATGACTTCTGATTGCACACCAATGTTTGTTTAGGATACTGGAGAAAGTTCCCTTTAACGGACCATATAACCGTCAAGACGTTATAATCTGCCTGTTGGATACTATTCTTAAAGTGAAGGGACTATTGACACTCAGAAAGCGTCAACACGTTTTACAATATATATAGAGAAGCGGAACCGCTGTTACACGATGAATTGTTTTCGATGTAAACATTTTAGACATTAATCGACGGATTTTGACTACAAAACGTGCTGTTGTATAAGAAACGTTTGTGATTTCGTCCTTTAATTAAACCGTTACTTTGAAAATCAGAAAGTCTTAACTATCGTTACGTCTCTGTCAGAAAGTAGAAACTTTTTCAATTGTCAGAAAATATAGTTCAAACGGAAAAGTGCGGAGTTTCACACAGCATATGCAACTCGTTTGGGGTCGCTGCACACAGTATAAAATCAAAGCACTGCAGTGCTGACGGCCTGGGGCTGCAGGAAGGTTGGGTTAGTAGGGAAAATGTAAAAGGAAATAACAATTGCAGCTTATGTTTATGTATTTATTGTTAAGAAGTTGAAAGATCATATCAAAAATATTATATAATATGAAACTGCCAATTTAAAACACGAGGACCTTGTTGGCACTATATCGCTCGCCTGAGTGCAAGAGCTCACAAGTATACACATTTAAGACATGAAAAATCAAAGAAGAATTTGACAGCAGGTTCAGGCAGAATATTTTGCGGTTTCTGCCTTATTATATTGAGAAATATGTCAATGTTAAATCACATTCCATCAAGTAAAAATAATTCTCTAAACCATGTTCTAGATTGGGAGAAAGTGTTTGAAAATGAAAAACTCATCAAGACAATTATTCTCACAAAGATTCAAACTGCAACATCCAGAGTGATGTAAGACTCAATTCTTAGATGACCCTACGATGCATGTGTCGGATTAATTAGCGGTAGATATGCTGACCACGTCTGGCAATTAACCGTTAATCCGGGCCACATGTACAGTACGGTACTAGGGATATACGTGCTGAGCTAGATATATTTCGAGGCCAGACACAGGATTTACTTATATGATGATAGGATCAGTTCAGATCACTATATAAGATGGGTCCAAAGCACGCACCAGATCAGCTTTGTTTGATATGTTGAAAGGTGTAGTTCTACTCGTTTATAAGCTATCATTTTATCGATCGTCGTGGATCGATGTGTTTCACGAAGTTTAGGCGTTTAGTTTACATATTGATATCTCTTTTTACTATTTAGTTGTATTTACGAATTGGAAATGGACTAAAGTGATTGAACCAAGGTATATTGACTATATTTTTCTATTATAAACTACAAACCTACAGTACTTATGTTAGCTAGATACCGTTCCGGTATTTGACATTTTTGCTACCCTTGTTACAATGTGTAACATTATATTCGGGTATATGCACGCACTATATCTAGTGCAATGCAAAAGTATCCTGTAACGACAAGTGGGAATTCGATCTGTTACAGTGTTATCAAGATTTTCCTTCATTTGGCCTAGTGACCTATTTTTGTTTACCCGATATGACTCTTATTCAAACATGGACTAGATATCATTAATACAAACATTCTGACAAAGTTTCAAGCTGCTGTAGCAAACAATGCGGCCTCCAGATTATTAACACGATTTTCCTTCAAAATTGTTTTTAACCCGGCATGACCCATGTTCGAAC